>CM067315.1:12365640-12578140 GCA_034231615.1 Meghimatium bilineatum | reverse complement strand
TTAATTAAATATGAAGAGAACAAAGTGTGAATCAATCCTAGTTGGTTCATGGAATGTTCGGACACTTACGGATATCTCAGATGTAAACAGACCAGAAAGAAGAATAGCACTAATTGCTAAAGAATTGGCCCGTTATAATCTGGATATTGTTGCACTTAGTGAAACGCGGTTTGCAGATGAGGGTCAGTTGACAGAGAGAGGTGGAGGGTATACATTCTTCTGGATAGGACGTAAAAACACAGAGAGGCGTGAATCAGGTGTTGGTTTTGCTATAAAATCATCTCTGGTGCAGAAACTTCCAGGTCTGCCTCGAGGAATTAGCGATCGCTTGATGTCGTTGCGATTGCAAGTGAGCAAAAATAACTTTGCCACATTACTTTCTGCATATGCGCCGACAATGACAAATCCTGATGAGGAAAAGGATAAATTCTATGAAGAGTTAGATGCCGCTATATCTGGTACACCGAGAACTGATAAACTCATTATCCTGGGTGATTTCAATGCCCGAGTTGGCAAAGACTCCCAGACATGGCAAGGTGTTCTTGGACGTCATGGGATCGGTAAATGTAACAGCAATGGTTCCCTTCTTTTAAAGCTATGTTCTGTGCACGAACTCACTATCACCAACACTATGTTTCGTTTGCCAACGCGCAAAAAGACCTCTTGGATGCATCCACGCTCCAAGCAGTGGCATCTTATAGACTATATCATAACCAGAAAAAGGGACATCAAGGATGTTCGTGTCACAAAAGCAATGTGTGGAGCTGAATGCTGGACTGATCACCGGCTTATAGTATCCAAACTAAATTTCACCATTGCAAGAAAAAGACGTCCACAGGGACAAAAGATAGAAAAACGCCTAAACACTGATCGGTTGAGTAACCACGATATAAAAAATAATCTCTCCAAGGATCTCGACGTAGCCTTGGGAGACTTAGATCTTCTTAATACCACATCTGAAGATAGCTGGGCTTCGTTTAAAGGAATTATTTACGCCAAAGCGAAGGAACATTTGGGAGTGAAGGTACATAGACACCAAGACTGGTTTGATGATAATAATTTTGAGATAACATCCTTGTTAGAAGAGAAACACAAAGCTTTCAAGAAACTACAAGGGGCAGCATCTTCACCGTCCAAGAAAGTAGCCTATAACAAGATCCGTAACACTTGTCAAAAGAAGCTTAGAGAGATGAAGGATAAATGGCTAAGTCGAAAAGCTGAAGAAATTCAAATGTTTGCAGACAGAAAGGACTATAAGCGATTCTATGAGGCTTTAAGAACTATCTATGGTCCACACTCATCGGGATCACCACCTCTATTAAATGCCGATTCGTCGAAGCTTCTCACTGATAAAAATGACATCTTAAATCGTTGGGCTGAACATTTTGAAGAAATCCTAAACAAACCATCAGTAATAAATGAAGAAGTCATAAACAGAATACCACAACTTAGGATAAGAGAAGAACTCGATATACCTCCAAGCAGTCAAGAGGTTATTATAGCGATTAAACAAATGTCAAATGATAAAGCTCCAGGTTTGGATGCCTTACCTGCTGAAATTTATAAAAATGGCGGACCACTGCTGATTAAAAAACTAACTGACATTTTTGGTATTTTCTGGAACTCAGGTACATTGCCTCAAGATCTAAAAGATGCTTCTATAGTGCACCTATATAAAGGCAAAGGTACCAAACAGTCTTGCGATAATCATAGGGGCATATCACTTTTGTCTATAGCTGGTAAAATTCTCGCTCGTGTCATACTCAACAGATTAAATAATTCTCTACTAAACGAGCTACTCCCAGAGAGTCAGTGCGGTTTTCGTGCAGGTCGTGGTACAGTTGATATGATATTCTCTGCACGACAAATTCAGGAAAAGTCACAAGAGCAACATAGTGAACTCTTAGCAACATTTGTGGACTTAACTAAAGCATTCGATACCGTTAACAGAGAAGGACTGTGGAAGGTGCTTACAAAGTTCGGATGCCCCCCAAAACTTGTCACTGTGATACGACAATTTCATGACGGTATGATGGCTAGTGTTATCTGCGACGGAGGAGTATCTCCTGCATTCCCTGTCACAAATGGTGTAAAGCAGGGATGTGTGCTGGCCCCTACTCTTTTCAGCCTGTTATTTACAGCCATGTTAACGGAAACACACCATAGTAATGAAACAGCAGGCATAATGATCAATTACAGAACGGATGGTGGTCTTTTCAATTTACGTCGTCTAAAAGCAAACACGAAAACTAAATCTAGTACTGTTAGAGAATTACTTTATGCTGACGACTGTGCATTGTATGCTGACTCTGTCGTAAACATGCAGAGCACCATAGACCGCTTCTCAAAGGCCTGCAACAACTTTGGTCTCACTATTAACACCAAAAAAACAGAAGTCATGCACCAAGCAACATCAAATAGCCAACATACTGCTACTTCCATCATCGTCAATAAGGAAAAACTGCAGGTAGTCGACAATTTTACTTACCTTGGAAGCACTCTCTCTCGCGATGTCAACATTGATGTGGAAGTTAACAAGAGACTGGCAAAAGCTAGTGCTGTATTTGGCGGATTACGCAAAAATGTATGGGACAGAAGAGGTATAAGAACAACCACCAAACTACAAGTATATCATGCTGCTGTTATACCAACCTTACTATACGCCTGCGAAACGTGGACAGTGTATGCTAGACATGCAAGAAAGTTAAATCATTTCCATCTTACCTGCCTACGTAAATTACTAAACATCCATTGGTGGGACAAAGTACCAGACTACGAGGTCTTGGAAAATTCAACCTCAATCAGCATCCACACAATACTTATGAAGGCGCAGGCACGCTGGGCAGGCCATCTTGTGCGCATGGAGAACTCGCGATTGCCAAAACAAATATATTATGGAGAACTCAAGGCAGGATTTCGAAAAGCTGGTGGACAGAAAAAGCGTTTCAAAGACACGCTCAAGTCATCCTTGAAACATCTTAACATTGACGTAGGTGCTTGGGAGAGCCTCGCTCAGGATAGAACGGCTTGGCGTTACAGCATTAGAACGGGAGCACTAGCGGCAGAAGAATTCAGACAAGAAACTGCAAGACAGAAGCGGACACGTAGAAAAGAAAAAACATCTCAACCTCACACAGATACATTCTATTGTTGTCAATTCTGTAAAAGAACATTTTGTGCGCGCATTGGACTTGCTAGTCATTTAAAAACGCACTATTAACTTTATTATTTTATTATTTATTGTTATTATTATTATGGTTGAGTTTTTGGTCATCGTCGATCACGACGGACGAACATCATCACATCATTTTCGGGTAATTTAGGTGAACGTCAGCAACGCGGTGTGGACCGCATCGGGCATGGTGAGACACGTAGAAAACCATGGTCATCCACTGGATCGTACTTCACTTCCAGTCGTCTCTATTCGTTTTGCCACTGGTTTCAAATGAGGTCCGACAAGAGAGTGAGGGCGACGCTTTGCACAACTCTTCCTCACTTTAATCAAAATCCCCAGTGCAAGTCATTTTCACATCCACGATAATTCACCATCTACGAACTCATAATCTTCTTCTCCTCATGCGTTCGTTCTCAAATTCCTGCAGACTATCAGGATGTAGTCCGGAGAACGGAATGCGTTTTGTCATGGTTTACAGCATTGCTGCGATATGTGCGCCTTTCGGTCTGACTTCAGCACGGCTTTGGGACACTTACCCTATAGGGGATGGGACAGTCAACTCCATCCCATAACCTCCTTAGCCGCATTTTACGACATGCGTGGAAGGTAAACAGTGATGCTATTCTTTGCTCCCCTTTCGGGCCCCAGGAACACACGGGTGGAACTCATAATCAATGATATAATTCTAACTGAAGTTTCAAAAGAGGATGCAACAAATGGTCATCATCACTTGTGATGAACGAACAACACTTGAGCATCTGATAATATAGAAGACCTCTGTACAGAATTAATTAGGACTTTATTAGTTACGTTTTAGATTATTGTCGTGTTTTCCTTTAGTCAATAAATCATATACTTGGAGTCGCTAAGGCTATATTTGGCATGAGACTCCAAGTATATAAATACTAACTAACACGACAATAATAAAAATAAAGGAACGAATGAAGGCGTAATTAATTCTGTGTAGAGTTTTCTACTGCAGATGGTCATGAGCAGCTCATAGCAGACGATGATTACAAAATCTCAGACTCCTTGTGTCGTATCCCCATGGAGTGGGCAGAGATGAACACACAAAGTGAACTGAAGCGAGACCCTTGACACTGTTTAGTACACATATGTTCAGAGTATTACATCAGCGTGTTTAATTCGTCTGCTCCTTCGAGCAGCACGTTTACTGTGTGTACCTAAAGTTTTCTACTCCGCAGAGATGAATGTCTAGATATACTCGGCACATCCACAGTTTAAGTCTTCACTGTAACCTGTGTTCTAGTTTCGATGTATTACCTAACCTTTGCAGTGTGATTAATCGAATTTGTATAGCCAACTCCACCCCAGAACCTTCTTAGTCGCCTCTTAACGACATGCATTGAAGGTAAACAGTGTTGCTATTCTTTGCTTTTCTCTTGGGACCCTTCTTTAAACCCTCTGGTCCCCCGCCGAAGACGGATGTGTTGGGCCATTGGCGCAAATAAAACGGCAACACAACGCATTTCCATTCTCTGGACTACATCCAACTGGAAACCTTGTAGGACCATTGTCCTGTTACAAGAGAAATCCAGTGGGAATTTGAGAATGAACGCTGAAGAAGAAGAAGAAACCCTCTGGATAAATTCCCGTCAGCGTTAAGAATTATTTTAATTTATTCCCATGTTTCCTACTTGAATTTACTTACATAAGGTATGATCTGAAGCTACATGGTACTGTCTCTGTGTTGTTTATATTTATATGCAGGCCTATAGGTCCTTATAGTACGAATACGTATGTTCTATGTTTGTGTTCATGAGCATACTACAATACTTGTAAGGGATGTTCATTGCTGTTGTAATAGTCCTTGTCTCGATTGGTCCGTTCTCAGTGACGTGAGTACACAGGTTGAATGTCTAGGGGTAAATAATAAATTAAGTAACGAAGTTACTGCAGATGCCTAGCTATCAATATAAAATAATAATAAATAACAATAAACCATAGAACAAAGATAATTATAGTTCGGTATCTACAGTAACTTGTTTACTTTATTTAGTATTTATCTCTTATTTTCCCGGTTGCAGAAGCTTGAGTCAGTATCGAAAATGCACGAATTGGAAGTGATGATGAGTCGGGACCGTAGAGAATGGCTACAAAGATTTCAAAAAGAGTACTGAATCAACATAGGACGAGAACCATACGCTGTTATACACTGAGATACACTGAGATACACTGAGCAGATACACTGATATACACTGAGCATATACACTGAGATACACTGAGATACACTGCGATACACTGAGCAGATACACTGAGATACACTGAGCAGATACACTGAGATACACTGATATACACCGAGCATATACACCGAGAATCACTGAGATACACTGAGATACACTGAGATACACTGAGCAGATACACTGAGATACACTGAGCATATACACTGAGAATCACTGAGATACACTGAGAATCACTGAGATACACCGAGCAGATACACTGAGATACACTGATATACACTGAACATATACACTGATATACACTGAGCAAATACACTGAGATACACTGAGCAGATACACTGAGATACACTGAGAAATTTACTGAAACTGATAACTAAGAGCCCTGATAGACGTGTCTATTGTATGAAGAAGATAATCGTAAAAAGAACCTCTCATTACTGCGTGTTTTCCTGTTAAGGAATGAGGGGAGGCTTTTTGACTGTGGACATAAAGGCAGCTTTTCTATAGCTGTCACCACGACGTGTACAGGAAGAATTTTTTATTGCACCTCCAAAAGGCAAATTTATTATCCCAACCGTGGATTGAACCCAGGACCTCAGATAATCGGGATCATAGTCAACATACCTAATACCCAATGGAGACTCAAAGTGACCTTGCAGCCATGCTGATTTCGGGTGTTTCAGATCGAAATGCGCAGATATCGCAGCTAAAATGTACACTATGACCGAACGCCTTCCATTTTCCGGACTACAACCTGCAGGAGTTTGAGAACGAGAGAGAAGACTAATATAAACATTGCTGAGTTTCCTTACAGTATATCAATAGTCTAGCTCTACTGATGAAAATTATATCCAGGAAGTAATACCTAGTTTAACAAGTTTTCATCAGTAGCTTAAAAAGCAATCAGTAGTATTTATAGCTTAAATAGCAATCAGTAGTATTCATAGCTTAAATAGCAATCAGTAGTATTCATAGCTTAAATAGCAATCAGTAGCATTCATAGCTTAAATAGCAATCAGTAGTATTCATAGCTTAAATAGCAATCAGTAGTATTCATAGCTTAAATAGCAATCAGTAGTATTCATAGCTTAAATAGCAATCAGTAGCATTCATAGCTTAAATAGCAATCAGTAGTATTCATAGCTTAAATAGCAATCAGTAGTATTCATAGCTTAAATAGCAATCAGTAGTATTCATAGCTTAAATAGCAATCAGTAGTATTCATAGCTTAAAAAACGTATTTTAAAAACTCTTTGTACTTGAAAGGAAATCTTAGAACTGTATTTTACAACCAGTCCTTGTCATGAAGTCACAAAACTCAAAGCAGCTCCTTGTATCTAGAGATCCATGTGAGAACAACAGTAGTCTTAAAACCCGTTCCTTGACCTTAGGGGTTCTCACAATATAGGATTTGCCATGAGTAGAAGGTTATGACATTGAAAGACACATATATTGCAGCCATTCTATAAACTATAACACACCACGTTTCTCTCTCTCATCGTGCGAATCTGCAGAAGTTTGAGAACGAACACAGAAAAAACAAGATATTAGGAATGCATCATACACTTTTAGAATCCCTGCTTTCACCAAACAACTCTATGGTGGGGGGCATACGGGGAATATTTCTGGTTAGAATTGACAACAGCTTCCACATGTCACATATCAGTAACCGACCAAGCAGCAGCCGCTTATGTCCAACGAAGTAGAGGCGGCAACCTTGTTTGAGTCTAATCGCCCGTGTGTTACCTTGGCCCCGAGAGGCAAGTTACACGCAACACATGTCCTAGGGGGCGACTAAGGAGGTATTTGTATCGAATTGGCTTTCCAAAGAGACTGAGAATACACACTGAAGTCGAATGTATCTCAGGACGAAAGGTGCAGATATCGCAGCAAAGCTGTAAATCATGGTAGGCGCAACGTATTCAGTTCTTCGGATTGCATCCTAATAATCTGCAGGAGTTTGAGAACGAGCACAGAACAAGGATATGTTATAGATAAAGGGAAGAAAACTAGAGTGTCGAACAAAATGTCTTCATCATGTAACATCCTTAGCCAGCAGAAGTTGGAGCACAAACGCAGAAGACTGATGGGAAGACATCCCAGACATCTAGGTAGGTGGGTAGATTGCCAGACAGGCATGCCATAAGGTAGGCAGACAGATAGCATGGTAGGTAGGTAGATAGAAAGACTGATGGGATGATATCCCAGACAACCAGGTGGGTGAGCTGATTGCCAGGCAGGCATGCCATCAGGCAAACAGACAGATATCATGGTAGGTAGGTAGTTAGAAAGACTGATGGGATGATATTCCAGACAACCAGGTGGGTGGGCAGATTGCCAGGCAAGCATGCCATCAGGAAATATCGATGTATTGTGATCGCAGACTATAGTAGTAAGTCCTGTTGGTTAACGTGAAAACAGCCCTCTAGAATGACTTTTTTCATCTTCTTCGTTCGTTCTCAAACTCCTGCGGATTAACATTATGTAATCCAGAAAACGGAATATGTTGTTTCGGTTTACATCTTTACTGCGGTATATGCGCCATTCGGACTGACAAATCCGAATTTAGCATGGCTTCTGGGTCAATTTGACTCTGAAGTGGGACGGGACAGCCAACTTCACCCCCATAGCCTTCTTAGTCGCCTTTTACGATGTGCAAGAAAGATAAACTGTTTTATTCTTTGCTCCCCTATCTGGTTCCGGCAACACATAGCCAAGACAAATTAACTTATTTGACCACTGCTGTTATGTTCTTCTTCTTCAGCGTTCATTCTCAAACCCCCACTGCCCGCCGAAGACGGATGTGTCGGGCCATTGGCGCAAATAAAACGGCGACACAACGCATTTCCATTTTCTGGACTACATCCTGCTGGAAATCTAGCAGGACCATGATCCAGCTAGATCCAGTTGGAGTGTGAGAATGAACGCAGAAGAAGAAGAAGAAACCCCCACTGAATCTCTCTTGTAGCAGGACCATGGTCCTATTAGATTTCCAGCAGGATGTAGTCCAGAGAATGGAAATGCGTTGTGTCGCCGTTTTATTTGCGCCAATGGCCCGACACATCCGTCTTCGGCGGTGCTGTTATGTTAATTGGCTATCCACACAGAGTACCATAGAGACCTATTTTTGCTACCCACAGTGCTGTTCTCAGTCACTTCATTTTGCATACGGCGAGTTTTTGTTATAGTTTCTCTGTCAAGGTCAAGGTCTAAAATGTATATATATATATATATATATATATATATATCAGTATGATGTGGAGGCGTTGAAAGAGTCAAATGTGAAACGGACCTTAATCAATAATATAAGAAAAAGACAATCTTCTATGTTTGGCCACTTTATGAGACAGGGGTGGTTTGGAGAACACATCACAACAGGCAAGATTAAAGGCAACAGAGACAGATGGCGACAAACTGAGAAAATATTAGACAGTTTGACAACCTGGCACGGCAGGGAAACAACAACGATCTTGATACATAATGCTGTAGTGAGAGAGAGAGAGAGATGTGGAGAGCTATGATCTCCTACGCCAGCCGGCATGACACATGATGATGAAATTTCAATATAAAGAGGTACGCATTGAATATTGTATAAGAAAGTAACTGGCTGGTAATACAAAATAATGATGACCAAGATATTTCTAAACATTCTGCACAGAAACCTTCCGTGTATCCGCCCCTGATGTTGAAAAGTGATGTGTGTGACACTTGTGTGTTTATCGGTTTACATAGCCAGGCTTGTTGCAAAAAATGGCTGCCTTGGAAAGTGATTTCTGCTGAGCGTGTTCAACTGTTGAGTGACAATTTATCCCTGGGAGCTAGCTCGATGTCTAAGTGTAGGCTAGTCTGGTACTTTAATCATGAACTGATGGTTTGAGCAAACGTAGGCATAACGTATAAGAACCAAATAAAACATAAATTAACAAGCACGTAGGCAAGAACTACAGAACACAATTAGACATAAATTAGAAGACTTAAATTATCTGAACCCACGTAGACATAACCTAAAAACACCCACGTAGACAAACTAAAAGAACCCACGTAGACAAACTAAAAGAACTCACGTAGACAAACTAAAAGAACTCACGTAGACAAACTAAAAGAACTCACGTAGACAAACTAAAAGAACTCACGTAGACATAAATTAAAAGAACCCAAGTAGACATAAACTAAAAGAATCCACGTAGACAAACTAAAAGGACCCACGTAGAAAACTAAATGAACCCACGTAGACAAACTAAAAGAACCCACGTAGACATAAACTAAAAGAATCCACGTAGACATAAACTAAAAGAACCCACGTAGACATAAACTAAATGAACCCACGTAAACATCCATAAACTAAATGAGCCCGTGTAAGCTGAAATAACTAAACAACACTAAAACAACACGAGACAGCAACTAAAAGAACCAATGTAAACATAAATGTAAACCTAAATGTAAACATAAATGTAAACATAAATGAATAGAACCCAAGTAGACATTAAACTAACAGAGCAATGTTCACATAAACTAAGTACATTTCACACAAATTAAGCCACCAAAGTCGAATATGTTTGGCCATTTGCGAAAATGAAATGATAATAAAATTCATTCTCATTATCTGGACTACATTCTGCTGTAAATATAGTAAAGACGCTTATTGTACTGCAAGAGTGATGCAGCGGGAGTTTGAGAATGAGCCCTGAATAAGATGACATACATTAACATAACTCACGTAGTTAGTTCACGTTAGTTATGGGCATGGCGTGGGTGGGCGGAACAATAAAGAAACATGTCGCAAGGGCCAGAGTTGTGCCCTGATGTCGACGTCTGTTTCAGCGGTATTAGACTCGAAACACCATCGAGTCGGACGGCTGCTGGAACAGAGGGCGGAACACTTATGGGAATGCCCTACGTGCTGTGAGGCCATTTTCTAATCAAGAATAAAGAACTCACGTAGGCATAAGCTAACAGAACACATGTTGACATAACCAATATAACTTATGTAGCCAGAAGCTAACAGAACACATGTTGACATAATCTAATGGAAATCATGTAGACATGTAGACTTAAAGTAACACAGCTAATGTAGACAAAAACTAATATATTCAAGCAGACATATAGTAACACAGCTAATGTAGACATAACGTTAAAGGTAGGTCCCATGGCAGTAACCAGCTGTCGGTGATGAAGATAACTCTTATGTACTAAAAACTACTAGTTGATGGGAGGGGGGGGTGGCAGGTCCCTTCCTTGCGGATTTTACCTCCACTAACTCATGCGTCAGGAACTCATTTACAACTGAGTCAACTGGGGGAGTGCTCGTATCAAGCGAGAAATCATAACCCGGATTTTTTTTTTATTTGCCAATAGTTTTTTTAAAAAAGGGGGGGGGGTAAACCACCCACTGCCACCTTAGGAAATATGAATATGACAATGAGTGCATGACCTTTTAAGAAAAAGTAAATTCTCACCCGCCAACTGAAGACATATAGACGTATTTACGCCCCTGTGTCTAGCCTAACCGGACCCACGTAGCCTAACCGGGCCCACGTAGCCTAACCGGGCCCACGTAGCCTAACCTGTGCACAGAAAACGTAAACATTACATAAGAGATTGATAATATGTAGTTATTGCGCAAAACTGAAATCCATCTGGTAAATCCAGGAATAGGCTAATGAAGTTGAGCTAATCACTAAAGACACACACAATAACACACACACAAATCGACGTTTCGACCAAACGGCCTTTATTAAGACAAAAATTAAAAACAAAATTAAAACTTACAACAGAAAAAAGATAGCAAGGATTATGGACGTTCACATTGGCATGTTTAATTTAGATTGGCCGGAAGATGTGAAACAACACTGGACAAGGAATATACAAAAAAATACTACATACATGCAACACGAAACAAACAAAAACTATGGAATAACTAGAATCGTACATGACACATGCTCTCGTTGATTACGTAGGGATTAAGAGTGATATACTGGTAATGTTACGGTCCTCAGAGAAGCAAGACTTAATGACCGTAACCGGAATGTCCTGGACGTCTCGAAGGCCCTTATGGCCCGGTGCCATTGAAGTGAACGTCTACAGGATAACCCGAATGGGTTTTTATGCTATACAGATGTTCACGGAATCGGTCTGCGGGCCTCCTTCTAGTTTCGCCTACATATGTCATTTCGCAACTCTTGCATATGATGGCATAGATGACGTTGCGGGACACACATGTGAACCTCTCCTCAATGGTGTAGGTGGCTGTAGGGAATATGGCAGACTGGGTGACTTGAGCGCATGTCTAGCATTTGCAGCTGATGGTGCTGAAATGATTAAGAACATCGGGCTGGGGGTGAATCCGGACCAGTGGATTCCTGAGGTTCTTGTCACGTCTGTAAGCAACAAGAGAAGGGGGGGGGGGGTTCACAGAACACTTTCTGCATCTCTGGATCAGACTGGAGAAGTGGAATGGGGCGAAGTAGGACATGACGAACGGCAGCGCTGTGCGGATGGAAAGTGAGAACAAATGTTACTCTTTCAGAAGAGGAAGACTTCCGAGTGTTCAAGAGGGTGTCCTGCCTAAAGATTCTGCACGCTCTAAGAAGGGAAGAACTTAGGACTCTCTCGGGGTATAGTCAACAGCGGAAGAAATGTGTCATCTCGTAGTCTTTCTCGAGGAAATCGTCCTCGCAACTACACAAGCGCCGGAGATGGAGAAGTTGGGAGAATGGAAGGGAATCGCGACAGGCAGAGGGATAAGAAGAGGTGTACATAAGAAAGTTATGGATATCAGTCGGTTTGTAATGTAATGATGTGCTAAGACAGAAGGGTTGGATAGTGATGGATATGTCCAGGGAGTTCACATGGGAGGTGGAGATTTCTGATGTGAACTTGATGACCAGGTGAAAATTAACAATGAATTGTATGAAGAGTGCCAGTTCAGCCTCAGACATGGCAGTGGTGCCGATGCCATCATCGATATACCTTTGGAAGGAACATCGATGGGAAGGGATCCCTGCTTCCACATAGGATTCCCATACCTGGTGCTCAAGGTGGTCCATGAATAAGCAAGCGCAGCAAGGCCCCATCTTAGTGCTCATAGCAACTTCATTCTTCTTCTTCTGCGTTCGTTCTCATACTCCTGGAGATTAGCATGATGTAGTCCGGAGAACGGAATGCGTTGTGTCATGGTTTACAGCAATACTGTGATATCTGCACCTTTCGGCCTGACACATCCGACTTCAGCATGGCTTTAGATCACTGACCCTATATGGGATGGGACAGCCAACTCCATCCCGTAACCTACTTAGTCACCTCTTACGACATCCATGGAAGGTAAACAGTGTTGCCAATCTTTTCTCCCATCTCGAGTACCGGCAACACAGGGACGGAACGTGATACGAGCTTGCTACCTCTTGAGGACAGTGCAAACTTTATTCCCACTACACCAGGGATATCTGTCATATGCTACCAACACTGGTTGAAACGGTGTCTCGTCATATTATTGCTGTTATTACCCAAAATTCACTTCAACATTGCAGTAGAGATCACTTTTTAAACATATCGCTAGTGATAAGTATACTTCTATACCACAGGTTCTCAACATTTACAGACAGTGAGCACCGCCTCTTATGCAATTATTAGTCCTCGCGAGAGCGTCTTAATTCTAATGGCACGAGCATATATGCTTGCGGGAACACCAGGTTGAGAACCTCTGTTTTATGTGGATGTGGAAGCTGGACGCTCAATTCAGAAACGGAAAGAAGGATTTAGACATTTCTTCTGCAGTGTTTATTCTCAAACTCCCGCTAGTTCTCTATTATAATAGGACAATGTTCCTTCTAGAATTCCAGTTGTCCGTGTGTTGTCGTGGCAAAAGAGGGAAGCAAAGAATAGCAACACTCTTTTCTTTCCATACATGTCGTAAGATGCGACTAAGGAGGTTATGAGATGGAGTTGGCTGCCGCATACCTTATAGGGTCAGTGACACAAAGCCACGATGAAGTCGGATGTGTCAGGCCGAAATACGCAGATACCATGCGCATTCGGTTCTCCGGACTAGATCTTACTGGTCTGCAGGAGTGTGAGAACGAACGCAGAAGAATATTTTCAACAGGTGGTATTCCAGAAAATGGAAATGGGTGTTTATGCCGCAGTTTTATTTAAGCCAATGGTCCCACACCTCCATCTTCTGCTGTAGTATTTTGAATATAAGTACAACATACTTTTAAAACAAAAAAATTAGTTACATAGATCACAAAACAAATACCCGGAAGCAAATAAACACACTTTCAGGTTAACAAGAACCACTTTAATTTTTGGCAGGTGCAAAAGGTTCCGCATTTATCTACGTGGACCCAGGGTTAGCAGATAACCAAGATCCCAAAAGTACCTCCTCGTGGTGCATCCTGGAAACAGAAATACAGCTTAGTGATGATTCTGGTTAAAACTTTTGAAGTTCGTGTCCGTGAATGTTGAGGTAGCAGATAAAAAGAGAATTGTCTGCACAGAGACAGACAATATCTCCGATACCTCTGCGCAACACATGTCTGCACACAGTGACGCTAGTCAGTTTCGTGGAAGCACTGGGAGGGAGCAGAAAATGCAGATGTTACGATGTGGGCAGATGGTATGAGAAATATAGAGAGTTGGTGCGTCTGACTCCATAAGGATAACATATTGAGTACACTAAGAGGGCAGCACAGCTCGAGAGAGCAGCGTCATATCAAAAGAGAATCGGAAAAAGTTTCAAGAAAATCAGAACCGAAGTATTATCAGCTCGAGACAAGCCTCTGGTTACCGCTGCTCCCGTCCCAGGCCCACCTCTACTGTCGTGTTTTTCCTATACCGTAATCATGCTCGTGGTGCAGTACCAGGTGGTCACAGGCACACACGTCCAAGGAGACAAGCTCTGTTCAGTTCGAGAACAAACTTCACGTTTCAGGTACTCCTTCTTCTTCTTCTGCGTTCGTTCTCAAACTCCTGCAGATTAGCAGGATGTAGTCCGGAGAACGGAATGCGGTGTGTCATGGTTTACAGAATTTCTGCTATATCTGCGCCTTTCGGCCTGACACATCCGACTTCAGCATGGTTTTTGGTCACTGATCCTATATGGGATAGGACAGCCAACTCCGTAGTCACCTTTTACGACATGCGCGGAAGGTAAACAGTGTTGCTATTCTGTGCTCCCCTTTCGGGGCCCTGGCAACACACATTTGTCAGTTACTCCTAAATTTGTGTACAGACTTCGACGAGGGGTCCACACCTCGGCTAAGAGGGAGAACGAGCCCGAGATCAAGTCTTCTGCCGAGTTGTTTCTAAACCTGAACCAGGCTCCCGATCAGGAAAAGGTTCAGTACCCGACGGGCACAGGCACAATACGTCTAATCACTCGAGACAAGTTCCCTGGCTGAAACACCTCGTTCAATATAAACGTGAACACAAACGGTCTCGGCGTAGGGTCAATACACATTCGCCACCAGGCGGCAGATAGGACGGCTGTCACAAGCTAGGGTAGCGCACCATGCAAAAACATATCGAAATCGGGAATGCTGTGCCTACAAGGTGCATAACGGTAACACAACGTAAGTACACCCCAGGCGGAAATCGCACAAATCTTCGTGTATTATGCAGCGAACGCAACGGAAAAAAAAAAATTATAGGCCCTATTATTAAATTCACTTGGCCTTCGTTACCAATTTCTGTTAGAAATAATGCTTTTTACTGTAATTGAATTTGTTTTTACCAATTCTACTCTGAATGTCTCAAATACCCCATTAAAATGAGAAGAGACTGGATAACGCATGCATTACAATAAAAATAGGACAGTCTAGCCGCCATTTCCTGTCTCGGCGGGAACACCCCTATCTGGGTCATTGATTGTATTGATAGAAGGTCAGGAATGCACCCAAAAAAAAAAAACCCCAAAAAAACCAGGCCAGGCCGGGAAAATATCTGAGAATTATGTCGTGTACTTGTTGTAGGCTGTAAGCTGTGCAGCCAAATACATCATTTGTTCACGCAGCGAAGCGAAGTTACGGTGTATAGTTGCACATGTTGCCATTGTTGGACGCAAAGTTTATTTGTCGAGTCTGCGTATTTCATACATATCACTACATACATCATCATCAAGCGCCACGATGGGTAGTATAAGCGGTCTCCTCCACAACACAATATCCGTTGTGCAGGATATCAACTCTCTACCATGCCATGATGGCAAAAATATCCAGTCTCTCTCTCTCTCTCTCTCTCTCTCTCTCTTCCCCATAATGTTGCCTCTTGTTTACATTGTATTCTAAACATTTTTTCACGATGTTGCCAATAAGTATGGACCTTTTAAAAATTCCTGATGCTGATAAGTAACTGTCTTTTTTTTTTTGGTGTGTGTTACTCTTAGTACCTCGTCCTTAGTTTTCCTAACTAATCCTATAATTCTCATGACACTCATTAAAGCCATCAGGTAAGTCGACCACCCAAAAGATAATTACCACATCTCGACAGAGCAGAGAAGGTTATTATCTTCCGCCTCAGAACAGGACACAACAGATTAAACAGCCACTTAAATAGACTAAGATTGGTCCCATTACCACTGTGCCATTTTGGGCAGGCAGCACAGACCACTAAACATATCCTGCAAGACTGCAATACACTAAACCAGTTAAGGGAAGAACACTGGCCCACAGAGACGAATATCCACAAAAAGATGTATGGGAACACTGAGGAGCTTTCAAATACAGCAGCTTTTATTAAGAAAACGGGACTTGCTGTGTAGACATGTCAAACTGAGAACGAGAAGAAGAAGAAGAAGAAGATCATTCTTCTGAAGAACCACATCTGCGAGTTCTAGTTTCCTACGTGTTTGTTTATTTGATTCTCCATGACCTGCTGCCATATGACAGAAATGTCTCTATGTTGTATTGAAGAAACTTTTTTTTTGACTTGTTTTGATAGAAACATTCTACACAGAAATAATTACATTTATCTCCTTCAGAGTTTGTCTCATACTCCTGCAGATTAGCAGGATGTTCTCAGGACAACATAAAATGTGCCCTGCCATGGTTTACTTAGTAACTGCGATATCTCAACATTTTTATCTCACGCATCCAATTTCAGCATGTCTTCTAAGTAACTTTGGCCCTATATGAGATAGAACAGCCAATTACACCACTAAACCTCATTAATCGTCTCCCACAACATACATGAAAGGTTATTATTCTTTGCTTTACTGTCGGCTTCGGCAACTTATTCCATGACATGCATACATCTCTCCATACCTGCAGTGAGTGTCCATCAATCACAACAGAGTAGAAGAAAGCAATTAGTGACTGCAAGGAATGTCCAGCAATCACAACAGAGTAGAAGAAAGCAATTAGTGAGTGCAAGGAATGTCCAGCAATCACAACAGAGTAGAAGAAAGCATTTAGTGAGTGCAAGGAATGTCCAGCAATCACAACAGAGTAGAAGAAAGCCTTTAGTGAGTGCAAGGAATGTCCAGCAATCACAACAGAGTAGAAGAAAGCATTTAGTGAGTGCAAGGAATGTCTAGCAATCACAACAGAGTAGAAGAAAGCATTTAGTGAGTGCAAGGAATGTCTAGCAATCACAACAGAGTAGAAGAAAGCATTTAGTGAGTGTCCAGCAATCACAACAGAGTAGAACAAAGCACTTAGTGAGTGTTACGCAATCCAAACAGAGTAGAAGAAAGCATTTAGTGAGTGTCCAGCAATCACAACAGAGTAGAACAAAGCACTTAGTGAGTGTTACGCAATCCAAACAGAGTAGAAGAAAGCACTTAGTGAGTGTTCCGTAATCACAACAGAGTAGAATAAAGCATTTAGTGAGTGTCCAGCAATCACAACAGAGTAGAAGAAAGCATTTAGTGAGTGTCCAGCAATCACAACAGAGTAGAAGAAAGCATTTAGTGAGCGCCCGGCAATCACAACAGAGTAGAAGAAAGCATTTAGTGAGCGCCCGCCAATCACAACAGAGTAGAAGAAAGCATTTAGTGAGCGCCCGGCAATCACAACAGAGTAGAAGAAAGCACTTAGTGAGCGCTCGTCAATCACAAACACACAGAGATCAAGAGAAAGCACCAGCGAGTTAAACGCTTTGATATTTCTTGTTCTTCTTCTTCTGCGTTCGCCCTCTGATAACCAGCACAAAAGTCCGTGTGATTTCTGCCGCGTAGCGTGAAGCAGGCATTTCCATTTTCTGGACTACATCCTGCTGGTAGGACCACTGCCCTACTACAAGAGAGACCCAGCGGGAGATGAGATTAAGAACCAACTCAGAGGAAGAAGAGAATATATCACATTCTAATTTAAATCTATTTAAAACTATTATTTCTTGTAACCCTTGACAGATGTGTAGACATTAAAAGTCTTAAAAATATTAAATCCGTCAAAACGTTAAAAATACTCCGCAGCGAATGAGTTAATTATTCATTTGACTATTTCCGACGTTTGCAATGGTTACTATGATTATACTATGATTATGGAGAGAAGATTACAGGCTTTCGAGTACAAATGCTACAGAAGAATTCTACGAATTTCCTATAGGGAACATAAGACCAATGTGTACGTAAGAAATAAAGTAGAGATGTGTGCAGGTGTTCAGGAGCCATTGCTTTCAATAGTGAAACGACGAAAACTAGCATGGTTCGGACATGTATGCAGGCACGATTCCTTGTCAAAAACAATACTGCAGGGAACTGTCGAGGGTGGAAGAAGCAGAGGAGGACAAATAAAGACATGGACAGACAACATCAAGGAATGGACAGGGCTAGATATTTCCACACTCATCCGCATCGCTGAGGATAGAATTCGCTGGAAGACTCTGTGTGCTGAAGCTTCCAATGTGGTACCCCTACGACCCTGAAGGGTTATGGGTTTTATTGATTGATTGATTGATGATTATACTGTGTTTGGCAGCCAAATCTACAGATGGCTTCTTGTTCTTCTTCTTTGTTCGTTCTCAAAGTCCTGCAGATTAGCAGGATTTAGTCCAGAGAACAGAATGCGTCCTGTCATGGTTCGTAGCATTGCTGCGATACCTGCGCCTTTCGGCCTGGTACATCCGGCTTCATCATGACTTTGGGTCACTTTGACGCACAATAAATGGGGTGGCACAGGCAACTCCATCTCATAACCCCCTTAGTCGCCTCTTAAGACATACATAGATGGTAAACAGTGTTGCTATGCTTTGCTCACCTCTCTGGCTTCGGCAATACACGGGCGACAGAAGTCTTGATTTTACATCAATCAATTGGTCGTATATTTATCAAGGTCACTCTTTGACCGATAAACCATAAAAGTCACAGGGGAAAAAGACAGGGAAAAAAGGCAATCAATTTTTGATTGGACAGTTGGCTGTCCCATCCCATATAGGGTAAGTGACCCAAAGCCATGCTGAAGTCGGATGTGTCAGGCCGAAAGGCGCAGAAATTGCAGCAATGGTGTAAACCATGACACAACGCATTCCGTTCTCCGGACTACATCCTGCTAATCTACAGGAGTTTGAGAACGAACGCAGAAGAAGAAGAAGAATATGAATACAACGTTGGAAAATGCAAGCCGCATGTTCCATGACAGAGAGGGTTTCGGAGAGCTTATTGAGAAGACAACGTTCTGGAGAGATATTCGTCACATTACACAAAAATAAATAGATGATAAAAACAATTATAATAAAGGAAGAACGTAAACGGTTGACGTTTTGATATAAGATCTTCGTCTGAACAGACAAATTCAATGAAAACGAAATTAGAAGACAAAAAAACTAATTAATACATTTAAACAAATATATAGTCCAGTCTTATATTGTCATTTGTCTGTCCGTCCATTTGTCAATCTTGCTATCCTTACATCTAACCATTCACCCATCCATTTATCTATATATCAATGGTTGGTTGGTTGCTGATCCAGCGGTCCTTGGGCTCATGCCCTTTGACCTAATGCCATTAAATGGCATTATATTGCTGGGAAGTCTGTGGATTTTCGGCCCACCCCGGGACAGACCCAGAGAATAACTATCACACCTCAAGGAAGGTAGGTTTCAACCTATGCACTGATCCTAACCACTGTAGCCAAGATAGGGTTCACTGTGCTCATTCCCCGCCACCAATTGACTACTGGTTATGCCGAACTTCTCTACTGCTCCAGGCATGCAACCAAATGTTCAAGTCAAAAGGATTGTCACGTCCTGAGTCACTGTGCCTCTATGATGGGTCTAAGCCATAGGAAAAAACGGTGCTGTCAGTTTCCTCCTCCCCTGTGCTGCACGGTACATCTCTGGCTCCCTCCCAACCACAGATGGTGCGGTGCATACATATATATTCAGGTAAAAATTAAACACATTTCAACAAAAAAATAAATGCACAATTGTATAGATGACATGCCATGACGCTTCTCTAAGAAGATAACCTCATTATAACGGCATGTCATCAACTAAGGTTTTCTGTTGCATGGGTGGTTTGTCTAGTGGGTCATTGGTGAGACCCACAGACGCAACCACATGCGTCTATATATCAATGAATCTAATATCCTTACAGTTTCCTACGGAGTATAGGGCTACAACTCTTAAACTAATTATTTGCTGGTCTGTCCTTTTCATATGTACCCACGAAGTCATAATTGATTTAGCCTCTTCCTCAACGGTTATTCTTCATGTGTACCTCTGTATATATAGGGGCCTGTATGTACAAATGGAGACACTAATATTACATACGTTTTGTACTTGATAAATATACTTACATACATTTGAACTGTACGTATATATTAACGTTTATATGGGGTGCAAAGGGAACGCATTGCTCTAGGCGGACCCAGGGTTAGCAGATAACCAAGATCCCAAATGTACCTCCACGCGGTGCACCCTGGAAACAGAAATACAGCAGCTCGAGCTGATTCTGGCCAAATCATTTGGGGATCGTGTCCGAGAATGTGGAGGTAGCAGATGGAAAGAGATTTGCCTGCACAAGAGACAGACAATATCTCCGACACCACCAGCATCACCACATATAGCGACACTGTCGACATACAGTGAAGCTAGTCAGTGCAGTCCGAACATTGGAGGGGCGGCCAATGTAAAATGCACGTAAAGGTAGATGCATGGCGAGAGACATAGATTTCATACCGAGTACAATGAAACAATGAAAGGGCAGAACAGCGCTAGAGGGCAGCGCGAACTGCAAATAGAAAGTGAAAAGTCCCTAGGAAAGGGGAACTACAAGCTCCGTCAGCTCGAGACTAGCTTCTAGTTACCTGTGTTCCTTACAGGCAGAGATCCAGACCCATTCATTGGCGTTTGGTAAAGCAAGAAGACCTAATCCAACTCTAATGTCGAGCCTTCCTAAACCGGAAATATGCTCGCGAAGAGAAAGGGTTCCGTACTCGATGCGCTCAGGCACAAAAGGGACAACGATTTAGCCCTGGCCCAACTCTACTGTCAAGTTTTCCTACACCGGAAATACACTTGAAGAGAGAAAGGGTTCAGTACCTGATGGGCTCAGGCGCTATTGGGACAAGGACGCTCAGCTCGAGAACGCCTTGCTCTCAAACGCGTGGTGTGAGACTCGAACTTGGACAAGGGGTACACGATGTCGGTGAATGACACCTCGGCTAAGAGGGCAAAAGAGCCAGTGTCCAACTCCTCTGTTGAGTTCTTCCCCTTAAGGAACCAGGCTCATGGATGAGAAACGGTTCAGTACCCATGGGCATAGGCACAGCACGTCCAATTACACGAGGCAAGTTCATAGACAGTGGAACACCTCGTTCGAGTCAGACGAGAGCAAAAACGTCGTCTGGGCGTAGAGTCTCCACAACGCGTGCCTGGAGACAGATGTAGAGGCTGTTACAGGCTAAGGGTAGCCCACCCGAATTGTCAAGGCATGCCGAAATCGGATGTTCTAGGCCTACAAGGTGCATAACGGTGGCACAACGTAATCACGCTCCCGGCGGAAATCGCACGGATATCCGTAATGGTTACAATGGAGCGAACGAAAAACAAACAAACAAACAACAACGTTTATATATAGCTTATATAATCAATATACTACACGTATTTACTTTTTTCCTAAATATAACATTCAATTTATATATATAATATATATATATATGACTAATTAATGTGATACGTGTAAACTATTTATTCAAAGCTGCGGCTCAGCTACCATCGGTCCACTTCACTGCTGCCATACATCTAGCATCGGCTCATTTCACTGCTGCGGCACAGCTAGCATCGACCCACTTAAAAGCTGCGGCATATCTAGCATCGACCCACTCCGCAGCTGTAGCACAGCTAGAATCGGTCCACTTCACGCTGATTCTTCAGTTAGAAAGCACAAACATAGGAAGCACAAGGGGGCCGTATAGAGCAGTGGTTAGCGCACTGGTATCGCATATGAGTGGTCCTGAATTCATTCCCCAGTTGAAACTGAAATGATTTTCAGATCGCAACGGTTCCCATGTCGACCCAGCCTTATTTGGTTACCGGATTAATCCGGGAAGTAAAGACTGCGAGGGAGAGGAGATGGCTACCTCCCACATATAGCAGAGTCACTGAAATATGAGATCGCTAACATCTTACGCCACTATGACATTAATAAATGCTATGGGTTAAGTTTACTTCACTACTGTCTTATGGGACAGATCAACCACCTCCACCATATACCTCTTTAGTTGCATCTTAAGATATGCATGACAGGTCACAGTGATGCTACTCTTTGTGTTTGTTTCCTTTGTTCATCACATTTGGTGGGGGTTTTTTTCATATCATGCTCATCATAACTTGCGAAGGAGGACCAGCATCAACTCTGTGTCCCCCTTGCGGACCAGGGTAACATTGCCCGAACAGTAAAATAATATTTTTCAATTAACCAATATGTATTATATTGTCGACGGTCACGAGTGTACAGTGCAGGAACCAGTTCTCTCGCATGGCTGGCCTACTATCGATATGACGGTCATCATTCAGTATAAGTTGTAAAAGCACCGAACTTATATGTTACCGCGCACAAGTCGGATGTGTTGAGCAATTATCGCAAATGAAACAGCTTCATAAATGTAATTACTTTCAGTGGAATACATCCCGCAGGAAATCTAGTAGGATCATGGAAATCTAGTAGGATCATGGAAATCTATTAGGATCATGGAAATCTAGGAGGGTCATGGAAATCTAGGAGGATCATGGAAATCTAGTAGGATCATGGAAATCTAGTAGGGTCATGGAAATCTAGTAGGATCATGGAAATCTAGTAGGATCATGGAGATTTAGAAGGATCATGAAAATCTAGTAGAATCATGGAAATCTAGTATGATCATGGAGATTTAGAATGGTCATGAAAATCTAGTAGAATCATGTAAATCTAGTAGGATCATGGAAATTTACTAAGATCAATGTCCTGCAATTTGAAATAAAAATCAACATAGACAAAACAGAAGTAATGAATATTGCAAGAGAAAAGGAGAACATCAACATACAGATAAACAATAAACAACTAAAACAAGTAGATGAATTCAAATATCTGGGCAGCACATTGAGATATGACAACAAACAAGAAGCAGAAATAGATGCAAGATGTAATAAGGCCTGTTAGGTCATTGTTCAATTAACACCTTTACTAAGAAACAAAGATATTACACTAGAAACAAAAAAAAGCGCTTTTCAACACCATTTTCTTACCAACATTGTGTTATCAGTGTCAAACTTGGATATTGGATTCTAGAACAATACATATGATTAACACCACTGAAATGAAATGTGTGAGACGTATGATTGGAGTTAGCTTGAGAGACAAAATCAGGAATGAAGCACTAAGGAAACAATTAGGGATCAAGTCAACAATAGAATACATCCAGAAACAACAAGTTGAATGATACGGCCACATAACCAGACAGAAAGAGCAAAGTATTATCCAAAAAACCCTTAACAAACGATACGAAAACAGTCGACCTATTGGACGCTCTCGTAAAAGGTGGATAGATAGTGTATTAGAGATACTCGGAAATATAACAGCAGAAGAGGCAAATAGAAGGGCAAAAGACCGTACACTCACTCTCCCCCCAACACCGAAAGGTACATGAGGACAGAAAGAAGAAGAAGATTGTCTTGCTACATCAATGATCCAGTAGGAGTTTGAGAACCAACATACCAAAAGTACAGCAATTATTGACTAAAACGAATTTTCTTCTCCGGAAGGCACAAGTATCGCAGCTTATTTATAATCTAGCAACAATGTAAATTAAAAAGAGAAGTATTGGTCTGTATACAATAACATTCGCAGAAGAAAAAACTTGATATTTGCGAGACACGGCACATTCTACCACACGCTGGAGTTATCTCAAATTATTGACCTTTCAAAGCAAATAACATTCAAGGCCTTCGAATTGACCGACGGCTTGCCCTGAAACAAGTTGCCAACTATTCTTTGTATTCAGGTCAAGAGGGTTTTGAACCCCGCCTGACCTCTGAACTTAGTCTCTACTAACGAAAATCTAAATTTGCTAACTCAGCTTTTCTTTAGACTGGAAACAGAAACACTGAACAGACGTTAGGCGAGACCGTTTCTTAAAGAAGACATCTGTACAGAAAGTAAACAGAACTTATATGTTACATTTTTTATTATTGTCATGTGTTTAATTTGTCACTATTTATATACTCGGAGTCGTATGCTAAAACTAGCCAAGGTCAACAAACGAAATACACAGAAATAATCAAAATCAGCCTTTGAGATCATGTTTACATTTTGCACACAAGTTTTTATGCAACTAACGGTCATGCTTTAGGTATACCAAAATGTTGGCCTTGGGGATATTTATGTTGTGATCCACCTGGTATGGTTGTTGGATACAAAGGTAAACAAACAGAGGACATCTTGGTTGTATATGATATTCAAGACCAGACGTAGTGATCAGCCAGTTGTTGTTTCGCTTTAGTGATTTTAGTAGTCGTTTTAGTAGTCATTAGTTATTCATTAGATGTCATGATGAATGGCGTAGGCGATAATAGCTCTCCACAGCTCTCTATCTCCAGTATTATGTATCAAGATCGTTGTTGTTTCCCTGCCGTGCCAGGCTGTTAAACTGTCTAATATTTTCTCAAGTTGTCGAACTGTCTCTGTGCCTTCAGTCTTTGCCTGTTGTGACTATATTATCAAGACCTCCTTGTCTGTGGCAAAAAAATGAAGAATGTCTTTTTCTTATATTATTGATTAAGCATCAACGGGGCAGAATACTGCATGGTAGAGATAAGGAAGAGATTAGCAATGACCTGTGTTACACCAGACACCCATTTCCTGTTTAAGTGGAGCGCATGGCCGTGTGGTTAGAAGTCGTTTTCAGATTCTTGTGGACGCGGGTTCATTCCACGGTTGAAACAGGATTTTTTCTTTTGGAGGTACAATACAAATCTTTCATGTACATGTCGCGACGTCTGTTATGGCAACGCCGCTTTATTTTCGCAGCTCATAAAAAGTGTTCCTTCAAGACCATCCTTCCTATGAAACACACACAAAACATGCAGTAACGAAAATTGACTAAGCTCCCATTGCATTTGACTCTTTCAACACATCCGCATTAGTTTTCCTGACAGTCCCTGGTATTCTCAGCATTCTTCTGTTGAACCACATCTCTTTTGCCTCTAATTTCCCACTTTCCTGTTTGTTTATTGCCCAAGACTCGAATCATATGTTAGTACAGAAGACATGGATAATGACAAGACATGGATAATGACAAGACATAAGACATGGATAATGACAAGACATGGATAATGACAAGACATAAGACATGGATAATGACAAGACATGGATAATGACAAGACATGGATAATGACAAGACATAAGACATGGATAATGACAAGACATGGATAATGACAAGACATGGATAATGACAAGACATAAGACATGGATAATGACAAGACATGGATAATGACAAGACATGGATAATGACAAGACATAAGACATGGATAATGACAAGACATGGATAATGACAAGACATGGATAATGACAAGACATGGATAATGACAAAACATAAGACATGGATAATGACAAAACATGGATAATGACAAGACATGGATAATGACAAGACATGGATAATGACAAGACATAAGACATGGATAATAACAAGACATGGATAATGACAAAACATAAGACATGGATAATGACAAAACATAAGACATGGATAATGACAAAACATAAGACATGGATAATGAAAAGACACAAGACATGGATAATGACAAGACACAAGACATGGATAATGACAAAACATAAGGCATGGATAATGACAAGACATAAGACATGGATAATGACAAAACATAAGACATGGATAATGACAAGACATAAGACATGGATAATGACAAGACATGGATAATGACAAGACATGGATAATGACAAGACATGGATAATGACAAGACATAAGACATGGATAATGACAAAACATAAGACATGGATAATGACAAGACATAAGACATGGATAATGACAAGGCATGGATAATGACAAGACATGGATAATGACAAGACATAAGACATGGATAATGACAAGACATGGATAATGACAAGACATGGATAATGACAAGACATGGATAATGACAAGACATAAGACATGGATAATGACAAGACATGGATAATGACAAGACATAAGACATGGATAATGACAAAACATAAGACATGGATAATGACAAGACATGGATAATGACAAGACATGGATAATGACAAGACATGGATAATGACAAGACATAAGACATGGATAATGACAAAACATAAGACATGGATACTGACAAGACATGGATAATGACAAGACATGGATAATGACAAGACACAAGACATGGATAATGACAAGACATGGATAATGACAAGACATGGATGATGACAAGACATAAGACATGGATAATGACAAAACATGGATAATGACAAGACATAAGACATGGATAATGACAAGACATAAGACATGGATAATGACAAAACATATGACATGGATAATGACAAGACATGGATAATGACAAAACATAAGACATGGATAATGACAATACATATGACATGGATAATGACAAAACATATGACATGGATAATGACAAAACATATGACATGGATAATGACAAAACATATGACATGGATAATGACAAGACATATGACATGGATAATGACACGACATAGACATGGATAATGACAAGAAATAAGACATGGATAATGACAAGACATGGATAATGACAAAACATAAGACATGGATAATGACAAGACATGGATAATGACAAGACATAAGACATGGATAATGACAAGACATGGATAATGACAAGACATAAGACATGGATAATGACAAGACATAAGACATGGATGATGACAAGACATAAGACATGGATAATTACAAGACATAAGACATGGATAATGACAAGACATAAGACATGGATAATGACAAAACATATGACATGGATAATGACAAGACATGGATAATGACAAAACATAAGACATTGATAATGACAAGGCATAAGACATGGATAATGACAAAACATATGACATGGATAATGACAAAACATGACACGGATAATGAAAAGACATAAGACATGGATAATGACAAGACATGGATAATGACAAAACATAAGACATGAATAATGACAAGACAAATGACATGGATAATGACAAAACATATGACATGGATAATGACAAAAATATGACATGGATAATGACAAAACATATGACATGGATAATGACAAGACATATGACATGGATAATGACAAGACATAAGACATGGATAATGACAAGACATAAGACATGGATAATGACAAGACATGGATAATGACAAAACATAAGACATGGATAATGACAAGACATATGACATGGATAATGACAAAACATATGACATGGATAATGACAAAACATATGACATGGATAATGACAAAACATATGACATGGATAATGACAAAACACATGACATGGATAATGACAAGACATGGATAATGACAAAACATATGACATGGATAATGACAAGACATGGATAATAACAAAACATAAGACATGGATAATGACAAGACATACGACATGGATAATGACAAAACATATGACATGGATAATGACAAAACATATGACATGGATAATGACAAAACATATGACATGGATAATGACAAGACATATGACATGGATAATGACAAGACATAAGACATGGATAATGACAAGACACAAGACATGGATAATGACAAAACATATGACATGGCTAATGACAAAACATAAGACACGGATAATGACAAAACATATGACATGGATAATGACAAAACATAAGACATGGATAATGACAAAACATAAGACATGGATAATGACAAGACATAAGACATGGATGATAACAAAACATAAGACATGGATAATGACAAGACACAAGACATGGATAATGACAAGACATAAGACATGGATAATGACAAGACATGGATAATGACAAGACATGGATAATGACAAGACATGGATAATGACAAGACATGGATAATGACAAGACATGGATAATGACAAGACATGGGTAATGACAAAACATAAGACATGGATAATGACAAGACACAAGACATGGATAATGACAAGACATAAGACATGGATAATAACAAGACATGGATAATGACAAGACATGGATAATGACAAGACATGGATAATGACAAGACATGGATAATGACAAGACATGGATAATGACAAGACATGGATAATGACAAGACATAAGACATGGATAATGACAAGACATGGATAATGACAAGACATAAGACATGGATAATGACAAGACATGGATAATGACAAGACATGGATAACGACAAGACATGGATAATGACAAGACATGGATAATGACAAGACATGGATAATGACAAGACATGGATATTGACAAGACATGGATAATGACAAGACACAAGACATGGATAATGACAAGACATGGATAATGACAAGACATGGATAATGACAAGACACAAGACATGGATAATGACAAGAAATAAGACATGGATAATGACAAGACAGAATGCTTCTTCTATCTTCTTCTGCGTATGTTCTCAAACTCTCGCTAATTTCCAGGATGTAGTTCGGAGACCGAATGCGTTGCGTCATGGTTTACAGCTATGATGTGCTATCTCCTTCTTTCACCCTTGTACATCTGACTTTACTTTAGCAAGGGATCTGCAAGGTATATGGGATGGTGCAGTTAATTTCAGCAATAAAACAATCACCAAAGTGTCAAAGTATATCCAACAAAGTGGACATTGCGGAAGTAACTCAGTAACAATGTGATAACACAAGAACAGAAGTAATAACAAAGGATGTCACCAATAAAACAATCACCAAAGTGTCAAAGTATATCCAACAAAGTGGACATTGCGGAAGTAACTCAGTAACAATGTGATAACACAAGAAAAGAAGTAATAACAAAGGATGTCACCAATAAAACAATCACCAAAGTGTCAAAGTATATCCAACAAAGTGGACATTGCGGAAGTAACTCAGTAACAATGTGATAACACAAGAAAAGAAGTAATAACAAAGGATTTCACCAATAAAACAATCACCAAAGTGTCAAAGTATATCCAAAAAAGTGGACATTGCGGAAGTAACTCAGTAACAATGTGATAACACAAGAAAAGAAGTAATAACAAAGGATTTCACCAATAAAACAATCACCAAAGTGTCAAAGTATATCCAAAAAAGTGGACATTGCGGAAGTAACTCAGTAACAATGTGATAACACAAGAAAAGAAGTAATAACAAAGGATTTCACCAATAAAACAATCACCAAAGTGTCAAAGTATATCCAACAAAGTGGACATTGCGGAAGTAACTCAGTAACAATGTGATAACACAAGAAAAGAAGTAATAACAAAGGAACAAGGTGTGATAACACTAATCATAATGTATTAGTTATGACTGTTAATAATAACCTAATAAATAATACAAATACGAAACGTAAATATTGAAATAAAACAAAGTAACAAATTGACACTGTTAATTTTTCATTTACTCTATTTTACGTTGAGTATTTTTACTATTTATTAATTAATTAACCAAGATACCAGAAAGCACACATAGTGACATACTACCCATCACCATTCCTGCACAACCCAAGGATCAAGATGGATGTCAAGAGACAGATGACAAACTAGTTTTATCACAACGCCCTGTCTTCAATACCAGACATGGTCGCTGACAGCAGCCAAGCAGAGAAAAGTTACAACATGTGAAATGAAATTCCTGAGAAAAGCTGCAAGAGTGACTAAACTAGACAAAATAAGAAATGATGAAATCAGAAGAAAAATCGGTATAAGACCATGCACAGAATACGTCAAGAAACAACAAATAAACTGGTTTGGACACCTTATGAGATTGAACCATAACCAACTACCAACAAAAACATATAACATAAGAAGATCTGGATACAAGACCAGAAGAAGACCTAAAAAAACATGGATAGATAACATCAAGATAACATTGAACAAATACGGATTCCACGCAGACAAGGCGACATACATAGCCTTGGATAGACAACTAAAGCTCCCAGTCACCACTCCAGATGCTTAACGGCAAGTGTGGATATTCTGACCATCATCCACCTGGGGAGAGACAATAGATTATTAATTCATGAGTAACACTAATAACTAGTGCATTATCCTTGGTGTTTTAATACCATGGTCGCCTTAGTTGCCTCTTACTACATGTATAAAAGGTAAACGATATTGCTCTTCTGAACCACCAACACATGGGCGATATAGGGAATAACCGCGACCGTCGGTAATATAGCAAACCTGTCGATAAAACGCAAATATGAACTAGTCTCCCATTTACGTGAAATCTATTGGATGGCCTTGGCTGTTCTTCCAAGTAAATAGCGACTAATTAAAATCCAACAATAATCAAAAACATAACGGAAAGGTGTCCAAATTAATTCAGCTAGGAAGTATGTATTGTCAGGAGCCACGGAATAATAATATTAGTACTAACAATATTAGAACGAACAATATTAGAGCTAACAATATTAGAACTAACGATATTAGAACTAACAATATTAGAACTAACAATATTAGAACTAACAATATTAGAAATAACAATATTAGAACCAACAATATTAGAACTAACAATATTAGAACTAACAATAGTAGAACTAACAATATTAGAACTACCAATATTAGAACTAACGATATTAGAACTACCAATATTAGAACTAACAATAGTAGAACTAACAATATTAGAACTAACAATATTAGAAATAATATTAGAACTAACAATAGTAGAAGTAACAATATTAGAACTAACAATATTAGAAATAACGATATTAGAACTAACAGTAGTAGAACTAACAATATTAGAACTAACAATATTAAAAATAACAATATTAGAACTAACAATATTAGAACTAACAATATTAGAAATGACTATATTAGAAATAACAATATTAGAACTAACAATATTAGATCTAACAATATTAGAACTATAGATATTAGAACTAACAATATTAGAACTAACAATTTTAGAACTAACGCTACTAGAACTAACAATATTAGAACTATAGATATTAGAACTAACAATATTAGAACTAACGATATTAGAACTAACAATATTAGAACATACTAGGAACGAGAGACAGCGATGTTTTATTTATTAATAATGTGCTAATCTGGTTCATTTTTTACATTTACCTTGTTACCCTAGCCCCCCCCCCCCACTTTTTAACCTCAATTCTGGTTCCGAATTGTTTCTTGACACTGAAGTTTATCTCTATGGAACTAACAACCTGAATTTCAGGTAAGGAGACTTTTTCAAACCTAAACCTGTCTAGTTAGGCCTGTTCTAATCCTAACTGCAAGGCCATACAATATATTTGTGGGTGAAACTTTGTCCGAAACGGATTTATCTGTGAACGATGAGTATCAAATAACCCAACTGGGAAACTTTTTATGACTGAGAATCGAGAACGTGAAGTTTCGTCCTGTATGGTGGTCTGTGGTAGAGGAGTCAGATGAACTAAGACTTAGCTTTCACTGAGGCGAATGGAATTAACACTTTTTTCACAATTTGTGTACTTGATTTTGACGGGTACTTTAGGGAGCACTTTCCGTCTTTTCAGAGGATAGTACTATTGTTGTGTGGCGATAAATAAAATCTAAAATCTACGGCGATGATAGATCTATCAATCTGTCTATCCATCCACCCACCTATCCATCCATCCATCCGTCCGTCCGTTCATCAATCCATCCATTTATCTATTTATCTATCTTTTCATCCATCAATCCATCCATCTATCTATACTTTGTGGCTCTTGTTTGCCTTGCCATGATAGATGTAATTCACAATACCAATCCCGAGTAATAAAGAGTCCTATCACAGTCCATTTTACAGTTTAGTTTAGTTTAGTTTTTAATCAAAGTTGATGCACTCTATGCAAACCCATAAGTGCTCGGTATCTATCAGCAAATGATGAAGAGTATTATGCTGATGGTTCCTGTAGCTGGCTTGTACGCAAATTATACGCCTCCGCAGTTGCATTGTTCTGCTTGCCCTGGAGATAATTCCAAATTCTTGAAGCCACATTGTCATATCTCCTCCTAGTCTAGTATCTTCACTTAGAAAATATTAGTGTAAAGATCTTAATAAGTCGTTCTTGTTGGGTTGGTTGGTTGGTTGGTTGCTGATCCAGCGGTCCATGGGCTCCTGCCCTTTGACCTAATGCGATTAGATGGCATTATATTGCTGGGAAGTCTGTGGATTTTCGGCCCACCCCGGGACAGAGCCAGAGAATAACTATCACACCTCCAGGAAGGTAGGTTTAAACCTATGCACTGCTCCTAGCCACTGTAGCCAAGATAGGGTTCACTGTGCTCATTCCCCGCCACCAATTGACTACTAGTTATGCCGAACTTCTCTATTGCTCCAGGCATGCAACCAAATGTTCAAGTCAAAAAGATTGTCACGTCCTGAGTCACTGTGCCTCTATGATGGGCCTCAGCCATAGGAAAAACAGTGATGTCAGTTTCCTCCTCCTCAGTGCTGCACAGTACATCTCTGGCTCCCTCCCAACCACAGAGGGTGCATACATATATATTCAGGCAAATATGTAAAACATTTCAACAACAAAACAAAATCATAACTGTATAGATGACATACCATGAAGCTTCTATAAGAAGATAAGCTCAATATAACGGCATGTCATCCACTAAAGTTTTCTGTTGCATGGATGGTTTGTCTAGTGGGCCATTGGGGAGACCTACAGATGCAACCACATGCTTAGTCGTTCTTGTTCATAACTAAATCTTCTAAGACACGCATCGCTAGCTTTACCCTCGAACAAATGTCATTATCTGATTAACCGTCTCACGCAGTTTCCCAAAAATGTTTTTTCTTGATTCTTGATTAGAAACTGGCTTCACAGCACGTTGGGCATTCCCATAAGTGCTCCGGCCTCCTTCCAGCAGTCATCCCAGTTTATGTAGACTCAGTGCTAATTGCGTGATCTTCGGAACTTTCCAAAAAATTACTTTTCCTTCCCGCGCCTCTAGATACCTCCATGTCTAACATTCTCTGTAACAATAATGTTTTTTACCATGCCCCACCTCAGTCTTTCTAAATTTCTGATGTAAACATAAACAATTCTGATGTAAACATATAACATTCTTTTGTAAACATAAAATTCTGATGTAAATATATAAAATCCTATGCAACCAAATGTTCAAGTTAAAAGGATTGTCACGTCCTGAGTCACTGTGCCTCTATAAGGGGTTTCAGCCATAGGAAAAAATAAACAGTGCTGTCAGTTTCCTCCTCCCCAGTGCTGCACAGTACATCTCTGTCTCCCAACCACAGAGGGTGCATACATATATATTCAGGTAAACATGAAACATATTTCAACAACAAAATAAAAGCATAATTGTATAGAAAATTTGCCATGAAGCTTCTCAAAGAAGATAACCTCCATATAACAGCATTCCACCCACTAAGGTTTTCTGTTGCATGAGTGGTATGTCCAGTGGGCCATTGGTGAGACCCACAGACGCAACCACATGCGTAAGAGCTTTCCAGGAGACTTCAGCTTTCGGCTTAGTTCAATGCCTATTGAAAGAGCCTTCTACTCAGGGGTTGTCTATAGTTGTATAGATAATATGTTACAAAGCTTCCATAAGAGAGCCACAATATAAGGGCATGTCATCTACTAAGATTTTCTGTTGCATGGGTGGTTTGTCTAGTGGGTCATGGTGAGACCCACATGCGAAACAGCATGCGTATGTCTTTGTTATAATTCCGAGTATTTCACGCTTCATATGCCTTTAGTTGAATGGAATGTTGATATTGGTCAGCCAAATATTGATTATATCTTTAGTACTTGATTAATTAGGAACTTTATCTTCTGCTGCCACAGCTTGTGGTACGAAGTATTCAATCAATCAATAAACTCGTAACCCTTCAGGGTCGTAGGGGTACCACATTTGCCACATGTGTACCACATGTGCCTAAGTACACAGAGTCCTCCAGAGAATTCTATCCTCAGCGATGCGGATGAATGTGGAAATATCTTTCCCTGTACATTCCTTGATGTTGTCTGTCCATGCCTTTATTTGCCCTCCTCTTCCACCTTCGACAGTTTCCTGCAGTATTGTTTTTGACAAGGAATCGTGTCTGTATACATGTCTGAACCATGCTAGTTTTCACGAAGTATTATCAATTACCACACACGACAGTTTATGAAATGATGGAAGCACATGACTAACAATTCAATCTTGAAATGTCTTACCATTTATCTCTGTACGATCCCCATCGAGGGCAGAACCTTAAAGTGGTGATGGGGCTTAGTTCAGCCATCAGTGGCTGGAAACTAAGACTGGTCGGGCACTCCCACTCGAGCAGGACCATAGTCCAGCCCAAGTAAGCAGAGTGCTGAAGACGGAGGCAACCAGCCAAAAGGCGCACAGATAATCAGGTTGCCACGCATAAAACACAAAGTGAACGAAAGAAGAAGAATCTCTGTAAGATAATGGGGGGGGGGGGGGAATTATCTGTGGAATGTGAAAAAAATATGAATGTATTTCGTCACATAAAGAGACATAACAACATGGAAAGATTAATAGCTAAAGGCGGAGTTAACGGCAACAGGGGAAGAGCACGCCCAAGACGACTCTACTTCGACGCATCCTTGAAAAATTCGCCAAATCTTCTGGGAAAGTAAAGACAGCGATAACCTTTCAGACCACACCATTCCTAACTAGGTATGCTTGTATAGACAAAGCAAAACAAGGGTATAATTTAGTACTAGCAAATACACTTATTATCGTGTTATATTGAACATTCGTTTTTGTAGATTGATAAGTAATTGCCAGAATTAGTGAAACTGTACAATGTAACCTCTACATACTTCGTAACCTCTTGTAGTCCATAACCTTTGCCCTTGTAAAATCCGTACACTTCAACCTCTGCACTCTGTAACCTCTGCACTTAGTAATATTTCAAATATCCGAGTTAAGTATGAATATACAGATATATTTTATTATGCCAAACACGAGATAAAAGGGTAGGAGTGGGAATAGCGGTAAGGGGGAAAGAGAGATGCATCCAATTGTCGTATTTGTTTATCACGTGCTTAGGAATTTCCCACAATCCAGATTGTGTACAAATTGTTTATTAAAGCTTGTTACGATGTTGCCATTGCAGAAATAAAAAAATTAAAAAACGACATTATTGGAGTTCTGAAATTCCTGCAGGTTATCAGAATATAGTAAGAAGAACGGAATGATCCACCTCATGGTTTACAGCTTGACTGATACAGCTGCGTTTTTCAATATGACACATCCGGCTTCACCATGACACACTCGACTTAAGGATGACATTTTCGAGTTGCTTAACCTAACGCCTAGTACTTTTTAGGTGTCTCTTACGCTATGCATTGTAGGTCAGTGTTATTATTATATCCTTTCCTTTTGGACCCATCAACACACAGGGGTTGGAAGGGGGGGGGAATTGGATTACATCCGTTGGCAATGGATAAGACAAGCAAGTGAGAGATCGCGTGGGTTGTGGGTCAATAGTATTAGAGGTGGAAACCAAGGGATGAGCGGAAGTATGTGGGTATGACTAATAAAGAGATAGGAAATTAGTCTGTCCATGACTAAGTTGGTGATCGAGTGTGAGTTGCTAAGTTGGCGATCGAGTGTGAGTTTCTACGGCAGTGATTGAGTTTTAGTTGTTAAACTAGAAAACGAGTGTTGGTTGCTGTCAGTGATCGAGTGTGAGCTGTTAAGTGAGTGATTGAGTTTGCATTGCCAAGTCAGACAGAAAGTAAGTGTGAGTTGCCAAGTCAGACAGAAAGTAAGTGTGAGTTGCCAAGTCAGACAGAAAGTAAGTGTGAGTTGCCAAGTCAGACAGAAAGTAAGTGTGAGTTGCCAAGTCAGACAGAAAGTAAGTGTGAGTTGCCAAATCAGACAGAAAGTAAGTGTGAGTTGCCAAGTCAGTAATCAAATTGTGTTACTGAATGTGATTTGAATGTGAGATGCAGGTGTGGGGTTTTATGTCTCGTATATGATAGATATGCAGGTGTGGGGTTTTATGTCTCGTATATGATAGATATGCAGGTGTGGGGTTTTATGTCTCGTATATGCACATGCGTATTTATTTGTGTGTGTGCGTGTTAGTTTTTGGCCTGTATTGATGTGTGTGTAAGTTAATTTAGCCTGGATTTATGTGTGTGTGAGTTAACTTTAGCCTGGATTTATGTGTGTGTGTAAGTTAGCTTTAGCCTGGATTTATGTGTGTGTGTAAGTTACCTTTAGCCTGGATTTATGTGTGTGTGTGTGTGTAAGTTAGCTTTAGCCTGGATTTATGTGTGTGTAAGTTAGTTTTATCCTGGAATTTTGTGTGTAAGTTAGTTTTATCCTGGATTTATGTGTGTGTGAGTTAGCTTTAGCCTGGATTTATGTGTGTGAGTTAGCTTTAGCCTGGATTTATGTGTGTGAGTTAGCTTTAACCTGGATTTATGTGTGTGTAAGTTAGCTTTAGCCTGGATTTATGTGTGTAAAAGTTAGCTTTATCCTGGATTTATGTGTGTGTGTGTAAGTTAGCTTTATCCTGGATTTATGTGTGTGAGTTAGCTTTAGCCTGGATTTATGTGTGTGAGTTAGCTTTAGCCTGGATTTATGTGTGTGTAAGTTAGTTTTATCCTAGATTTATGTGTGTGAGTTAGCTTTAGCTTGGATTTATGTGTGTGAGTTAGCTTTAGCCTGGATTTATGTGTGTGAGTTAGCTTTAGCCTGGATCTATGTGTGTGAGTTAGCTTTAGCCTGGATTTATGTGTGTGTAAGTTAGTTTTATCCTAGATTTATGTGTGTGAGTTAGCTTTAGCTTGGATTTATGTGTGTGAGTTAGCTTTAGCCTGGATTTATGTGTGTGAGTTAGCTTTAGCCTGGATTTATGTGTGTGAGTTAGCATTAACCTGGATTTATGTGTGTGTGTGTAAGTTAGCTTTTGCCTGGATTTATGTGTGTGTAAGTTAACTTTAGCCTGGATTTATGTGTGTGTGTGTGTAAGTTAGCGTTAGCCTGGATTTATATGTGTGTAAGTTAGCTTTAGCCTGGATTTATGTGTGTGTAAGTTCATTTTATCCTGGATTTATGTGTGTGAATGTTAGCTTTAGCCTGGATTTATATGTGTGTAAGTTAAATTTAGCCTGGATTTATGTGTGTGTGAGTTAGCTTTAGCCTGGATTTATGTGTGTGAGTTAGCTTTAGCCTGGATTTATGTGTGTGTACGTTAGCTTTAGCCTGGATTTATGTGTGTCAATTAGCTTTAGCTTGGATTTATGTGTGTGTGTGAGTTAGCTTGTGCCTGATTTTATGTGTATTAATTCGTTTTTGTTTTAAATTACGCAGGTGTGAGTATGTGTGTGTGTGTGAGTGTGAGTGAGTGTATGTGTGTGTGCAGATTGGTAAATGATTTGATTGATGTTTGTGTGCGTGTTTAGAGATTAGCGTCTATTACAAATGTTTGATATATCGACGCAATAGGGACTTGAATCATAGCCCAGTGAATCATGGGACGATTAGTTCGGAAATTCCCGCCATCATGGCCGCCACTAACCGGAACAATTCACTTTGATAACTTGCCACATTCTTCTGTCGTGTGTTAGGACCGGGATGAAACACGATTTTACTGACTTGTAGAAGGTCTGGGATGTATTTCTTGACAAGCTCATAACAAGTGGTACTTTAAGAGAAGATTGGTTGATTGGTTAGAGTTTTATTCCCACATCTGTTGCTGTGACCCGTAAGACGAGGAAGAATAAAAACACTGTTTACATTCCATGTCACTCGCATGTCGTAAGAGGCGACTAGGGAGGATATGGGGGGGGGGGGGTTGACTGTCAGATCCCATATATTGTGGAAGTGACCCAAATTTCATACCGAAGTCAGATGTGTCTGGTCGAAATACTCAGATTTGGCTGCGTGGTTTTAACACTCATTAAGTTTGTTTTTATAGCGTCCTTTAAGGTCCTAGGTTCAATCCATAATTGGGACAGGAGTTTTTTCTTTCGGAGGTACAATCAAAATACTTCTTGTACATGTCGCGGCGTCTGCTATGACAAAGCCGCCTTTATTTTCTCAACTCATAGAAAGTCTCCCTGCACTTCTTCACAGGAAAACATGTATTAACGAAAGTGTCGTAGCATATTGAATTACCTACCCGATTCCGTAGAAGGGAAGGTTTTCTTCCAGAAATGAGATGATGGAGTCTGATGTGGCATTCGGATAGGCGCAGATATCGCAGTGTAACAGTCAACAATTTCTTTCTTTGGATTGCATCCTGTTAATTGGGAGGAGTTTGCGAACGAGTACGGGAAAAAATAGATCAATTCCAGGATACATTTATTATGATATAAACCAGCCATATTTGTGCCTGTAGTTATAGCATATTCTGCTCAAACACTATTTGACCATGAATTTATCAGGGATTGGGTACTCAAGACCACACAGTCATCTCTCGCATACACGGGCGTCAGGATTATCCAAGACCACACAGTCAACTCACGCATACACAGGCGTCAGAATTATCCAAGACCACACAGTCATCTCTCGCATACACGGGCGTCAGGATTATCCAAGACCACACAGTCAACTCTCGCATACACGGGCGTCATAACTATCCAAGACCACACAGTCATCTCTCGCATACACGGGCGTCAGGATTATCCAAGACCACACAGTCAACTCTCACATACACGGGCGTCAGGATTATCCAATACCACAGTCAACTCTCGCATACACGGGCGTCAGAATTATCCAAGACCACACAGTCAACTCTCACATACACGGGCGTCAGGATTATCCAAAACCACAGTCAACTCTCGCATACACGGGCGGCAGGATTATCCAAGACCACACAGTCAACTCTCGCATACACGGGCGTCATAAATATCACTATTCTTGACTCTAACCACTGGTTCCTGCAACAAACTGGCGTATATTAACTCTTTTTTCTGTGCTCAAACTACTCTCGATTAGCATGATGTAGTCCAGAGAATGAAATAAGTTATGTTATGGTTTACAGCTTAGCTGTGATAGTTGCGTCAATCGGATTGACATATCCAACTTCAGCATGGCATCTAGATCACTTTAAACCTGTATGATATGGGGCAGCCAACGCCCACTGGAAGGTAAACAGTGTTACTATTCTAGGCCCCTCTTTTGAACCACTGCCGTATACAACTATATCTCTAACCCTACATATTAATATGGCAAATATCAACTCTATCTCTTCTTCTTCTTCTTCTTCCCCTGTGTTCATTCTCAAACTCCTACAGGTTATCAGGATATAGTCCAGAGAACGGAATGCACTGTGTTATGGATTACAGCATTGCTGCGATATCTACGCCTTTCAGCCTGACCCATATACGACTTCCGCATGGCTTTTGGTCACTAACCGTATATGGGATGGGACAGGCAACTCCATCCTATAACCTCCGTAGTCTCCTCTTACGACATGCATGGAAGGTAAAAATCGTTGCTATTCTTTGCTTCCCTCTTGGGCCAGGGCAACAACAGGCGAACTCTATCACTAAACCTACATATAAAGATGGCAGATATACGCCTCTAAACTTATAGCAATACTAGTTTCATTGTCGGGTAACAACCCGAAACAGGAAATTTGTAGCTATGTAAACACAGGGCAAATATCAAAATGAATACAAATAGGTATAAGGGTATAAGTACAACCAAATTAAGTCGATAAAACAACCTAACAACGAGACACAATAACAGACGACGTTTCGACTAAGTTGTTTTATCGAGATATTTTGGTAACACTCATACCTATTTTTGTTTATTTTCATCTAAGCTAATACCCGGCATATAGAATGTGTATGTAGGTTTCCAAGAAAATGTTGCCTAAGACTTGGTGGACTTTTAGTAAATAGAAATTTATAAAATAAATAACAGTTTCCATACCATGTACTAGCGTGAACTGTTGTACCAGCGTGAACCGTTGTACCAACGTGAACTGTTGTACCAGCGTGAACTGTTGTACCAGCGTGAACCGTTGTACCAGCGTGAACCGTTGTACCAACGTGAACTGTTGTACCAACGTGAACTGTTGTACCAGTATGAACGGTTGTACCAGCGTGAACCGTTGTACCAGCGTGAACCGTTGTACCAACGTGAACTGTTGTACCAGCGTGAACTGTTGCACCAGCGTCACTGTTGTACCAGCGTTAACTCTTGTGCCAACGTGAACTGTTGTACCAACGTGAACTGTTGTACCAGCGTGAACTGTTGCACCAGCGTCACTGTTGTACCAGCGTTAACTCTTGTGCCAACGTGAACTGTTGTACCAACGTGAACTGTTGTACCAGCGTGAACTGTTGTACCAGCGTGAACTGTTGTACCAGCGTGAACTGTTGCACCAGCGTGAACTGTTGTACCAACGTGAACTGTTGTACCAGCGTGAACTGTTGTACCAGCGTGAACTGTTGTACCAGCGTGAACTGTTGCACCAGCGTGGACTCTTGAGACAGCGTGAACTGTTGTACCAGCGTGAACTGTTGTACCAACGTGAACTATTGTACCAGCGTGAACTGTTGTACCAGCGTGAACTGTTGTACCAGCGTGAACTGTTGCACCAGCGTGGACTCTTGAGCCAGCGTGAACTGTTGTACCAGCGTGAACTGTTGTACCAGCGTGAACTGTTGTACCAACGTGAACTGTTGTACCAGCGTGAACTGTTGTACCAACGTGAACTGTTGTACCAGCGTGAACTGTTGTACCAGCGTGAACTGTTGTACCAGCGTGAACTGTTGTACCAACGTGAACTATTGTACCAACGTGAAGTGACTAACACTTTGTACTCACAGTTTTGGTTAAGTCATATGTACCTCTTATGGTGATGTACGCTTCTTACCATGTTCGATTATATCAACAAGAGTTTTTAACTATCAAAAATAGTAGATGTCGTAATGGTAATTCAGCCACCACGGCCTCCGTGATGATAAGGTTTAATATGTACTCACATCAACGACACGCACACGTTTTATAGGTATTCACGCCAGCAAGCAGGCCACTGACGCTACAAAAACCCGTGCACACATATTTTAAAAGTCAGGTATTTTTCTTCTTCTACGTTCGTTCTCATACTCCGGAACATTATCATGGTGAAGTCCGGAAAACAGAAGTCGTTGTGTTATGTTTTACAGATTTGCTGCTATTTCTGCGCCTATCGGACTGACACATCCGATTTCAACATTGCGTCTGGGTCACCTGGGATGAGACTGCCAACTCCCCCCTCCCCCAGAACCTCTATAGCCACCTCTTACGACATTCATGGAAAGTAAAATGTTGATATTCCTTACTCCTATTTTGGCCCATGCATCATATAGACCAATTGGGTATAACATCAATTATCCATTAATGATTCAGGAAATGCACGTGTGCTTAATTCTCTACACCCACCCACCCACACACACCCACACACACACCCACCCACCCACACACCCCTCCATCCACACACCACCCATCCAGGAACGCTCGCACACATGTAGTAGGTAACATGGTAGAATATTGGCATATTCTCCCTTCCCCCAAACGAAAAGAAAGCCAGAATAATTTTAGGAACTACCGTCAAGGAAGGAGACAACCCCAAATATTTTGGTGTCACCTTCGATAAATTCTCACTTGGAACAGGTATATTGAAAAGGCACACGTGAAAGCACGCAGACTACTAGCGGTAAAGGTATTTCCCACGGCAGCAATCTGCCTTTGGGGATGAAGATAACAGTTCATGTGATAAGATGCAGTAGATATTAGGCGGGATGGCCATCTCCCTTCCTTGTTGTCTTTACCTCCCCTAACTCATGAGGCAGGTACGTATTTACGGCTGAGTCAACTGGTTGAGTGGTCGTGTCATGGTAGAAATCACAACCTGGACATTTTTGTTGTTACTCAGACCTGGTTCCGAACCTTGACACGCTGTAACCCGGTGATAGCAAGCAATCTCACTATAGATTATCGCGCCCAAAAATGATCAAGAAAATTTGCATAAACACAAGGAAATGGTTTTTTTTTAGTTAAACCCCTTACCTTTACCGAAGAAGTATCAACAATACTGCACACCAATCTAGGGTTGACTATCTCCGAGTGTAAATGAACACTCCATTGAACACCATGCATAGGTTATAAGAGCTGATAGCTTGTAATTCCTTGAGATCGTAGCAGACAAACACACAAACAGACATAAATATACCGTACTTACGATAATGTGATTGTTTTCTTCTTCTTCTTTAGCGTTCATTCTCAAACTCCCGCTGGATCTCCCTTGTAGCAGGACCATGGTCCTACTAGATTTCCAGCAGGATGTAGTCCAGAGAATGGAAATGCTTTGTGTCGCCGTTTTATTTGCGCCAATGTTCCGGCACATCCGTCTTCGGCAGTCCATCTTCACTAAATTCCATTTCTTATTTCCGTAACTCCCGCCGCAGACGGATGGGTCGGGCCAATTGCGCAAATTAAACAACGGCGACACACCACATTTCCATTCTCTGGACAACATCCTGCTGGAAATCTAGTAAGATCATGGTCCTGCTACAAGGGAGATCCAGCGGGAGTTTGAGAATGAACGCTAAAGAAGAAGATTTTCGTAACTTACCGTTCACATTCCGTATCCAAACAAATACTTGTTTATATCTACAGAGCCCGAGGTTCTCCTGCTCTAGTCAATGAGTATCGATCTGCTTGACCTACCTAATCAAGTATTACACTGTAACTTCCCCAGTTTGAACATCGGGAAAACCCGTCTATAGACCACATCTGTGCACGCGCTGATAACAGCTGATAGTGTGTTATGCTTGTTATGAAATGATTCCCTTTGAAGTCATGTGTCTGTTATCGAACATGTATGATTGGTCAATATTTTATATTACACAGAGGAAGCGTTTTCAGAGCTCAAACAGGAAGCATAAATGGGCGTACTCTAATAGGAGTATGAATATTGACTAGGAAGATTCGAGGTTTTATCATCATCATGTGACATATTCTGTCAAGAACGTGGACTTCTTTATGAATTTTATGAACTCTCATGGGCGAGTTGACCTGCCGCGCTAGAGACATGTTTAAACAATCCGATATACTGAAATATCACTGCACCTTCGTCGTCTAAGGCGCTCTCTGTTCATGTTGCCGTTAACTCTGTCTTCAGTCATGACAGTCTCCAATAAAAACAGCCATCCAAGTGTGTGTAGACCCAGTCCTAGTTAGCAACTATCCAAGTGTGTGTAGACCCAATCCTAGTTAGCAGCCATCCAAGTGTGTGTAGACTCAGTCCTAGTTAGCAGCCATCCAAGTGTGTGTAGACTCAGTCCTAGTTAGCAGCCATCCAAGTGTGTGTAGACTCAGTCCTAGTTAGCAGCCATCCAAGTGTGTGTAGACCCAATCCTAGTTAGCAGCCATCCAAGTGTGTGTAGACTCAGTCCTAGTTCGCAGCCATCCAAGTGTGTGTAGACCCAATCCTAGTTAGCAACCATCCAAGTGTGTGTAGACTCAGTCCTAGTTAGCAGCCATCCAAGTGTGTGTAGACTCAGTCCTAATTAGCAGCCATCCAAGTGTGTGTATACCCAGTCCTAGTTAGCAGCCTTCCAAGTGTGTGTATACCCAGTCCTAGTCGGAAGCTGATTATCTGATCTACGAATCTTTCCATAGAGAATACACTGTCGTCCTTATTTAAGACTTATTTACAGATTACGATGTTGATGAAATAGCTAATAGAGTCGGGTTGACAAAAGTTGAGAGTCCCTGTGATAGTCAAAATACAGACAGCTTGATTAGTGAACTAAGGACTGTTTGTTTGTCTGGTTGGCACGGTTTAACGCCTGACAGGTTCAACAGAACTGTCTAGTCACCGCTACATGCAGCCAGCAGCAAACAAATGTATATTTAAAAATATATATAAACAATAACAATATAAATATAAAATCGATCGCATGTTTTAACACGCCTGTTGGTGTTTATCTTCAATTTTTTGGGGCAGTTTGTAGTTTATTTCTGAGCTAACGAAACCTATTTGAATTTGTTTTCAAACTAACAAACAATTATATCCATGTACTTGAATGATGACAGCCCACAACTGAGAGTACTAATGCACCAATGTAAGAACGGTATTGAGACCACGCGGTTTGTTTGGTTTTCCGCTAGTTGCCTCAGCTTTGAATTATTTACTTGATAACTTATCCCAATATAGCTGTTTCAAGTCTGACAGTGTCAAACGTTAGTGCATTTAAGTCTCGGTACGGTTATGACAGAAGAACAGGAGGTAAACGTAAACATACATGAAGAGAAACTACAACAAGTAAAACATTATTAATATCTTGGACACATAGTCACAAATGATGGCTGATGTGAAACAGAAGTTAAAAGGAGAATAGCAATGGCTAAGAGTACCTTCAATGGCATGAGGAAAATATTAACATCTAAAGAAATTACAAACAAGTTAAAAATGAGAATTATAAAATGCTACATCTATTCCATATTAATGTATGGATCAGAAACATAGACACTAAATAAACAATTAGAAGACAAAATTGATGCCTTTGAGATGTGGGTATATAAAAGAATAGGGAGAATATCATGGAAAGAGAAGAAAACAAATAAAGAGGTGATAAAGACAATATGAAGAAAGAATTACTAAGAGTAATAAATATTAGGCAAATAAAATACTTTGGACACATTAAAAGACATGGCACTGTATTTGAGGGTAAAGTCAAAGGAAGGCGAGCAAGAGGTATGCAGAGATACAAGTGGAAGACTAACATAACACGATGGACAGGCTAGGAGAGTGCACCACCAAGACAAGAGACGGGATGTTGGAGATACGTTGCAGCCAACCTTCGTTGCGGAGACGGCACTTAATGATGATGATGAGGATTACGTGCTGGTATTGTTGATAGCGGTGTGTGTGATGTTGACCATAACATACCTAGGTTTGTCGATGATAAGGAAAAATACGGACTAAAATAGTACTTCACAATACAAATCAATGGCGAGGAAAGGTAATCTTTGCATTTTAAAAAATCTTTGAGAGAGTAGTATGTGTGCAGTATGACCAAGAGGTTAGAGCTCTAGGTTCGAACCTGGACCGTGAGGTTCGACTCCCGTTAAGTAGTGGATTTTTTTTTCTGTTGGAGTGTAAATGAAGAACAAAAATCTACTCCGAACATGTCTGATACTGACACAACTATGTGACACAAATATGTGACACTACTATGTGACACAACTATGTGACACAACTATGTGACACTACTATGTGACACTACTATGTGACACTACTATGTGACACTACTATGTGACACTACTATGTGACACAACTATGTGACACTACTATGTGACACTACTATGTGACACAACTATGTGACACTACTATGTGACACTACTATGTGACACAACTATGTGACACTACTATGTGACACTACTATGTGACACAACTATGTGACACAACTATGTGACACAACTATGTGACACAACTATCTGACACTTCTTCTTCTTTCGTTCGCTAATAATGTCTATATCTGCAGTGTTGTTTCTTGTATAAATTGGACAGTGTTTTCCATTTCTTGTTTTGTACCATAAAGTTTAACATTCATTGGTGTATCAGAAGGCCAGTATGTGCATCTTAATGTGTCATAGTTTGCACATTCTTGAAGGATATGTTCTGAAGTCTGGTTGACTTGTCCACAATTACACTTTGCTGTTGTGCCAATTTTAAATTTTGTATACATATGGCTGTTTAGTCTATTGTGTACAGTTCTCAGTCGAAATATGATGACCTGTTCTTGTCTGCTAAGTAGGTGGTAGTCATCCCGTGGAGGTAAGTTAGGCTTTCGTACTATCTGACACAACTGTGTGACACAACTATGTGACACAACTATGTGACACAACTATGTGACACAACTATGTGACACAACTATCTGACACAACTGTGTGGGACCTTATATAACATAAGCTACATGCAGTGTTTGTAATAACTGCATGCGGCCTCATATTACACAAGCCAGAGGCAGCCTTCTCGCAATTCCCTAACGGGAATAAATCAGTATTGAGATGTTGGTTTTTATTTTGACATAGAGTATACGTGTTCACGCGTTCGCCCGTGGTGCCTGAGTCTGAAATACGTGTTCGCCCGTGCTGCCTGAGTCTGAAATACGTGTTCGCCCGTGGTGCCTGAGTCTGAAATACGTGTTCGCCCGTGGTGCCTGAGTCTGAAATACGTGTTCGCCCGTGGTGCCTGAGTCTGAAATACGTGTTCGCCCGCGTGGTGCCTGAGTATGAAATACATGATCGCCCGCGTGGTGCCTGAGTCTGAAATACGTGTTCACCCGCGTGCTGCCTGAGTATAAAATGAGAGACCAGAACATCCTGTCGTTATGCAGAAATTTTGAAACGAATGCAGAGGGAAAAGTCGATAATTGGTCTTAAATATACATCATATGTTCTTTAAGCTATGTCAAGGGTTGAAGAAGACGAGGTGTCCAGAACAAGACATGGCTAGATAATATCAAGGACTGGACAGAGTATGATGTTGCCAAACTCATCAGGACGATAGTGGATAGAAATGTATGATGTTCGTTATGCGTCAAATGTCTTAATGTGACACATCTACGAGCGGGGGGTGGGGTGGGGTGGGGGGGGGGGGGGGTTATTATTATCATCATCATCATCATCATCATTATTATTATTATTATTATTATTATTATTATGCACCAGCCTGATGGCCAAAAAAAAAGAAGGATATGTAATGAATAAATGAAAGATAGAATGCACAAAATGGCATCCGAGATGGGTAAGTATGGGAAATAAACCCGTATGTGTTTATGTCCACCATTTATGGGGTAGTATGGTCAATTTCACACCGGGTTGTCTTTATTTTACCAGATTTACCCTTAAATTCATGTTTCGATGATATTGTTCTTCTTCCGCGTTCTTTCTCACAGTAATGTCGGTCAATTGCCTGTGTGTTGACGGAGCCCGAGAGGGGAGCAAAGAATAGCAACACTGTTTACCTTCCACGCATGTCGTAAAAGGCGACTACGGAGGTTATGGGATGGAGTCGGCTGTCCCATCTCATATAGGCTCAGTGACCCAAAACCATGCTGAAGTCGGATGTGTCAGGCTGAAAGGCGCAGATATCGCAGCAGTGCTGTAAACCATGACACAGCGCATTCCGTTCTCCGGACTACATCCTGCTAATCTTGCAGGAGTTTGAGAACGAACGCAGAAGAAAAAGAAGAAGAAGGTAATAACTACAGAAGAACTGAAATCCAAAGAGCGAAATTAGGAGGTTAGGTGTTGATGTTTTGTTAGAGACTGGAAATACACACGAAAACACCCGAACTCGACGTTTCGACCAAACTGTTGTGATCAAAAACACATTCACAACATAATACGACGAATACGAATGACACTATATATGTTCACATCTATCTATACGCTGTGGCCCTTGTTTACCTTGTGGCGTCAGGGGTGGAAGTGTTCTCTGGAGATGGTCTTCTTGTGCCTTTTTTGTAAGCTTGTTCCTGTGGCTTTTTTATTTCTGTGATCCATCTTTTACATGGTCTGCCTCTGGTTTTATAACCGTTATGTCTATGACAGAGCTATGTTCACATGACAGAGCTACATGTAGATACACAACGACCAATATTCAACTCTTGTGATATTCCTATCAGGTAGCAGTGTTGCTGGTTTTTTCTTCCAGTTTAGGCCCTTGCAAATCAAGGAGATACAATTTATTCTGCGATGTCTGTCTATGGAACAAGGATTCCCAGTTTGAGATTCCTTGACATACTCTCTTGATACCAGCAATGACACGATCTCATCAGGCAGTGACTGATTGCTTACGCTAGGTATTTTCACAGGACTGTAAAATGTGTCAGTCGGCCAGGTAATGGCATAGTTTCAGGTAAGGGGTGTATGCCGATTAAATCCAGTGGCAAAAAAATAGGGCATGGGGGTTGAAGATTTAGAGGAAACGTCACCCGAGGACAGTTAGTGAGGTGCAGATACGTGGTGAAGAAGGCAACGATAAAAGCTTGGCATGGCCGCCCAAGACGGAAGCTCCGCAAACAATATCCAGAGGCGTCGAGACAAAAATGTAGTTTTTTCCTATTAAAAAGGATGGGGGGAGTTAGAGACTTGCCTAGGACTGCATAATTGTTAGCACCATCGCTGGGTGAAAGATACAAAGATTTACTGACGCAGAGAAGGGTATTATTTATTCAAGTGTCATGTCGAGTGGGGCAGGCGATCATGTTTCACCACAACTACGTATCTCTTGTGTGTTTATAACATTAACAGTTGGTGACATTATCTAGTGCCACATTGACAAACCACTCAGCCATTTATCTCTTCGTCTTCCTCTGTTTATTCTCCTCTTAATCTTTCCGGTGGTTAGAGAGGTAAATGTAGACACTGTGGCAGAATGCCATGAATCTTTCCGGTGGTTAGAGAGGTAAATGTAGACACTGTGGCAGAATGCCATGAATCTTTCCGGTGGTTAGAGAGGTAAATGTAGACACTGTGGCAGAAAGCCATGAATCTTTCCGGTGGTTAGAGAGGTAAAGGTAGGTTCCGTATCAGCAAGCTGCCGCTGTGGATGAAAAAAATGTTCAGGCACTAAACCTCAGTAACTATTAGATGGGGTGGCCAGTTCTATTGTCTTTATTCTAGACACACACGAACATACGCACACCCCACACATACGTACACCTCCCACACACACGTACACCCCACACACACGTACACCCCACAGACACACACACACGTACACCTCACACATACACACATATATACACGCACACGCAAGAAACAACTTGAATTTGGATGGCCAGTTCCCTTCCTTTCTATCTTTACCTCCCCTAACTTATGTATCAGGTGCTCATTTACAGCCGAGTCTTCTGGAGGAGTGGTCGTGTCAAGCGAGAAATCACAATACGGACGTGGTTTCGAACCCGGCACGTTGTAACTCTTGTGATAGCAAGGACGCTAACTTTCCACTAAGTTATATCGCTTCTCTAGTAGTTACTAAATGTTCAAGTTTTGCTCTTCTCGAATTAGCTGTTCCATCCTATATGGCTCAAATTGACACAGAAGACATGCTGAAGTCGCATGTTTCAGGTCGACGGGCTGAGATATCGAAAATAACTTGTAAACCATGACACAATTCATTCTTTTCTCTAGTCTACCTCCTGCTTAGTCAGTAAATGTATTTACTTTTAAGTTGTTTTTCGTGTATTCTTACTTTCTTGCTTTAGTATATGTGATGTTTTGTTTGTGACTTGATAAACACCTTTTGGTTGAAACGTCGAATATGATTTGTGTAATGTAATTTGTATGATTTCATGTGTGCGCATCATTACCTACAAGTTTTGGTTATAGTCTGTGGTGTCTCATTGAAGCGATATATAAACCTGTGTTTTACGTAAGTCTAATTATTGTTACGTTTCACACAGTTACCTTGTATTGATTGCTTTAGTATATGGTTGCTTTCGTGATTTTACACCTTTTTGTACTTTTGTACTTTCATGTTTACGTGATTTCATAACAAACACATGCATATATCAAGCAATGGCATTGGGTCAAAAGTCATGAGCCCATGGTCCGCTGGAACATCAACAAACCAACCAACCAACGTGATTTCATGCTGTCGTCTTTGAGTTAGATTTATATTATAATATTATGTGGTAATATTATATGTAACTTCATTTTGGTCTATTTGTGTTTGCGCAGCTTCCGTACTTCCGTGCTTTGGCTTTTTTCACGTATGTTTTAATTGTAGCGATTTCGTGGTTTGTATTGTATGATTTCATATTGTACTGGTTCTGTACATTTGTAATTTCATGACTGTGATTTCGTACTTTTATCAATTCCTGATTTTGATCTTTTGTGGTTTCATGAGATAAAGCTTTCCTGCTGGTTCTTATATAGTCCTTTTTTCTTGATTGTGTATTTTCGTACTTTCTTGATTGGAAGCTTTCATTAAGATATTTCATCCTTTTTTTTTGGTTACTTGCGAGACTTGGTGATTCCATGTTTCGTGTGATTCCTGTTCCGCTTTCGGTAACTGACTTTGTTAGTTTATATTTTGGAGAGTTCAAGTTGTTATAACTTTTATGATTTCGTGAATGGGTGATTTGCATGCTAAATCTGGTTATGTTATGTTGTTCACCTTTCATAATTTCTTCCTTCCGCACTTGTTTTCATGATTGTGTAATTTCATGATTTTGGGATTTAGATCTTTAGTGAAATGTAGATCTTATGAGACACCACTTAAATGAAATGTGTGAGACGTATGATTGGAGTTAGCTTGAGAGACAAAATCAGGAATGAAGCACTAAGGAAACAATTAGGGATCAAGTCAACAATAGAATACATACAGAAACAACAAGTTGAATGATACGGCCACATAACCATACAGAAAGAGCAAAGTATTATCCAAAAAACACTTAACAAACGATACGAAAAAAGGAGACCCATTGGACGCCCTCGTAAAAGGTGGATAGATAGTGTATTAGAGACACTCGGAAATATAACAGCAGAGGAGGCAAATAGAAGGGCAAAAGACTGTACACTCACTCTCCCCTCAACACCGAAAGGTACATGAGGACAGAAAGAAGAAGAAGATCTTATGTTCTATTTTCGATATTTCTTCCGTTTATCCATTTGTTTAGATTAATTATATAATATATTTATATGACTTTCATGATTTATTGATTTCATGGCTTTGTATTTCGTACGTGTATGTCTGTTCGTGTGTTTTTCCTTGATAATTACGTGTTTCGTTCTTTCGAGACTTAAAACTTTCATATTTTTTTACATCGTATTCTCGTAATTTTGTACCCGTTTTAATTTTCTATTTACACGACTTCCAACTTTCATTGCGTTATATCGATTTTTTAAACTTGTCGGTCGCTCTTTCGTAGTTTCACTTTTTCGTAATTTCATTCTGTCCATCTTTCACTGTTTCGTATTTTCGCTCTTTCGTCCTACAATGATTATGCTCTTTCGTGAATTCACGTGATCCTGGTGTCGCATTTTCATGATATTTTTGAAACTTTATAAATTCTGGTGATTTCACATTTACCCGACGATGTCATTGCATGATTTTGTGTTTTCATGCTTTCTTGAATGTATGACTTCGTGCATGCATTGGTTCATGGTTTTGTTCTGTTGTCCTCCTTTAATTTGTTACTTGTGTCATTGTTTCACAATTGTGCACTTTCATGATTTCTTCCCTGTGTCATTGTTTCACAATTGTGCACTTTCATGATTTCTTCTTTGTGTCATTGTTTCACAATTGTGCACTTTCATGATTTCTTCTTTGTGTCATTGTTTCACAATTGTGCACTTTCATGACTTCTTCTTTGTGTCATTGTTTCACAATTGTGCACTTTCATGATTTCTTCTTTGTGTCATTGTTTCACAATTGTGCACTTTCATGATTTCTTCTTTGTGTCATTGTTTCACAATTGTGCACTTTCATGACTTCTTCTTTGTGTCATTGTTTCACAATTGTGCACTTTCATGACTTCTTCCCTGTGTCATTGTTTCACAATTGTGCACTTTCATGATTTCTTCTTTGTGTCATTGTTTCATAATTGTGCACTTTCATTATTTAGTGGTTTCGCGATATTTTTTCACTTAGAAAAAAAGTATGACAGGTGATTGACAGTGTATTGGTTTAAGTATGGTGGATTGTTCATAATGTTCTCAAAGTTTTTCTGTTGTTATTTTGTGTTTAATCTGAAGTGAACATTGACAGTTGAGTGACATGTCAACTGACTTGTCTGACCTGAAGAAGTGACAGTTGAGAGACATGATCAGACAACTGACCAGTCTGACCTGAAGAAGTGACAATTGAGTGACATGATCAGACAACTGACCAATCTGACCTGAAGAAGTGACAGTAAAGTGACACGATCAGACAAACTTAACACTAATTTCTTGACTGGCTAATTGATCAATCTTACCTGCAGAAGTGACAATAGTGACATGTAGTGACATGTGAGTGACATGATCAGACAACTGACCAGTATGACCTGAAGAAGTGACTGTGGAGTGACAAGATCAGACAACTGACCGGTCTGGCCTGGCCGTAGTCGTAACCATCGATAACAGTTACCATGTTGTTCCGACAGGCCGAAGTTGTGTTTGAACTAGTTACGAGCACTGTGTGGTTGGCGGAACATCAAAGAAACCTGTCGCAAGGGCCAGAGTTGTGCCCTGATGTCGTCGTCTGTTTCGGCAGCATTAGCCTCGAAACACCATCGAGTGAGATGGCTGTTGGAATAGAGGGCGGAGCACTTATGGGAATGCCCCCACGTGCTGTGAGGCCAGTTTCTAATCAAGAATCAAGAAGTGAAAATTGAGTGACATGATCAGACAACTGACCAGTCTGACCTGAAGAAGTGACAATTGAGTGACATGATCAGACAACTTAACACTAATCTCTTGACTGGCTAATTGATCAATCTGACCTGACGAAGTGACAATAGTGACATGAAGTCACAGTTGAGTGACATGAAGTGACATGTGAGTGACATGATCTGACAACTGACCAGTATGACCTGAAGAAGTGACAGCTGACTGACATGATCAGACAACTGACCAGTCTGGCCTCGCCGTAGTCGTAACCGTCGATAACAGGTACCATGTTGTTCCGACAGGCCGACGTTGTGCTTAAACTAGTTACGGGCAGGGTGTGGGTTGCGGAACAACAAAGAAACCTGTCGCAAGGGCCAGAGTTGTGCCCTGATGTCGACGTCTGTTTGGCAGCATTAGGCTCGAAACACCATCGAGTGGGATGGCTGTTGGAATAGAGGGCGGAGCACTTATGGGAATGTGCTGTGAGGCCAGTTTCTAATCAAGAATCAAGAAGTGACAATTGAGTGACATGATCAGACAGTTGATCAGTCTGACCTGAATATGTGACAGTTGAGTGACATGATCCGACGACTTGAACAAGTGTGAACTGAGTAACTTGAAGATACCGTCACATGTTAACCATTAAAACTTAATCTGTCAACAGGTAAATATATTAAATTGTATATCGGAATGATCGACGCACCATACAAGAATAATGCCTGAAGACAACTTGTTTAAACCTAGTTCCTGTCTGTTTACATTGGAGACCAGCAGAGCAAGTTTAAGCTTGTGTGATGGAGGTTGAGATAGAGTGAATGATCTGTAGAAGTGAATGTTTGTGTGAGATAGTCTTGTTTCTATTCTGGTGTGACCTATTTCAACTGGCGTGAAAGACTGTAAAACTTACAAGAGGACATGACGCGATATTGTTACTTGTTTCTACATATTGATTATCTTCATTATCTGATCTCATTATTACCTAACTCTCTGATCTCATTATTACCTAACTCTCTGATCTCATTATTACCTAACTCTCTGATCTCATTACTACCTCTCTGATCTCATTACTACCTCTCTGATCTCATTACTAGCTAACTCTCTGATCTCATTACTACCTCTCTGATCTCATTACTAGCTAACTCTCTGATCTCATTACTACCTCTCTGCTCTCATTACTACCTCTCTGATATCATTACTACCTCTCTAATCTCATTACTACCTCTCTGATCTCATTACTACCTCTCTGATCTCATTACTAGCTAACTCTCTGATCTCATTACTATCTCTCTGATCTCATTACTACCTCTCTGATCTCATTACTACCTCTCTGATCTCATTGCTACCTCTCTGATCTCATTACTAGCTAACTCTCTGATCTCATTACTACCTCTTTGATCTCATTAATAGCTAACTCTCTGATCTCATTACTAGCTAACTCTCTGATCTCATTACTAGCTAACTCTCTGATCTCATTACTAACTCTCTGATCTCATTACTACCTAACTCTCTGATCTCATTACTATCTAACTCTGTGATCTAATTACTGCATATCCCTGTGATCTCATTTTTGCCTAGTTCTGTGATATTATTACGGCCTAACTCTGTTGTATCATTACTGCCTTTTCCTGTGATCTCATTACTGCCTAGCTCTGTGGTCTCATTACTGCCTAGCTCTGTGATCTCATTACTGCCTAGCTCTGTGATCTTATTACTACCTAACTCTCTGATCTCATTACTACTTAGCTTTATTATCAAGGAAACATTATTGCAATAGATCCGAGTTCACTGCAGCAGGATTTTAAAATAATGAGAAATATGATGTTTTGACACTTGATAATGACATTGTATATCAATAATTTAATGTAAACGTTTGTTTTCAAACTCCTGCTAGACCTATCTTGTTGTGTTGAATGACACTCACTACTACAAGCGTCTGTTTAGAAAGGTAGTCGTCTTGAACAAGTTTGAAAGTTGTTGACAATGGGTGGGGCTGGTTGGTGGAAGGTTAGACAAATATTAATGTCAACAATACTGTTTATTATAAGCCAAATAAATTGTTTGATACATTTCCAAAAACTGTAGAACAAATCGTGTATATTTTGTTGTTGTCATGCTGCTTTCATCAAAAACTTTTTAGGCAGCAACTTTTTTGAGTTACACTTTTAAATCTAATTAAGCAGCAAGTGCAGGTAGGAATATATTTATTCTTTTCATAACGGATGTACTAGCCCGGAAGGAGCAAAATAGCGCATCTTCACTGTAAAATCAGCAGTACCACGTACTCCACGCTCCCCAAAGGAAGTCGCACGGTCATTTGTGTTGGGCATCAAAGTGCGAACACAGAAGAAGAAGAAGAAGTATTATTGACAGTTGTTGACAATGACAAGGGGGAACAGATAAAGATTGACAAATATTTCTTGACGTAATTTATGAACGTCAAGTGTTTACATGGAACATTGACATCAACACATATTTCATAGATTATACTTTAACACTCTTCTTCTTCTTCTTCTGCGTTCGTTCTCAAACTCCAGCAGATAAAATGATGTAGTCCGGAGAACGGAATGCGTTGTGTCATGTTTACAGCATTGCTGCAATATCTGCGCCTTTCGACCTGATACATCCAACTTCAGCATGGCTTTGGGTCACTGACCCTATATAGGATGGGACAGCCAACTCCATCCCATAACCTCCTTAGTCGCCTTTTACGACATGCGTGGAAGGTAAACAGTATTGATATTCTTTGCTCCCCTTTCAGGCCCCGGCAACACACGCGCGATAGTTTAACATTGACATCTATACATGCCTCATATATTATAGTTTAACCTTGACATCTATACATGCCTCATATATTATAGTTTAACCTTGACATCTATACATGCTTCATATATTATAGTTTAACTGTGACATCTATACATGCCTCATTGATTATATAATGTTCAAAAAAATATGTCACGGGTTCAATCCTCGGTGGGGACAGTATTTTTTTTTCTTTTGAAGTCACACTCAAAATCCTTCCTGTACATGTCGCTGCGTTTGCTATGGCAAATGGCCTTTTTTTTCCACAGCCCATAGAAAGCCCCCCTGTACTTCACAGGAGAACATCAGTAACGAACGATTTTTCTTTTTGTTTGTTTGTTTCAGCGTTGGCATGAAGAAACTTTCAGAATTTAACTAAACTATACCCATCTCCAGTCATTCATAAAGGTCCATTGATTGCAGGTTCGTCCACTGCAATCGGTTCTGGCGATGTCGATCCGTAAGAACTCTGTACGGTCTTCTAGTCTAAATACCAGCGTCGGCATCCGGTTTCTGACCGTTTGATCTGAAATTTGACTAGCTCATGGCATTGATTGGAAAGTGCAGAACGCAGATGAAAATCGATTCCTAAGGTGACGCAGCCTTATGAAGCGGTCTTCGGAAGGAGTTGTGACTCTGGGTCTTTCACTGCGAGCCGGTCTGCCACTGAGCCAGTTTGTTGAAATCGCATTGAAAGGCGACTAATGCTGATTCTAATCACATTAAACTGTCTGTCCCCTACACTTTGTTATTATCCACTCTGTAAGCGTCCGATGATGGTGTATCGTTGTTCTGTAGTGAGGTGAACCATACTTGCGCATTGAATTTCCAACTGAATTTGTTCGAGGACCGTCAATCTTGTATAGGTTATTCAATAATATGGTCAGATAATTTTACGTTCACTAGATTTTCCTGAACCTGTCAAGAGCTATTGCCAAAATGTTGTTTTGACCTTGACCTCTCTCATGATCTCACGACTCATGAAGTGAGTACATTTCTGGCAACCACGAGAAGTTAAAGACCGGGTGGACACAGTCGATAGTTGAGTGATGTCCAATCTGCGAATATCCTTTAACTAACTCAGAAATATTTGTGTTTCGTTTTTTTGGAACGGTATAGTAAGGCCTTCGTTGGTGAAAAACAACAAACATTTTGAAACATTATGAGAGGTATGCATTTTCTCTAGACACAATTAATTAAAACGTCGCACTAAGAATCAACAAGCAGCTACAAGTGTCGATGATGAAACATCTGATTAGGTTAGTGTGGAAAAGGGAGTTAGAAAAGGATGTGTTATGTCACCTTATCTCTTCAATGTTTAAGTAGAGAAAATCACGAAGAATATAAAGAAATTACTAGTCCGACTAAAATCAGAGGTCACCAGATACCAGAACTAAGACATGCAGATGAAAAAACACTATTGACCGACAGAAAAAGAAGGCCTCGAACATATAATAAATTCCATTAAAAAACACAATGAGATACACTATCTATACTTGAACGAAAATAAGGCCAAGATTATGACAAAGAACCGAACCGTCAACAAAATATAAATATACATCAATAATAAAGAACTAGTAAGAGTTAATAGTTTCCATTATCTTGATTCTCTTATAGACAACAACTAGGATTTTTATGAAGAAGAAAGACAGGTTGATCATTGCATCAGATAAAATGATACAAATGAAAAATATATGGAGGGCCGCAACAAAATAACACTACTACCTTTCCTTAGAGTCATCTCCATGGCAGTATATTTATTTGAATCATAGGTCCCGCCGAAGACGGATGTGTCGGGCCACTGGCGCAAATAAAACGGCGGCACAACGCATTTCCATTCTCTGGACTAAATCCTGCTGGAAATATAGTAGGACCATTGTCCTGTTAGATCCAGTGGGAGTTTGAGAATGAACGCAGAAGAAGAAGAAGAAGAATCATAGGCAATCAACAATAAAGTAAGAAGCACAATTTTACAAATTTGAAACACAATGCTACAGAAGAATCCTCAAACTATCATTGACCAAAAACATCGCAAGTCTTGAGAGAAATGAATATAGCAGAACATAGCTAGACATCATGGTTCGCTCAAGAAAATTACAATAATTTGGCGATATGACACGTCACAATAGCCACGAAATTACCATAATAGAGGAGATGATACTAGGGAAACGATAAATATCTAGACCACTAGGAAGATATAAAAAACCATCTGGAGTGACACTCACAGAAGAAGGACGATTACTTCCAGTTCGGCACAAGTGTTTTTCTTCTTTGGCATTCCTTCTCAAACTCCTACAGATTAGCAGGATGTAGTTCGGTGAACGGAAATGTGTTTTAGCATGGTGTGAACCATTGATGCGATATCTGCGCTTTTCGGTCTAACACATCCCACTTCAGCTTGGCTTTGAGTCACTTACTCCATATGGAATGAGACAGCCAACTCCATCCCACAACATACTTCGTCGCCCCTTAGGACATGCATGGAAGGTAAACCGTGTTGCTATTCTTTGCTCTCCTCTCGGGCTCCGGCAACACAGGGCGGGCACAAGTTTCTGAAGTTTATAATGAAAGCCATATCCTATCCAATATAATCTTTATGATGTTGATTGGGTTTAGTATGTTTCTGAACAATCCACAAAGCACAACTACCTGACGCTGAACAATCCACAAAGGACAACTACCTGACGCTGAACAATCCACAAAGCACAACTACCTGACGCTGAACAATCCACAAAGAACAACTACCTGAAGCTGAACAATTCACAAAGCACAACTACCTGATACTGAACAATCCATAAAGCACAACTACCTGACGCTGAACAATCCACAAAGCACAACTACCTGACGCTGAACAATCCACAAAGCACAACTACCTGACGCTGAACAATCCACAAAGCACAACTACCTGACGCTGAACAATCCACAAAGCACAACTACCTGACGCTGAACAATCCACAAAGAACAACTACCTGAAGCTGAACAATCCACAAAGCCCAACGATCTGAGGCTGAAATTGAATCATGTACTGAGGCCACTAGCGGCTCAACATACCAGTTTACTTAAAGATATACACACAGTTCATCTAAGTTCTCGGTGCTGTGTCCAGTAACAAGAAACCAGAGAATATTTGACAAATATGCGAGGACTACAGTAACGAAATGTGTCAGTAATGTGAGTACAACTACAGAGCTATCGGTCCTCTCAGCCATGCCAAGAAAACACTAAAGAGTATCTCTCATGATGACAAATACCATGTTGTGTTAGATGTTAAAGTATGTCACACAACACGCTATGGGAGATGTTTAGAGTATGGTACATAGCGTGATCGGAGATGTTTAGAGTATGGTACATAACGTGAATGGAGATGTTAAACAATGGTACATAACGTGATGGAAGATGTTAAACAATGGTACATAACAAGATGGGAGATGATAAACATTGGTACATAACAAGATGGGAGATGATAAACATTGTTACATAACGTGATGGGAGATTGGGAGATGATAAACAATGGTACATAACGTGATGGGAGATTGGGAGATGTTAATCAATGGTACATAACGTGATGGGAGATGATAAACAATGGTACATAACGTGATGGGAGATGTTAGAATATGCTACATAACGTGATGGGAGATTGGGAGATGATACACAGTGGTACATAACGTGATGGGAGATGATAAACAATGGTACATAACGTGATGGGAGATGATAAACAATGGTACATAACGTGATGGGAGATTGGGAGATGATAAACAATGGTACATAACGTGATGGAAGATGATAAACAATGGTACATAACGTGATGGGAGATGATAAACAATGGTACATAACGTGATGGGAGATGATGAAAACAATCCCCACGTAGGTGGCAGTTGGCTGTTAGGAGATCAGAATTGAGTAGAACAAAAATGGAAATTGAAATGGGCAAGCTATCGCAATCAAAATTTAAAGTTCCACTCAGCACATTCTGTTCTCCGCACTACATCCTGCTTGTTGACAGGAGATTTGAGAATAAACGAAAAACTAGAATGTAAAAGAAAAATATGTAAAAAAAAGTTCTGAACCCAAATTTTGAAATTGATAATTCTGTAAAAATAAAAATCAACTTCAGGAAAATTTCAATTTTCCAATCTAGAGGTCAGACTAAATTTGGATATAAGTTTCCTGTTATGACAGCAACAACTTGTAAAATCTGGTCATGTCGGCTGCACTTTTATCAAACCCCCTCTAGGCCTGGCATGTCTCTGAGTGATATTACCTGTATACACGTGCTTCAGGATTAAAGATATTTTTTATTAATTGGGCCACAACAGGTAAAATCTTGCTTATTTCGGGGATTCTTAATGTGGAGCATACTATCCCCATTGGGGGGGGGGGGAGGCACATTATCTTGCTCGTGGTTCACGAAGAACAATTTGGAAATAGGGAGTCACGGACACGGATATTATTTGGGTGGGGAATGGAGAGACATAGAAGGATAAATAAATATGAGGGTAGATCCCATTGCTGCAACCTCCCGTTGGGATGAAGATACCTTTTCATGTACTAAGCCGTAGCAAATATTAGGTTGGGTGGTCAGTTCCCTTCCCTGCTATCTTTACCTCCGCAGCTCATGCGTCAAGTACTCATTTACAGATGAGTCGACAGGAGGAGCGGTCTTGTCAGGCGAGAAATCACGATCCTTATTATTTTTGTGTGTGGGTCCGAACATAGCACGCTGTAAACTGGTGATGGTAAGCAAGATCACTATTACCTAGATTACTGCAATCTATAAAAGGATAACTACAGGGTGTCCATAAAGACGATATGCACTCATTTACATTGCTAGTTAGACTACGTCACATGAATTGTGGGTATTTAGTGCAGATCTGAGTGACGTCTTTGACACTACAACATTTATGAGAAAACACTACTGCCCACGGAAATAGCGTATTGAATACGGTGGCTCATAGCACAACAAAGATGTTTTTTTGGTCAAATGGAGAAAAGGTACAATGTCAGCTGGCCTGCACACGTCGTCTTCCTCTTCTTCTACATTCGTTCTCAAACTCCTGTAGATTCACAGAATATAGAGCGGAAAGGAGGTTATGGGATGGAGTTGGCCGTCCCATCCCATATAGGGTCAGTGACCCAACGCCATGCTGAAGTAGGATATCACAAAAGGCGCAGATATCACAGCAATGCTGTAAACCATGACACAACGCATTCCGTTCTCCGGAGTACATCCTGCTAATCTGCAGGAGTTTGAGAACGAACGCAGAAGAAGAAGAAGACTGTTTACATACTTGGGACTGTATGCCAAAATAGCATAGGCGACTCCAAGTATATAAATAGTGACCAACCGAAACCCAACAATAATACAAAAAGTAAGGAATGTGGTCCTAATAAATTATATTAGAAGGTCTTCTACACCAGGAGTCGGCAACCTTTTGCTAACTGTGTGCCAACTTAAAGTTTCAAATTATTCAGAGTGCCAATGACCATATTATGAAGAATGTGAAGAGTCTGCGTGCCATTTGAAATTGCTTGGCGTGCCAAGTGTGGCACGTGCCATATATTGCCGACCCCTGTTCTATACTAGTGATGGTCTCGCTTCTGACCATGGTTGCTACAGGTACGATATCATTTGAGAGAAGAGATGTGATCCCATTGATAAACAGAACTGTGGTATAACTATTGAATAAATGTTCCAGTGTAGGGTAACAACTCTACACATGAAGTAAGTGGCTGGAGTAACACAGGGCAAATATCAAGATAAACAAAAATAGGTAGATGTGTTACTAAATACCAAAATGAAACATAAAACAACCTAACAACGAGATACAGAGACAGACGATCACGTTTGTCTCCGTGTAAGATTCGTTGTACTGTTGTTTTTCGTTAGCCCTGATGAAGTCTATTTAGTCTAAACGTCGTCTGTCTCTGTATTTCGTTGTTAGGTTGTTTTATGTTTCATTTTGGTAACACATCTACCTATTTTTTTTATCTCGGTATAACTAGTGAGACGATGTGTGATATAATTGATAAACAGAGCTGTGGTATAACTAGGGAGAAGAGATATGATACACATCACTGACAGAAGAGATATGATACACATCACTGACAGAAGAGATATGATACACATCACTGACAGAAGGGATATGATACACATCACTGACAGAAGAGATATGATACACATCACTGACAGAAGAGATATGATACACATCACTGACAGAAGGGATATGATACACATCACTGACAGAAGAGATATGATACACATCACTGACAGAAGAGATATGATACACATCACTGACAGAAGAGATATGATACACATCACTGACAGAAGAGATATGATACACATCACTGACAGAAGAGATATGATACACATCACTGACAGAAGAGATATGATACACATCACTGACAGAAGAGATATGATACACATCACTGACAGAAGAGATATGATACACATCACTGACAGAAGAGATATGATACACATCACTGACAGAAGAGATGATACACATCACCGACAGAAGTGGGCACTTGTGTCTTAGTCACCCGCAAATAAGTTGCACTAAAATTCGACGAGAAGATAATTAAGCCCCTGGGTATACTCCAAGTTCAGACATGAACTCTGTTCTCCAGCCCTGAACCTACATATATTTTTATGTTTTCCCTGACCCAATTCTTGTCATTTCTCTATAGCTATTACATTTCCTGCCTTCTATACTCTGGAATATTTTAATAGCTGTAACGTGTCTGTCCCCGTCTTTCGCCATTTATACAGTTCTACCGGTTCATCGGTGTTATCTTTCTGAGGTGACGCGATTAATTTTTCCCATGATTTTCATTGGTCACTTTATGTATACTTTGTATCTACAGCCAATAAAAATAAAGAAAATAGTTAATAGCGTCACTTTCGAAGGATGATTACTAATTTAGCCCACATATCGTATATTTTAGATAATTACGGTTACACAATCCAATTCTTCTTCTTTCGTTCGCTTGCGATAATGCATGACATTCTGATTGTTGCGGTGCGCCTTCTGGCCAAATGTCGCTGACTTCAGCACCTTTACTTGCTAGGCAAGACTGTGGTCCTGCCCGAATGTGGGAGGGCCCGGCCAGTCTTAGTTTCCAGCCTCTGCTGGCTGGACTAAGCCCCATCTCCACGCCAAGGAGCTGGCCTCGATGGGGACACAATCCAATATTTTAATAGTTTTGACATGTCTATTTGTCTGTGCCTGTCTGTCTGTCTGTGCCTGTCTGTGTATGTCTGTTTGTCAATTCCCCGTGAAGCATAGATCCTCAGCAAACCTCTTTCATCTTGTCCTAATTTTGTAACAGGTCCTTCCTTTTCTTTTATTGACTTAACACATTCTTTATCTGTATAGAAGTTTTTTTCTCCAATTAATTCCTGGTCTTTGTATGATTCTCTTTGTTGCTGGACATGCAGATTTTCGAGGAAATGAACGCGCAGAGGGGCTTGCTGGAGATCATGGGAGCCGGACAAGCAATAGACCGAGCTGATGTTTTGAATGCTCATTGAGAGATAGCTAGCATATTACTAGTACTATTATTGCTAGTACTATTATTGTTAGCATTATTGTTGTGAGCATTATTATTCATTCTATCTATCTATTCGCTAAACCCTTTATTGCCTTTCAGCGTCAGGGGTAGAAGAGTTTTCTGGAGATGGCCCACGTGTGTGCTGAGTATATTGTGGAATTTGTTGTCTCCTTTATTTCCGTGGTCCATCGTTTCCGTGGTCCATCGTTTCCGTGGTCGGCCTCTAAGTCTGCATTCACTGTATCCGTGTAGCATAGAATACTGTGATATGCTGTCTGGTGGTAGTCTGCTGATGTGTGCAAACCATTTGATCTGTTGGCTCTTAATATATTCCAAGATTGGGGCGGTGCCGGCTCTTTGTCTTATGTCGTCATTTCTCACTCTGTCTCTTAGCGATATTCCTAAGATTCTGCCTAAGCATGCTATTTTCAGCTGCCACAAGTTTACGTTTGTCTTGTGCTGTCGTTGTCCATGTTTTCTGCGAACTCTTTATTGTTTCCTACGAGCGATATTACTTAGTATTATTTCTACACTGTCGGATCACCTATCCAGTCACAGTGTCGTGTCAGTGACTCCAAATGGTCAAACCGTGTTCAAATCTATCCCATTCAGAAAAAAAATCACATAGTCCATCTCGAAAACACTAACTCACAGAAAATGTACTTCCTTTTCGGCAAGCAGAGATGGCAAAACGCCATTGACCAGAAGAATCGTTTTATTATTGCTAGTTTTATTGTTGCTAGTATTATTATTGCTAGTATTATTGTTGTTAGTATTATTGTTGTCAATATTATTATTGCTGTTATTATTATTATTACTAGTATTTTTATTGCTATTAGTATTAGTAGTATTATTATTATTGCTATTATTATTACTAGTATTATTATTGCTATTATTATTATTGCTATTATAATAGTCAATATTATCATTATTTTTACTGATTGAATGTATTCAACTCTAGCAGTGACGCTGCACACGCTTTCATATCTTTGCACCTAAATATCCGTTTATGTACCCACATGTATAGACATCTCAAATCTCCCTAGCTCCACTTCTTGTATTGATCGTCAGTAATTTTCTCCCCCACTTGAAAAATATAATCAAAAAGCAAACCAAATGACACCATGGAAAAACCGTTACCTGTAATTTATCAGCCTACAGATTACCGATGATTTATAAATACAGGGATGCGGGATTAGCAATGTCACGGTAGGAGTCGAGTCTTCTTCTTCTTCTTCAGCGTTCATTCTCAAACTCCCGTTGGATCTCTCTTGTAGCAGGACCATGGTCCTATTAGATTTCTAGCAGGATGTAGTACAGAGAATGGAAATGCGTTGTGTCGCCGTTTTATTTGCGCAAATGGCACGACACATCCGTCTTAGGCGGTTGGAGTCGAGTGTTAACACTCACTTCTGGGACTTCCTTTAACTCTGTATCTTGTAAGAATATTCATGCCCTTTCATAATACATTTAGGAACAACTATAAAAATGGAGATGCTATAGGTTTACTGGTAGAAGAGATTTGCTTAACTTGCTGTTTTAGGGGCGTGTCGGAGATAGGAGTTTTATTTTTACTGTATATTACAATACTATGAGTTTTTTTTAAATAGGTTTTTTTCCACTATATTGGCGAACATTTGGTAATCTTAATATTGTAGCATCCACGGGGACAATTTGCACCAGACACAAGCGAGAGAATATTAAGGAATTAGAAGGAATTTTTTTGTTTGTAACAAACATTATGTCATGACGGGGCAAATCTTGTGTTTGAAACCAACCCTTATATCCTGAAGTTGCAAATCTTGTGTTTGTTGCAAACCCTTATGTCCAGACGAGGCAAATTTTGCAGCAAATCCTTATATATATATATATATACTGGAGAACGCCGGAGAACAGAAGATATGTTTAAAAACACTTTTAATGCATCTGATTCTTGTCGCTGATTCATCTGTAAATGTTTCATCTGATTCTTGTCGCTGATTCATCTGTAAATGTTTCATCTGATTCTTGTCGCTGATTCATCTGTAAATGTTTATCTGATTCTTGTCGCTGATTTATCTGTAATAGTTTCATTTGTTTCTTGTCGCTGATTTATCTGTAAATGTTTCATTTGTTTCTTGTCACTGATTCATCTGTAAATGTTTCATTTGTTTCTTGTCGCTGATTTATCTGTAAAAGTTTCATTTGTTTCTTGTCGCTGATTCATCTGTAAAAGTTTCATTTGTTTCTTGTCGTTGATTCATCTATAAATGTTTGTATTCACAATCGCTCGCTAAATCCTTCTTGGATCATGCTGTTTGTAACAGTCAGATTTTTTTCAGATAATTTGTTTCCTTTTCTTTGAGACTGCTGATTGATGTGTTTATCTGTAGGGGATCAATAGTTTACTCCCTTGTTACATGGTAAACGGTAGGTAGCAGAGGTGATGACTGTATGGGTAGATCTGCTTGATACTGTCTTAGTATCATTTCTCCACGATAGAAAAAGGTACTGCGTCTTAATCTGTCTACTGCTAGATTATTATGCATTTCCTTCGTGGCACAGTAACGCCAGCAAGGTGAGGAAAATCTAATTATCATTAGAATTAATGAGAGAAAAGCAAGAGGCACAGAGAAAATCTTCTTCCCTAAACGACAGAACGACAAGCACACATATCCAACTATACATATGGTCATGTGACGTATTCCTTCCCGAATGTTGTCTTCTCAATGAACTCTCTGAACCTCTCTCTGTCTTGGGCGATGTGATGTGGCTTCAATTTTCTAGCGATGTATTCATGTTATCTTTAATGTCGTCAGTCCATCGTCTTCTTGGTCTGCCCTTTCTCCTCTTTCCGTGTACTCTTCCCTCCATTATTTGTCTTTCTAAACAGTTGTGTCTCTTTATATGATCAAACAGGCGTAGTTTTCTTTTTGTTAGTAACCAACACTCTGGAATATTCAGTGTGTTTATAATATCTGAGTTTCTGATTTTTTTCCTTCCATGATATTCTAAGTATCTTTCTGTATCATTTCAGCTCGTAGGCGTTGATCTTCTTTGCCGCTGTTTTACTTAAGGTCCATGTTTTACAGCCGTATGTTGCACCGGAAAAAATAAAAGTTCGTAACATTAGCACTTTCGTTTACCATACATATACCTATCCCAAATATGACGGGATTCTATGACAGAATTGAAATTTTATGTTGTTTTAACGCTGTCAATGTCAGATTGTGTGTGCGTTTATGATGTTAAGTTACTCGATTTAATTGCCCCTGAAAGTTCAGAAAGCAACGGCACCCTACTGCCGTATATATTGCCTAGAAGATTACTATGTTCAGAAAATTGTCGATTGATCTGAATTGTCGCATAGTCCTGAATAAGATAAACTTAGTTTATTTTATGGACAATGGCAAGGGGTGCAAAGGGAACGCATTGCTCTAGGCGGACCCAGGGTTAGCAGATAACCAAGATCCCAAATGTACCTCCACGCGGTGCACCCTGGAAACAGAAATACAGCAGCTCGAGCTGATTCTGGCCAAATCATTTGGGGATCGTGTCCGAGAATGTGGAGGCAGCAGATGGAAAGAGATTTGACTGCACAAGAGACAGCCAATATCTCCGACACCACCAGCATCACCACATATAACGACATTGTCGACAAACAGTGAAGCTAGTCAGTCCAGTCCGAACATTGGAGGGGCGGCCAATGTAAAATGCACGTAAAGGTAGATATGACAATCAATACAAGGTAACTGCGTGAAACGTAACAACAATTAGACTTACGTAAAACACAGGTTTATATATCGTCTCAATGGGACACCATAGACTATATCTAAAACTAGTGGGTAATGATGGGCAATAATTCAGGTTTTCCTACACCGGAAATACACTTGAAGAGAGAAAGGGTTCAGTACCTGATGGGCTCAGGCGCTTTTGGGACAAGGACGCTCAGCTCGAGAACGCCTTGCTCTCAAACGCGTGGTGTGAGACTCAAACTTGGACAAGGGGTACACGATGTCGGTGAATGTCACCTCGGCTAAGAGGGCGAAAGAGCCAGGGTCCAACTCCTCTGTTGAGTTCTTCCCCTAAGGAACCAGGCTCACGGATGAGAAACGGTTCAGTAAAGGTAGATGCATGGCGAGAGACAAATAGATTTCATACCGAGTACAATGAAACAATGAAAGGGCAGAATAGCGCTAGAGGGCAGCGTGAACTGCAAATAGAAAGTGAAAAGTCCCTAGGAAAGGGGAACTACAAGCTCCGTCAGCTCGAGACGAGCTTCTAGTTACCTGTGTTCCTTACAGGCAGAGACCCAGACCCATTCATTGGCGTTTGGTAAAGCAAGAAGACCTAATCCAACATGTCGAGCCTTCCTAAACCGGAAATATGCTCGCGAAGAGAAAGGGTTCTGTACCCGATGGGCTTAGGCAAGAAAGGGACAACGATGGTAGTCCTAGCCCAACACTACTGTCAGGTTTTCCTACACCGGAAATACACTTGAAGAGAGAAAGGGTTCAGTACCTGATGGGCTCAGGCGCTATTGGGACATGGACGCTCAGCTCGAGAACGCCTTGCTCTCAAACGCGTGGTGTGAGACTCAAACTTGGACAAGGGGTACACGATGTCGGTGAATGACACCTCGGCTAAGAGGGCGAAAGAGCCAGGGTCCAACTCCTCTGTTGAGTTCTTCCCCTAAGGAACCAGGCTCACGGATGAGAAACGGTTCAGTACCCAATGGGCACAGGCACAGCACGCCCAATTACACGAGGCAAGTTCATTGACAGTGGAACACCTCGTGCGAGTCAGACGAGAGCAAAAATCGTCTGGGCGAAGAGTCGCCACTACGCGTGCCTGGAGACAGATATAGAGGCTGTTACAGGCTAAGGGTAGCCCACCCGAATTGTCAAGGCATGCCGAAATCGGATGTGCTAGGCCTACAAGGCGCATAACGGTGGCACAACGTAATCACGCTCCCGGCGGAAACCGCACGGATATCCGTGATGGTTACAATGGAGCGAACGCAAAACAAACAATTGACAAACATGGACAATGGCAAAAAAAAAATATCTGCATTCGAAATGAAATGCTATGGAAAGGTCCTACGAATATCAAGGACAAAAAAAGAACTAACGGAGATGTACGCAAAGAAGAACACAGAAGAGAACTGGGCTCCTGACAACTATCAAAAAACCCAAACTTACATATATGGCACAAATAAAATGACACAATGGTTTGAAAAGATTAATCATGAAGGGGAAAGTTCCAGGTAAGAGAACAAGAGGGAGACCAAGACTGCGATGGATACATGACATCGAAGACCTTCTGAACATGCCACTGGAAACTCGCACAGAACCGTGAGGCTTACAGAGTGGCAGTGAGGACAAGGTTTTGCAAAGGACACGTCATTTAGCGAAAGAGAAAGAGAGAGAGAGAGAGAGAGAGAGAGAGAGAGAGAGAGTTTAGTTTAGTTTTCTGAATCGATCGATGTTGACGAACTCTGGGAAAACCTTTTGGTGGTCTCTTTCTCTGCCAGCACATGAACAAACCTATACAAACAAAACTCTGAACAAAATTCTGAACAAACCTATACCTGCTCAGTCTCTACCAGCACATGACAAACTCTGAACAAACCTATACCTGCTTAGTCTCTGCCAGCACATGATAAACTCTTGGCATACCTGTTCGTTGGCTACACAAATATATCAGATGACAGTCGCCCTGTTCTATTATATATATGTAAATGATTATTTATATACTTGGAGTCACATTCCAAAAACAGCCAAGGCTACTCAAGTAAATAAATCCATCCATCCATCCATCCATACATCAATCCATCCATCCATCCATCCATAAAGCCGCAACCAACGAGAAACGAGTGGTATGCCACAACTGAGGCGTATTGGCGAATACAGTTGTCACTATTTATATACTTACAGTCGCACGCCAAGACTACTCCAGTATATAAAACCATACATCCATTAACCCGTAACCAACTAGTATAGTGGTTACACAGACATATAATACCCCAATTGCCTTGTTCTGTTACTCACTTGTTACACAAACATGTTAGATCCAAGTCACCTTGTTCTGTTGCTGGCTTGTTACATAAACATATTAGATCCAAGTCAACTTGTTCTGTTGCTCGCTGGTTACATAAACATATTAGATCCAAGTCACCTTGTTCTGTTACTGGCTTGTTACATAAACATATTAGATCCAAGTCAACTTGTTCTGTTGCTCGCTGGTTACATAAACATATTAGATCCAAGTCACCTTGTTCTGTTGCTGGCTGGTTACATAAACATATTAGATCCAAGTCACCTTGTTCTGTTGCTGGCTGGTTACATAAACATATTAGATCCAAGTCACCTTGTTCTGTTGCTGGCTGGTTACATAAACATATTAGATCCAAGTCACCTTGTTCTGTTGCTGGCTGGTTACACAAACATGTTAGATCCAAGTCACCTTGTTCTGTTGCTGGCTGGTTACACAAACATGTTAGATCCAAGTCACCCTTGTCTGCTCGCCTCGAGGATAATTTCAAATTCCATCAGTCACATTATTATATCTCCTTCCAGTCTCGTGTCTTGATTTAGAAAATGATTATGTGAAAATATTAATGTCATTCTTGTCCATAACTTTTTTCCTAGTATTGGTAATTTCGACACTAATGTGTCGGTTCCTTCATTGCCGCGGACTCCTGCATGTCCATGAGGTTTCTCCTCAGATCAAAATATGCAAGGCCATCAACCCACTCATGTCGGAGCCATTCACCCACTCATGTCGAAGCGATTCATCCACTCATGTCGGATCCATTCATCCACTCATGTCGGATCCATTCATCCACTCATGTCGGATCCATTCATCCACTCATATCGGATCCATTCATCCACTCATGTCGGATCCATTCATCCACTCATGTCGGATCCATTCATCCACTCATGTCGGATCCATTCATCCACTCATATCGGATCCATTCATCCACTCATATCGGATCCATTCATCCACTCATGTCGGATTCATTCATCCACTCATGTCGGATCCATTCATCCACTCATGTCGGATCCATTCATCCACTCATGTCGGATCCATTCATCCACTCATATCGGATCCATTCATCCACTCATGTCGGATCCATTCATCCACTCATGTCGGATCTATTCATCCACTCATGTCGGATCCATTCATCCACTCATGTCGGATCCATTCATCCACTCATGTCGGATCCATTCATCCACTCATATCGGATCCATTCATCCACTCATGTCGGATCCATTCATCCACTCATGTCGGATCCATTCATCCACTCATGTCGGATCCATTCATCCACTCATGTCGGATCCATTCATCCACTCATGTCGGATCCATTCATCCACTCATGTCGGTGCCATTCATTCTCGATCTTTCTAATGGATAGAGAACCGGTGACTATTACAGCTATCAATGCTGTTGTTCCGGATATCTATTAGTGCTGCTGTAACTGCCTCAATGTTCATTCCTTTGCGGCAGGTTAGTTAGTTAGTCATTAGTTAATCCGATAATCCGTTAATCTGCTAATGCCAGTTGATCCGCTCTTTCATTGCCTCGAACACCCACATGTCCTGTTACGAAAATAAATGTAACCAATTTCAAGCTAACCTTTCTCAAGGCCTCAATACACTGTTTGCGAACGGAACCTACTTTTACCTTTTTAATCATACTCATAGAGTCACTCAAACTGCAGACCTGCGTTACCTTCTGTGTGCGTAGCCACTCAAATGCCTTGGTCACCGCCATAGTCTCCATAGTCATACTACTCGTAGTGACCGCAAAAGCACCACTCTCCTCCTTGATCGTTTTACCTGCGCGCTGAGTGCTGCAGGTTGTTGCCATGTACGGCTACATTCGGCTGCTTCACAATTCTATCCCCAGTTTTGGTTGTAAAGCAATCACCCCGACTTCTTACCAGGAATCACAGAACCGTCAGTGTATAATCCTTACAAATAACCATTTGACTTCCTTTATCGGTTCTTCTTGTAACAGAGTTTAACAAAGTTGTGTAACAGTTTGTTAACAAAGTTGTGTAACAGAGTTTGTGTTTCTTCTATTTTTGTCCCTTCAAAAAAAAACAACAACACATATTAAAGAGAATTTCCAGCTGCAATTGTTTAATTTGTAAGAGATAATAATAGATGGTTTACAGTAAACAGCAACAGACTTCAAAACTGGTCTCAAATAGAAGACATGACCTTCAACGATGCAAAAACTAGGACATATGCTGACGTGGTTACTAATTATAGAACGACAGGATGCGTTAGTTAACTGTACAAATAGTTCGTTCTTCGGCTGTAATAGTGAAGTAATATAGCGGTTCTCTAGTTTTCTTGTAGGTGCCCGCACAGTTTAGCTATAATTGCCGAAGTCTTTTCAGAAATGTATTCGAAGTTTGCAAATCTGAGGGAATCTCTTCATTGTTCTAATCGGGGTGCAAAGGGTACCGCATTGCTGTCGACGGACCCAGGGAAGATAACCGAGATCCTAAAAGTACTTTCTGGTGGTGCATTCTGGAAACCGAGGTACAGAGCTCGTTCTGCTTCTGGTAAACACTATTGTGGATCGTGCCCTGGGATGTAGAGGCTGCAGGCGGAATGATAATTGATTGTAAAAAAAAAGCATTATCGCCACCACCTCTAAGCAAACAGAGCAGCGTCACTGTCGACACACACTGACGCAAGACAGTTTGGATCGAGCATTGGATGGATGGTCAATTCAGCAGTCACAAAATGGGTTGATGTCAAGACGAAAAGGGAGAGTCAAAAAGATAACATTGAGTACCTTGAGAGGGCAGCACAGCATCAGAGGGCAGCGCTACATGCAAACAGAAAGAGGAAAAGTTTAAAGGAAATCGTAATTAGTGTGGTTCATCTCAAGAACAAGTGTCTAGTCCCCGTTGTTCCTAACCTGTCTCACCTAACGCTACACTCCACGCTTTCCTATACCGGAATCAAGCTGGAGGTGAGAGTATTTCTCAGCTCAAGAACAATCGTCTAGTCCCCGTTGTTCCTAACCTGTCTCACCTAACGCTACACTCCACGCTTTCCTATACCGGAATCATGCTGGAGGTGAAAGTATTTCTCAGCTCAAGAACAAGCTTCTAGGCTAGTGTTTCCCAACTTGTTTCCTTAACCATACCACCGCCTAAGTCTTTCTACAATTATGATGCTTTCTATGTAACATTACCTATTTTTAATAGTAAAAAATTGTATTATTCCCCCTGAATTGCCCTCGTAGACAATAAATTGCCCCTGAACAATCAAATTACCACCTCCCCCGATGGGGGATGGGCCTCACCTTTGGAAACTCTGTTCTGGACCTCTGTGCTTCAAAAAACGTGTACACTCAAACTTGGACGAGGGCTTCACAATGTCGGTGAATGACACCGTAGCTAAGAGTGCGTACTTGGACCAGGGCTTAACAATGTCGGTGAATGTGCCATTCACTAACTAAGAGTGCGAACGAACCCGAGCCCAATTTTACTGTCGGTACTTTTCTATACCGAAATCATGCTCGCAGAGAGAAAAGGTTCAGTACCCAATGGACATATACGCAATGCGCCTAATTACGCGAGACAAGTTCAGTAGCAGCGGAACACCTCGTGCAAGGTAGGCGTAGTCGACCCATGCTTAAATCCATGACTACCATCTCCACGGAGATTGCCACCCAGGGACATGTTATTGGCTGAAAAGTCCACGGGCACAGTGGGAGATAAACTGTCACGACGTAGAGACGGTACACATTCGCCGTCTGACGACAGATAGGAAGGCTGTCACAGGCTAGGGAAGCCCACCACCTGAATTTAGACGTGCCGGAAACTTCTTCTTCTTCTTCAGCGTTCATTCTCAAACTGCAGCTGGATTTCTCTTGTAACAGGACAATGGTCCTACAAGATTTCCAGTTGAATATAGTCCAGAGAATGGAAATGCGTTGTGTTGCCGAATTTTTTTTCGCCAATGGCCCAACACATCCGTCTTCGGCAGAAGCTGGAAACAATATGCTGGGTCTCAGATGTCCGGTCCACAGATATACTGGGCCGACCAAGGTACAAATAACACAGCTCTGTTGTGGACCTAGCAGCACAACGTACTTCACGTTTTCCGGCGGAAATCACACGATATTTTATGGCAGTTATCAGTTACGCAGAAGAGGAAAAATAATCATCGTCATTAATTGTCGTCGTCGTAACGATTGTTGGCTGCACGGAACTTCCAACAGACTTTGTCTCGTACCTCGGTGTGCAATCTACTAGACTATATCATGTCCATGTCTTGAATGTTCCCTTCGAAATATGTGTGTTTGCTATTATGCCCTTTCAGGCAGCACAACAACACAAGGGTCAGTTTGTAAATTATCAACGATCTACTGGACATTTCAACACTCATTTCTTGATTCTTCTTGATTATTGATTATTGATTAGAAACTGACCTCACAGCACGTGGAGCATCCCCATAAGTGCCCCGTCCTCTGTTCCAGCAGCCATCAGACTCGATAGTGTTTCGAGTCTAATGCCACCGAAACAGACGTCGACATCAGGGCACAAATCTGGTCCTTGCGACAGGTTTCTTTGTTGTTCCGCCCACAAACGCCGTGCCCGTAACTAGTTCAAGCACAACGTCGGCCTGTCGGAACAACATGGAAACTGTTATGGAAGGTTACGACTAGGGGATTGTATAAATGACGTGCCATTAAATTTCTATAAGATAACCTCAATATAAATGCATGCCATCTACTAAGGTTTTCTGTTGCATGGGTGGTTTGTCTAGTGAGCCATTGGTGAGACCCACAGACACAAATGCATGCGCAAATAATTCACATTTTTTATTATCTACTAAATAAGAGTTATCAATGAATAATCTACAAGAATTTAATTGATTTCTTATATTAGAAATGAGTCTCGTATTGTAGTCCTACGAAGGCCTCCATGCTGAGAACCCTTGTAAATAGAAATGATAGCGTTAACATCCAGAAGAAAATATCCATTGGAAACTCAACGGTGAAAACATCTCAATTCCCGCTGATGTGACCAAGACGAGGTAAACATGCAACTCACTACTCATGCACCTTTATATTTCTGTGGCTGATTTCATTGTGTGATGTGAATCTAAAGATAACTATACTATTGTTCATTTTTTTAAATACATATTCGTTTTTTTTTGTTTGTTCCAAGCTTACATTGTGAAATCATTTCTATATTTGCAACATGCGTATTTCACAAAAAGAAAAATAATGAAAGCGCTAAATAAGTTAATTGTACAGAAACTGTCCACAAAAAAATAACCTGTCAAATAATGCATATTTTTTTATCGGGAGTCGCAGGGAGGGATTTTGTATCTGACTTCTTCTTCTTCTTCTGCGTTCGTTCTCAAACTCCTGCAGATTAGCAGGACGTAGTCCGGAGAACGGAAAGCGTTGTGTCATGGTTTACAGCATTGCTGCGATATCTGCGCCTTTTGGCCTGACATCCGACTTCAGCATGGCTGTGGGTCGCTGACCCTATATGGGATGGGACAGCCAACTCCATCCCATAACCTGCTTAGTCGCCTCTTACGACATGCATGGAAGGTAAACAGTGTTGCTATTCTTGTAGCTGACTAACTTAAAGGCTGCATGTTCTTGTTGTCGCCACTTCATGTACAGGGTGAGTTTTTTAATTTACACCCTGACAGAATAAAAAACGATTTCTTACTAGGAATCGAACTCTGGACCTCACGGGGCCATGCTCCATTTATTATCAGCTGCATATAATGCACGATGCTCATTCATTCTGCGGCTAAACTCGCTAAAAATGTTTTAAGAATCGGACATTCTGGCACTCGTCTCTTTGTGTGTGTAAAACCGTAGCTTGACCTGCATATATATATATATATATATATATATATATATATATGCACCCATATACGCTCGCTCACGCACACATTATATATATATATATATATATCTTCTTCTTCTGCGTTCGTTCTCAAACTCCTGCAGATCAGCAGGATGTAGTCCGGAGAACGGAATGCGTTGTGTCATGGTTTACATCATTGCTGTGATATCTGCGCCTTTCGGCCTGACACATCCGACTTCAGCATGGCTTTGGGTCACTGACCCTATATGGGATGGGACAGCCAACTCCATCCCTTAACATCCTTAGTCGCCTCGTACGACATGCATGGAAGGTAAACAGTGTTGCTATTCTTTGCTCCCCTTTCGGGCCCTGACAACACACGGGCGAATATATATATATATAAAACAGTGGTTCTGAATGTGGACCATATCCACCATGGGAACCACGCAGACTTGCAGTGGCGTGACAGACATTATCGAAATTGGTTGTCCACAGATCTGTCGAGAAGGGCCATTTTAGGCACCATTGGGTCGGGGGGGGGGGAAGAGGAGAAGGGGGGAAAGGCACACAAATAAAGAAAATTTGCTTGAAAAGGGAGCCACGACGAAAACGTTTGAGAACCCAAAATACGTTGGTTCATATAACACTCTCAATGTTTACGTTCCATATTCGACAATGATACGCACAGTTTTTTGTTATTGTTTTCCTTCGCAACCAGATACTGTTGTTAAGTGTTCCGCTGCTTGATCTCGTCCACCGGCACACATAAATGTGACAATTACTGGTTATGACAAGTAACAAGCTGGCAACCTGCAGGTTACTTAAGAAAGACAGAACTACGCATTTGTTCAAGACTAGACTAGTTGATCTGGAGTGCGAACATGCTTAAGACACGTTTGCACCTGGATGTAAGGTGTTGTTTGATAACCGGTCACAAAAAAAAAGCCTGGGATTATTTATAAAAAAAATCAGAATTTTTATTTAAATTTGCATTTATATTTGAGGTCAAGGTTACGGTGTTTAGGGGCTATCCATAAAAGAAAGAAATGTCTACTGTTCTATTCCAATACTGCACCCCCACCTCCTTCCACCTTGACAACAGATTGTCAAGAATTCAGGGACAATCCTGCTTAAAGGGTTTTAAAAGCAGTAGAAGATTGACTTCACTGTACTCGGTTTCCCCATATGTACTCCGTCAATCTCGACGAAGCGGCACGCCGCCTGCCGAGAATACCACTCATAGCACGTAACTCCGTAGCTTCAAGTGATAATCCATTGGGATATCCGAAAAAAATCTACCTTATAAACAAGACGACACGAGAAGGATTCGAACCCGTGACCTCTTTAACACAAGGCGAACAGCTTAACCACTACGCCAGGGAGATCCCTACCTCCAATTTTCAACAATATTAGTTTCAGAAAATACGAAAAATCGACATGATGTTTAAGCATTTTTCGAAACAATTTCACATTGAAATAATTTTGTAGTTCATACAGTGGCCTATAGAGCTTTGATTCCAGTGTTGTTTCCACTGGCCAATATGTCTGCCTCAGCGTTTCATGCTCAGAACACTCTTGAAGTAAGCAGAAGAAGCAGAAATAATTGTATTGGTAACCACAACAAAATTGTGGTAGACGTCAACCCACCCCCGCCCCTTCTAATTATGTCAATAACTTTCTAATTTTCTCAGACCCACTCAACCCCGCAATTGTTGATGATGTAATTTGTAGAGTCGAAGCAGTCACTTTCATGCGTGGAGCCATCTAGCATTTTTTTCCCGTTAATTCTTCTACTAATGTGTAAGTTCTTCAACTCATACGTTAATTCTTCAACACTTATGCTAATTCTTCTACCCATAGTTAATTCCTCAACTGATATGTTAATTCCTTTACTCATACGTTAATTTTTCAACTCCTATGTTAATTTTTCTACTCAAACGTTAATTCTTCAACTCATATGTTAATTATTCTACCCATACGTTAATTCTTCAATTCATATGTTAATTCTTCTACTCAAACGTTAATTCTTCAACTACTATGTTAATTCTTATACCTATACGTTTATTCTTCAACTCATTCGTTAATTCATCTACCCATACGTTAATTATTCAACTCATACGTTAATTCTTCAACTCATATGTTAATTCATCTACCCATACGTTAATTATTCAACTCATACGTTAATTCTTCAACTCATATGTTAATTCATCTACCCATACGATAATTATTCAACTCATACGTTAATTCTTCAACTCATATGTTAATTCATCTACCCATACGTTAATTATTCAACTCATACGTTAACTCTTCCACCCATACGTTAATACTTGCTCATACGTTAATTCTTCAACTCATACGTTAATTCTTCAACTCATATGTTAATTCTTCTACCCAAACGTTAATTCTTGAACTCATACGTTAAATCTTCTACTTATGTTATGTGTTCGTTCTTCAACAAATACGTTAATTCTTTTACTTATGTAAAAGTTCTTCAACTCAGGCGTTATTTATTCTACTTATGATTGAGTCGCTGGATGCAGTCCGGATAAATAATGTGTTTTTTAAATGTTTACAGCTTGGTTGCGACAACTATTCCCTTCTTCTTCTACTTTTTTCTACTTCTTAGTTTATTCTCAAACTCCTGCAGTTTAGTAAGATGTAGTAACCGGATGTACCAATCAGCTATCACCAAAAGAAATCCATGATAAAGGCACAACAAAAGCCTAACTTACCTCCACGGGATGACTACCACCTACTTAACAGACAAGAACAGGTCATCATATTTCGACTGAGAACTGGACACAATAGACTAAACAGCCATATGTATACACAATTTAAAATTGGCACAACAGCAAAGTGTAATTGTGGACAAGTCAACCAGACTTCAGAACATATCCTTCACGAATGTGCAAACTATGACACATTAAGATGCACATACTGGCCTTCTGATACGCCAATGAATGTTAAACTTTATGGTACAAAACAAGAAATGGAAAACACTGTCCAATTTATACAAGAAACAACACTGCAGATATAGACATTATTAGCGAACGAAAGAAGAAGAAGAAGAAGAAAAGTAAGATGTAGTCAAGGGAACGGTTTACGTCGTGTTATATTGTACACTTTTGATGCGGATATTTGCTCCTTTCGACCTAACACATCCGACATCATTATAGCTTATTAAGACTTCGACCGTCTATGGGATATGACTAGCAAATGCACCCTGAAAATCCAACTTCCCTAGTCGCCTCTAATGACATGCTTGGCAGGTAACAATCGCTATTCTTTGCTTCCGTTTCAGGCCCTGGCAATACACGGGCGAACTGCACTTTTCGAACTGACAAATCCGATTTCAGACTCCGTCCTTGTGTGTCGGGGCCCGAAAGGGCCGAAAAGAATTACAACACTGTTTACCTTCAATGCGTGTCGAAAGAGGCGGCTAAGGAGGTTGTGGGATGGAGTTCACTGTCCCAACGCACATAGGACCATTGACGCAAAGCCATACTGAAGTTGGATGTGTACTGACGAAAGGTGCAGATATCGCAGCAATGACACAAAGCATTCCGTTCCCCGGAATACATCCTGTTCATCTGCAGGAGTTTGAGAACGAATGAACGAAGAAGAAGAAGATTTCTGACTCCATAACTCTCCAGCCCAATACACCACCATATTACATAGGTGACAGAACAATGAACTAGTATTCCCAGGAGTATATGCCACACTCCTGATAGTACCGGAACTCCTGATAGTACCGGAACTCCTGATAGTACCGGAACTCCTGATAGTACAGGCACTCCTGATAGTACAGGAACTGCTGATAGTACAGGAACTGCTGATAGTACAGGAACTCCTGATAGTACAGGAACTCCTGATAGTACAGGAACTGCTGATAGTACAGGAACTCCTGATAGTACAGGAACTGCTGATAGTACCGGAACTCCTGATAGTACAGGAACTCCTGATAGTACAGGAACTGCTGATAGTACCGGAACTGCTGATAGTACCGGAACTGCTGATAGTACAGGAACTGCTGATAGTACAGGAACTGCTGATAGTACCGGAACTCCTGATAGTACAGGCACTCCTGATAGTACAGGAACTCCTGATAGTACAGGAACTGCTGATAGTACAGGAACTGCTGATAGTACCGGAACTGCTGATAGTACCGGAACTGCTGATAGCACAGGAACTGCTGATAGTACAGGAACTGCTGATAGTACAGGAACTGCTGATAGTACAGGAACTGCTGATAGTACAGGAACTGCTGATAGTACAGGAACTGCTGATAGTACCGGAACACAATGAGATACTAACACACTGAAATGTTTCCCTTCGGAGACTAAAGATGCATCAATAACCACCCTCTAACACAACCATATCGGAGAATAAACATGCATCAATAACCACCCTCTAACACAACCATATCGGAGAATAAACATGCATCAATAACCACCCTCTAACACAACCATATCGGAGAATAAACATGCATCAATAACCACCCTCTAACACAACCATATCGGAGACTAAACATGCATGAATAACCACCCTCTAACACAACCATATCGGAGACTAAACATGCATGAATAACCACCCTCTAACACAACCATATCGGAGACTAAACATGCATCAATAACCACCCTCTAACACAACCATATCGGAGACTAAACATGCATCAATAACCACCCTCTAACACAACCATATCGGAGACTAAACATGCATCAATAACCACCCTCTAACACAACCATACCTTTGAGACAACACCTTATCCGAGCTTGTGTGTCACGTCAGTTACTCAACTGTTCTCGTTACTACCTTTCTCGGAAAGTCTACAGGTTGTCAACTGCTGCACGCTGACAGGTAAAGGATTAATTCACCATCATCAGCCATTATAATACTTTCTGCAACATCTCAACCATATATTAAATAAATTGCTAAATTGTCAAAACATTATGACTATTCGTATAAAACATAAAGTATTATGTCACATAAGATCTTAGCTTCAAGGTCCCCACGTGACATGGACAAGCCAATGCAATGGCTTATCGCTGTTATGACAATATGATATCAGCGGGTTAATATGTAAAGTTGACAGTTGCATGGATGTCTTAAACGTGACAAGTCACGAGGGGGATAATCATGAGTAAGTGTAGAGGATTGGATGTGTGGATATGTGATCTATGAGTGGATTAGTTGGAATATCAGCTGTGATCTTTGAGTGGGTTGGTTGGAATATCAGCTGTATGTGTTGTGATCTTTGAGTGGAATAGTTGGAATATCAGATGTGATCTTCGAGTGGGTTAGTTGGAATATCAGATGTATGTTATGTGATCTATGAGTGGGTTAGTTGAAACATCAGATGTGATCTATGAGTGGATTAGTTGGAATATCAGATGTAATCTATGAGTGGATTAGTTGGAATATCAGATGTAATCTATGAGTGGATTAGTTGGAATATCAGATGTAATGTATGATTGGGTGTGTTAGAATATCAGATGTGATCTATGAGGAGGCAATATAAGTAATGCTAACATTATGTGTGAATACTGTGAATAACTATTTGTGGCTTAGATATCTCTTGTATATTACTGATTATTTATAGTGCATGTAGTGACCACCCTATAACATCTATAGATGGGTGGTGCCGCCATTCCCAATTAGAAAATGTATCTCTATCTTCCATTCCCCATAAGTTTTCACGTCCCACAGAAACGGACATATATCTCACGTCACTTTGAGAATCACTGTGTTAGACAACTCTCCATTTGAAATGCTCTGAAATATTATGTTAAAATCTCGAACAAAGTCTTCGGGAGTAAAGTATAACCATTCTTTATTGTCATGGCTGCCCAGTAACTTCCGGTAGTGTGTTTGTCTATTTCTTAAACCTGAAGATTGATTGTTAGTGTCTGTACCCTGAAGTTTCCCAGGGGGTCAGAGGGCTAGGAAATAAGGAGAGACGAGTGGGAGGGACGAGTGACTAAACTCACCTGTGTACACATGGAAGCTTGTTGCCAGCGAGAGCTATCAATATTAACCGACATTTTAGTGAATTGAATGAATATTTAGAACACTGAAAGAGGAACAATTTTGACCTGTCATGTATGTTGTAGGAGGTGAATAAGTATGGTTGGTGGAGGGTTAGCTAGAGCGTGTTGTAGAAGAATAAAGTAACTCAAATGTCCTGCCTAAGTTGGATGTTTCGGGCCGGGTGTGGAAGATATCGCTAGCAAGTTGTATGTCCCAACACATTTTGTCTCTAGGTTAGATCTTGCTCATAGAGGGAGTTTGAGATGTAACGTAAGGTATTACATAGAGGGAGTGTGAGATGTAACATAAGGTATTACATAGGTGATAAGTGAAGTAAAGTTAACCGATAACATTTATTAACGCCGTATGGGTGAGATCTTAGCGATTAAGATCTCATTGACTCTGCTATATGAAGACGGCAACCATCTCCTCTCCTTCGCAAACTTTACTTCCCGTATTAATTAGGCAACGAAAAAAGGCTGGGTCAACTCGGGGGCCGCTGCCATCTGAAAAACTTTTCAGTCTCGAATGAGGAATGAACCCATGACCACACATATGTGTTACTTGTAGGTCCTTGAATCTGCAGCCAGAGTTATAACTTAAATACAAAACAAAAGATTCTAATCCACATGTATGCATTCAATGCGCTTCCAATATATACATATTCAAATATATATAATGCGCATTTTATATATATTCATATAGGGCCTATACAGTCAATGCTCTCCCAATGGTTAATCAACACTCAATGCGCTCTCAAAATGTAATCATCATTCAGTGCTCTGCAAATGGTTAATAAACATTTAATGCGCTCTCAATAGTTAATCAACACTCACTGCGTTCCAAATGGGGCTCTCAATGCGCTTCCAATAGTGTTCTCAATGCGCTTCTAATAGTGCTCTCAATGCGCTTCTAATAGTGCTCTCAATGCGCTTCTAATAGTGCTCTCAATGCGCTTCTAATAGTGCTCTCAATGAGCTTCCAATAGTGTTCTCAATGCGCTTCTAATAGTGTTCTCAATGCGCTTCTAATAGTGCTCTCAATGCGCTTCTAATAGTGCTCTCAATGCGCTTCTAATAGTGCTCTCAATGCGCATCTAATAGTGCTCTCAATGCGCTTCTAATAGTGCTCTCAATGCGCTTCTAATAGTGCTCTCAATGCGCTTCTAATAGTGCTCTCAATGCGCTTCTAATAGTGCTCTCAATGCGCATCTAATAGTGCTCTCAATGCGCTTCTAATAGTGCTCTCAATGAGCTTCCACTGGTATTCTCAATCGTTCTCAATAGTGCTCTCAATGAGCTTCCACTGGTATTCTCAATCGTTCTCAATAGTGCTCTCAAAGCGCTCCCAATGGTGCTCTCAATGCGCTTCAAATGGTGCTCTAGGTCCTTTCTAGCTAACGAGAAGATTCACCAAACGAGTAATTAGTTATTTAGACCAGTGGTTCTCAACGTGGTCCATTCCCCCCCGCATTGGAGACCATGGATGCTTTCAGCAGTACCACGTAGATAAATATTCAATTATGAGATAGGTCAATGCAGAGGTAGGGGGTACAGGGAGGTCACCACTTTAACGATAAATGACAAGATTTATAAGATTTTGTGAGTTGTGAAGAAAGTCATCGACATTTGTTTGACACATAAGACAACACAGGTTAAAACACAAAATATTGAGAATCACTTTATTAGACAATAGCGCTTTCGACGATTCCACAATCTCACCATTTCTCTCTCTCTCTCTCTCTTTTTCTCTCTCTATTTCTCTCTGTCTATTTCTCTCTCTCTCTCTAATTCTCTCTCTATTTCTCTCTTTCTATTTCTCTCTCTATATTTATCTCTCTCTATTTCTCTCTCTCTATTTCTCTCTCTCTATTTCTCTCTCTATTTCTCTCTCTCTATTTCTCTCTCTCTCTCTCTTTCCACTCCTGGCTGCTTCGCAGATAGCTCAAAGTGATCCAGATGTCATGCAGAAGTCGAGTGCATCAGACATAAGATACAGGTAATTGATGTTTACTACAAACAACGACCATTATTCTTCCATCTACATTATTCATAAATCCCATAAGTCGTCAAGGTCAGCTGCAGTTGAAGCATCAACCCACAGAGTTCATCATCAACACCCAAAGTTCATCATCAACCCACAAAGTTCATCATCAACCCACAAAGTTCATCATCAACCCTCAGAGTTCATCATCAGCCCACGTAGTTCATCATCAACACCCAGAGTTCATCATCAGCCCACAGAGTTCATCATCAGCCCACAGAGTTCATCATCAACCCACAGAGTTCATCAACAATTAATATCTTTAGCAATTTCTGTACGCTGTTTTACTAAAATGAATTCTGGCTAGTGATTCATCATCATCAGGTGACATGTTCTTTCCAGAACATAGTCTTCCCTATCCCGGCGTTCGGGCGACCTTTGCCCCTGTTACATTCTATCCAGTAAAGCCCTCTCCATGCCGTCATGTCTCTTAATGTGATCTAAAAACTAACTTTTTCTCACATATGATGTTCAGAAGCCAGTCTTTCTGGACGTAAATTGTTCTTATTACATACTAGTTTGTTAACCTTAATACATACTAGTTTGTTTACCTTAATACATACTAGTTTGTTTACCTTAATACATACTAGTTTGTTTACCTTAATACATACTAGTTTGTTTACCTTAATACATACTAGTTTGTTTACCTTAATACAGACTAGTTTGTTTACCTTAATACATACTAGTGTGTTTACCTTAATAAATACTAGTTTGTTTACCTTAATACATACTAGTTTGTTTACCTTAATACATACTAGTTTGTTTACCTTAATACATACTAGTTTGTTTACCTTAATACATACTAGTTTGTTTACCTTAATACATACTAGTTTGTTTACCTTAATACATACTAGTTTGTTTACCTTAATACATACTAGTTTGTTTACCTTAATACATACTAGTTTGTTTACCTTGTTGTGTATAGTCACCTCAGAACTCTTCTGTAGAACTTGAATTCAAATGTTGTTATTCTCTGGCTACTGTTTTATTGAGTGTCCATGCTTCACATCCATATGTCGCCATAGGAAACACACACACGTTCGTCGTAAACAAACATAACTTGGTTATTATGTTAGTACTGTTAATGATTACATATTAAAAATGATAGGCAAACCTGTACCCATGGTAATCCTATAAAGGAGGGGGTGGGAGGGTTTGAGTGGTGGAAACCCCGCACCCCACTCCATACCATGAAATGGAATAAAAACCATAAATTTAACACTAGGAAGCAAGCAAAATATAGGTAAATACTATCCTTCTCCACAATGTTTTAAACAATGGTTTTCCCAAGAAAGGATTATCATAAAATCCACATGAAAAGAAGAAATTAGCTATGCTTTGTGTACTCGCTCCCTCTTGCCAGTGTGTACTCGCTCCCTCTTGCCGGTGTGTACTCGCTCCCTCTTGCCAGTGTGTACTCGCTCCCTCTTGCCAGTGTGTACTCGCTCCCTCTTGCCAGTGTGTACTCGCTCCCTCTTGCCGGTGTGTACTCGCTCCCTCTTGCCAGTGTGTACTTGTTCCTTCTTGCAAGTGTATACTCGCTCCCTCTTGCCAGTGTGTACTCGCTCCCTCTTGCCGGTGTGTACTCGCTCCCTCTTGCCAGTGTGTACTCGCTCCCTCTTGCCAGTGTGTACTCGCTCCCTCTTACCAGTGTGTACTCGCTCCCTCTTGCCAGTGTGTACTCGCTCCCTCTTGCCAGTGTGTATTCGCTCCCTCTTACCAGTGTGTACTCGCTCCCTCTTGCCAGTGTGTACTCGCTCCCTCTTACCAGTGTGTACTCGCTCCCTCTTGCCAGTGTGTACTCGCTCCCTCTTGCCAGTGTGTATTCGCTCCCTCTTACCAGTGTGTACTCGCTCCCTCTTGCCAGTGTGTACTCGCTCCCTCTTGCTAGTGTGTACTCGCTCCCTCTTACCAGTGTGTACTCGCTCCCTCTTGCCAGTGTGTACTCGCTCCCTCTTGCCAGTGTGTACTCGCTCCCTCTTGCCAGTGTGTACTCGCTCCCTCTTGCCAGTGTGTACTCGCTCCCTCTTGCCAGTGTGTACTCGCTCCCTCTTGCCAGTGTGTATTCGCTCCCTCTTGCCAGTGTGTACTTGTTCCTTCTTACCAGTGTGTACTCGCTCCCTCTTGCTAGTGTGTACTCGCTCCCTCTTACCAGTGTGTACTCGCTCCCTCTTGCCAGTGTGTACTCGCTCCCTCTTGCCAGTGTGTATTCGCTCCCTCTTGCCAGTGTGTACTTGTTCCTTCTTGCCAGTGTGTACTCGCTCCCTCTTGCCAGTGTGTACTTGTTCCTTCTTGCCAGTGTGTACTCGCTCCCTCTTGCCAGTGTGTACTTGTTCCTTCTTGCTAGTGTATACTCGCTCCTTCTTGCTAGTGTGTACTCGCTCCCTCTTGCCAGTGTGTACTCGCTCCCTCTTGCCAGTGTGTACTCGCTCCCTCTTGCCAGTGTGTACTTGTTCCTTCTTGCCAGTGTGTACTCGCTCCCTCTTGCCAGTGTGTACTCGCTCCCTCTTGCCAGTGTGTACTCGCTCCCTCTTGCCAACGCCGAATTTTTGAGCTTGTCCTAATTTCTAGACTCTAGAGTGACCAGAATGTCCAGTGTACATTCATGTACAGTGTTGCACGTTGTCAGTCTTGTATAGTGTCCAACCGCGACCGATCTTCAGTAAAAGACTTTTGAATCAATTAGGACATCATACGTTACTTTCTTAATTATTCATGGCGGCCTAACACATCCGACTTCGGAATGGCTTTAGCTCACTTTGACCCTAGATGGGATGAGACAGCCAACTCCACCTCATAATCTCCTTAGTTACCTCCTACGAAGGTAAATAGTGTTGCTATTCTTTGCTCCCCTCTCGGACCTCGGGAACGCACCGGCGGAAGAATATACTAAATATTTCTATTTTAATTACACAAAAATGACCCCTCTTATCTGTGTCAACATTTTCAACAGGTGTAACTTATCTCTTGTTTACTCAAACATTCCCTGTTATGTAGATTTCTTAGGTTTTTTTTTGGCAGGTCAGGTACTTCTTTGTATCAATTCTTTGCAAACTTCTGTTGGAAACACCTGAGTTGATGGAATGTGTCAGAGATTATCTGTGAGGGGACATGTTATCTCTTGTTAAGATGTCAGTTTGACTGTCATTTGAATGACCCTAATCTTTGCCAACGAAATAATTTATCTAAATATATAAGGCCAGTGTTTTGGAGGGCCTGAAAGAGGAACGAAAAATATGGTAATAATGTGACCTGTTATGTATATCGTAAGAGACGGTTATGGAAATTGGCTGTGCGATTAGATATCTTATCTCGTAGGAAGTCAAAGTGACAAAAATGACACGCTGAAGTCGGAGGTATGAACCTAAAAGTGCGAATATCACAGTCATGCTGCAAACCATGAAGCATTCCTTTCCTAGACAAGTGGTTTTCAATCTTGTTTCGCCGGTAGTCCCTCCTTAAGATAAATTTTTTTTGTCCGTGGTTCCCAATATTTAAATAAAACAATTTCTCAACTTTGTCAAGAGACATGATTACGTATCTTGAACATTAGTTCTGCAGATTAGCAGGATGTAGTCCTCAGAACGGATTACCTTGTGCCATGTTGTACGACTTACCTGCGATTTCTATGGGTGTCTTTGCTTGACACATCCGACTTCAGCAAGACTTTTCTGTTACTTTGATCTTCTATAACCAGCAGAAGGAAACCTCTTTAAATTTCCCCCTGGATCATATGGTTGGGAAACCTCTGAAAATTGCCCTCTGGATCATATGGTTGGGAAACTTCTGTAAATTGCCCTCTGGACCATATGGTTGGGAAACCTCTGTAAATTGCCCTCTGGATCATATGGTTGGGAAACCTCTGTAAATTTCCCTCTGGATCATATGGTTGGGAAACCTCTGTAAATTGCCCTCTGGATCATATGGTTGGGAAACCTCTGTAAATTGCCCTCTGGATCATATGGTTGGGAAACCTCTGTAAATTGCCCTCTGGACCATATGGTTTAGCCCACCGAAGAGCAGCACCGTATTTAGACCGGATAAGCCCCTAAACTATTTTAAGATATGGGGCTCTTTATAACTCCAGATAGTATATGTCAGTGTCAAATATAAGTTTTTGGGGCCCCCCATTAAGGTGGGGGCCCTAATCTATAGCTTGTTTAGCTTATACGTAAATCCTGCACTGCCGAAGAGAACTGAGGCTGGACTGAACATTCAATATGGCCGTGTTACATCGCACCATACATTTATATTATGTGAATAATAGTAATAGCTTACACACACGCCTGCCTCACCGAAGAGAATCAGTTCCAGCCACCACATTAGGTGCGAGTTACTAAAATTTGTGATTCTTCTTCTTCTTCTTCTTCTGCATTCATTCTCAAACTCCTGCAGATCAGCAGGATGTAGTCCGGAGAACGGAATGCGTTGTGTCATGGTTTACAGCATTGCTGCGATATCTGCGCCTTTCGGCCTGGCACATCCGACTTCAGCATGGCTTTGGGTCGCTGACCCTATATGGGATGTGACAGCCAACTCCATCCCATAACCTCCTTAGTCGCCTCGTACGACATGCATGGAAGGTAAACAGTGTTGCTATTCTTTGCTCCCCTTTCTGGTCCCGACAACACACGGGAGAAAATTTGTTATTCAATATTGTAGGCTAACTGTTAAATTCATTATTTTTTTTGGCCAAAATATGAATTCATGTGTTAGAAAACAAATGCTGTAGACGTGTGGTGGATATCTGTTACCCCGAGCGTAATACCATTTAAGCATTTGTGAATGATGTTTGTTTGTTTGTTTGAGAACCCCAGGAATTGTGAGTGATTTGCTCTTACTTCCTATGAGCAGTGGGGTGGGGTTTTTTTTTAGCTTTCTTTCATACCCAGGAGATTTCAGCTTTCGGCGTAGTGAAATGCTTATTAAAGGAGCCTTCTACTGAGAGGGGGGTCTATAATTATATAGGCGACATGATACAAAGCTTCCGTAATAGAGCCTCAATATAACGACATGTCATCTACTAAGGTGATCTATTGCATGGGTGGTTTGTCTAATGTGCTATTGGTGAGACCCACAGACGCAACCACATGCGTGTTTGTGCATGATATAATTAATGTATTAGTGGGTATACAGGAACCACTGTTACCACTCGTGAATCTTCGTAAACTCCGGTGATACGGTTACAAGATGAGAAATTCGTCATCAGATGGGAAAATAAGTTCTTCAAGGTACGGCGGAGTGTGAAAGAAGACGAGGTGGTGGGAAGAAGAAATAGCTGGATCATTGGAAGTACTCTACAGGGTGTGAAGTTAACTCAACTGTATGGTAGATACCCCCCCCCCCACGAACATGTGATACCCCCACAATGGTTGGAGGGTGGGGGTGTTATATGTTTCATTATTATTAATATGGCCACAAATGCTATTAGAATTTACAAATGATATTAGAGTTTACAAATGATATTAGAGTTTACAAATGATATTAGAGTTTACAAATGATATTAGAGTTTACAAATGATATTACACCTGTGTGTTGCCGGGGCCCGAAAGGGGGGCAAAGAATAGCAACACTGTTTACCTTCCACGCATGTCGTAAAAGGCGATTAAGGAGGTTATGGGATGGAGTTGGCTGTCCCATCCCATATAGGGTCAGTGTGCCAAAGCCATGTGGAGGTCGACTGTGTTAGGCCGATAGGAGCAGATATCGCAGCAATGCTGTAAACATGACACAACGCATTCCGTTCTCCGGACTACATCCTGCTGATCTGCAGGAGTTTGAGAACGAACGCAGAAGAAGAAGAAGAAATTTACAAATTAATTTTGATTTACAAACGATATTAGAAATTTACAAGTGATATTAGAATTTACAAATGATATTAGAAATTCACGAATGATATTAGAATTTACAATGACCCTTGGCATAAAAATGGTTCCCCGCCCCTGATCTATGTGATGAGAAGCCATTAAACCCCCAAACCTCTTTAGTCGTCTCTTGCGACCAGCATGTTGCTATTCTTTGCTCCAAATCGGGGCCCATCAACACAAATCTAAAGTTGAGTACAATACTGACAACAGACTTCACGTAAGGAACCCGGATCTTTCATTGTTAAACAAGGAATCAGGGCGAGCAGTGCTAGAACGTCATCTAACTAGGTCAAGATGACGTCTCGAGTACTGGAAGGGCAAGGCTGAGTGATTGCTGCTTACCTGGATCTGACAGATGAATTGTCATATCTGTCCTGAGCTTAATCTATTAATTAGGATATAAGAGCGATGTAGGTCATGCGTTTCACGTGTTTGCAGGGGGTCTGAGAAATGAAGTCAGAAGATTTATATGGTGATAGATTGGGTATAAAGCCGTTTATAACATTGCGGAGTTCCATTTCACCTTGTTAAAGTTATTATTTATATATGTGTATTGTGTGAATAGATTCGAATGAATCAAGAGCTGTGTTGTTATGAGATTCTTCTTCTTCTTCTTCAGCGTTAATTCCCAAACGCACGCTGTATATCTCTTGTAGAAGGACAATGATCCTACTAGATTTCCAGCAAAATGTAGTCCAGAGAATGGAAATGCATTGTGTCGCCGTTTTATTTGCGCCGATTTCCCGACACATCCGTCTTCAGCAAAATTATTCTCATAATTCTTCTCATTCGGTTTTCTCATTGTCCAGGGTTCAAATCCCTCTTTTCTTAAACAAGTGATTCTTTTGAAAGAGACCTTAGGACTATCGTTTGGAGCTACGGAGTTACGTACTATAAGGGGTGCTTTCAAGGGTTTGGAGTGATCAAACCTCATCGACACTTAGAAAATTGAAACATGATTTTTAGCATTAGAAACTTTGCCAAAAAATGCGGGTATAAAGCTAAACCCCTCCCCCTTACCAATTATTTCACAAAAACTGAATTACATTTGTCGTCAAAAGGACAATCTTACACATATCTGCGGCCCTGTCGGGTAGCCCAATTACAGTTATGTCGATCCTCTACGCAATTTCTTTCTCGTTAATGTTCGCTCACAATTTTGGTCCCATTTATCACAATGTAGTCTGGATAATGTAGTCGGGTGAAGAGCATGGCAGTGTGGTTAGAACTCAGTTCTAATCCTTGAGATCCTTTATTTATCCTCTGTATCATGCCTGTAATAGGATTTTTTTTAAATTAAGGAGGTACAATAAATATTCTTCCTGTACATGTCACTGGTATGTTATGGTAAATCGGCCTTTAATTGCACAGCCCATAGAAAGCCTCCCTACACTCCTTCACAGGAAAAAAAACATGCAGTAACGAAAGTCCGGACAATTGTAAGCGTTCTAGCTTACACATTGGCTATATATATATATATATATATATATATATATATATATATATATATATATATATATATATATATATATATATATATATATATATATATGCGCCTTTCTGTCTGGTATATCCAGATTCAGAACGCTTTTGCGACCTTTGGAAGGAATAAAACAACCAATTACACCCCTATGCTTCATTAAAAGCATTTTAGGACATACATGGCAAATTAAAATACTGCTAATTTTTGCTCCCATTTCAAACGCCAATAACAAACTGCGAGGCGTTTGATTTTGTACATGGTAGAAGAAATAAAAAGAGATGACAGCATATGTGGCTCTGGACGATAAGAGGCCTCCTAGCTGAATTAATTTGGACCCCATTCGTTACGTATTGATTATTATTGGACTTGTAATTGGTCGCTATTTACATATTTGGAGTCGTATGCCAAAAATAACCAAGGCCAACACAATATTTCACGAAAATATGAAACTAGCTCATGTTTACGGTTTAGTTGACAGGCCTCCTAAATAACCGACGGTCTCGGAACTGGCGGGTGAAAAATCACAAAAACATGTAGTAGCATTTTTGGTATGATGAAATAAAAGATTATCTGGGAAGATTTACAGAAAGAAGAAAACGATGAGCTAGAATTGGAGGAAGGAGATTATGATATGCGGTTGCGTCTGTGGGTCTCACCAATGGCTCACTAAACAAACCAACCATGCAACAGAAAACCTTAGTAAATGACATATCTATATTGAGGTTATCTTCTTATAGAAGCTTCATGGCACATCCATACAATTCCGTAGTCGTAACCTTCGATAACAGCGGAACAAAAAAGAAACCTGTCGCAAAGGCCAGAGTTGTGCCCCGATGTCGACGTTTCACCAGCATTAGACTCGAAACACCATTGAGTCTAATGGCTGTTGGAACAGAGGACGGAGCACTTATAGGAATGCCCCACGCGCCGTAAGGCCAGTTTCTAATCAAGAAGAATCAAGAGATTATGAGATGAGGAAATGGACAAAGTTCGTGAAGGGCTTTAAGAAAAAGTAACGAAATAAGCAGAAAAGAAAGAAGAACACGTAGAATAGAGTGGGATTTGATAAAATGTTGACAAATTGTGAATTAAGATCGGAAATAAACGGAAGAGAAAGAAGATCAGGATAGAGAGAATAACATTTATATAAATAGTCGCCTTTGTGTTGTGCCGGGGCCCGAAAGGGGAGCAAAGAATAGCAACACTGTTTACCTTCCACGCATATCGTAAAAGGCGACTAAGGATGTTATGGGATAAAGTTGGCTGTCCTATCCCATATAGGGTCAATGACCCGAAGCCATGCTGAAGTCGGATGTGCTTGGCCGAAAGGCGCAGATATCGCAGCACTGCTGTAAACCATGACACAGCGCATTCCCTTCTCCGGACTACATCCTGCTAGTCTGCAGGAGTTTGAGAATGAACGCATAAGAAGAAGAAGATATAAATAGTGAGAATAAGATTTGGATAAATAGGTAGAAGAATATTCGATACATAAGGAGAGCAAGATTAGGATAAATAAGGAGAGGAAGATTAGGATAAATAAAGAGAGCAAGATTAGGATAAATAAGGAGAGCAAGATTAGGATAAATAAGGAGAGCAAGATTAGGATAAATAAGGAGAGCAAGATTAGGATAAATAAGGAGAGCAAGATTAGGATAAATAATGAGAGCAAGATTAGGATAAATAAGGAGAGGAAGATTAGGATAAATAAGGAGAGGAAGATTAGGATAAATAAGGAGAGCAAGATTAGGATAAATAAGGAGAGGAAGATTAGGATAAATAAGGAGAGCAAGATTAGGATAAATAAGGAGAGCAAGATTAGGATAAATAAGGAGAGCAAGATTAGGATAAATAAGGAGAGCAAGATTAGGATAAATAAGGAGAGCAAGATTAGGATAAATAATGAGAGCAAGATTAGGATAAATAAGGAGAGGAAGATTAGGATAAATAAGGAGAGGAAGATTAGGATAAATAAGGAGAGCAAGATTAGGATAAATAAGGAGAGGAAGATTAGGATAAATAAGGAGAGCAAGATTAGGATAAATAAGGAGAGCAAGATTAGGATAAATAAGGAGAGCAAGATTAGGATAAATAGGAGAGCAAGATTAGGATAAATAAGGAGAGCACGATTAGGATAAATAAGGAGAGCAAGATTAGGATAAATAAGGAGAGCAAGATTAAGATAAAAGTTTGAAGGTTGAAAAAGGATGAAGGTTTTCAGAATAAAGAAGACTCTGTAGTTACGGCGATAGACCTGGAAGATGCGTACAATAGAGTTAGTTACACCCATCTTGTCCATATGCTAAGGGTACAAGAAATCCACCCCTGGATCATACGCTGGATAGCAAATGTGCTAATCTGTAGAAATGTCGCTCTGAGGTGTGGATCCTGGACGTCTGAGATCAGAACAAAAGCACCTGGTCTGCCACAAGGATCTCCTCTGTCCTCAGTTCTGTTTAATGTGTATACGTGGAGAATTGCTCAATTGTAAACCTCAAACAATTGTAGAGTTCTAACATACGCTGATTATATCCTACTCTACAACATAGGCAGGAACAGAACAGATATCGCTGAGAGTGTACAGAGTGGACTAGATCAATTGTCGATATGGTGCAGAACATGCAACGCTGTGATCAATCCCTCGAAAGCAAAGGTCGTCTGGTACTCTTTAAATAATAATTTGGTCAATGCCAGCTGTTAGTTGCATGGGCTCATTCATTGAAAGAGAACAGGGCCTTAAATATTTTGGGATAATCTTTGATAGAAGTCTCTCATTCAACAAACACGTCACAAATATGATTCAGATGGCAAAAAGAGGGATCAATGTTATTGAGGTTATGGCAACCTTCGACATGCAGCAATGAGTACTGTTTCTGCTTCTACACGTGATGGTGCTATCTGTCATAGATTATGGCCTCGGCCTACTAACACTGCCACAGACATAGTCGATAGATCGGAAAAAATTCAAAATGAGGAAATGAGAGCGGTACTTGGGTGTACTAGAGATACATCCATCTCTGCTATGAGATGTCTGCGTGATCTCCTCAGCATTAGAGTGCAACATCAGGTAGCACAAGTTAGGTCGTACCTTAAAGTGACAGAATACAACCACCACCCATTACACCATCGTCTAGATGAGTCAAAGGGAAAACGTAGTAAGCGTGGCATATCATGGATGGCAGAGACTGAAGACACACTGCGAAGAGTATGTGAATTTGAAGAAATAGGAAAGGGCAGTGAATGGGTGGCGGTAGACACGAAGAAGAAATCACTGAATAAAGTAGTAATACAACTAGATAAAGCGTGTAGAAAATGGATGAACGTCAGGGCTCAGGATACAGTACATGAACTCGCCCAACTACACTGGAAACCACAAGACATAATTATATGCACAGATGGCTCCGTTAACAGAAACACAAATAAAAATGGTTGGGATTTTGTTGCCTACAGAAACGGCGTGAAGTTGGTTGAGAAATCTTCAGCATATTCTACTGTCACATCGAGCATGAGGATGGAGATAGAGGGAGTTACAGCAACACTTAATTGGTTGATAACTGATACATCAACACACTCGGCAATACTCACAGATACTCAACGGATGCTGCATAAGTTAATGCTGAGAAAAGAATGGTGGAACTTATTGAACAACTCAGTTGTCCAGAGCATTACATGGATATACTGCCCTGGTCATGCTGGGGTCAGAGGAAACGAGAGCTGATTTAGTGGCAGACAATGCGGCGATAGACGGCACATTGCTGAGAAGAGATAAAGCAGACTTATTGAAGGCAGTAATAAATTCATTTCAAGATGAAGATGATGTCAATGAGGCTGAGAACGTACACATACAGAGAATGTTAGAAATGGGAGTATCTAGAGGTGAGGGGAGGAAAAGTAATTTTTTTGGAAAAAGTCCCGAAGATCACACGATCCACACCTGGCCGGGACTCTGCGTCTACATACACTGGGATGGCTGCTGGAGTGGAGGGCGGAGCACGTATGGGAATGCCCGCGTGCTGTGAAGCCAGTTTCTAATCAAGAAGAATCAAGAAGAGGATACATTCGGGAGAAGAAGATTATGATAAATTTGGGAGAAAATTATGATAAATTTGGGAGAAAATTATGATAAATTTGGTACAATCATACATTGGTAAAACATAGGTTTATATAATCGCTTCAATCAGACACGACATGCTATAACTAAAACTAGTGGAAAATGATGTGCACACAAGAAAACATACAAATTACAATACACAAATCATATTAAACGTTTCAGCCAAAAGGTCTTTATCAAGACACACACAAAACATCAAAAGACGATGAATGGAAAAATTATCACAACAAACAAATGTATTCAAAGGAAATATGGAAATGAGATGCCGGAAGGTCAGTAAGTATTGATTGTCGTATTGATAAATTTGGGAGAAGAAGATTAGGATAAATTTGGGAGAAGAAGATTAGGATAAATTTGGGAGAAGAAGAAACACTGGAAATAAAGAAATAAAGTAGAATAGAATAAGATCCGTAAGAAGGCTAAAGAAAGATCCAGAGAGAAAGAGGAATTACGCATGACATCTGCGTAAGTTATACTAGATGACCTTTGTCCCGCTTACAATGTCAGTGCACGAGCTGGGACATGATTGCAAACAAAATACAAACATTTGATGTAGTTATATTTTTATAATTTGATGATTATTTATAACCGAGTTTTTATCTGTGATGAAGGCGATAAAGTTTCTTATCTTCTGAAGCAAAAATGATGTCAGTGTGACCACATATTTATCTTAGTTGTCAAACAACTGACAAGAAAATTGTTCTACTGTGCAGTATTACGTTAGAGAGAAATGGCGTATTCTCCCAGTTAGTTATTTAGTTAGTTAGTGGGATTCGTTAGTTTAGTGAATATGTATGTGTGTTTTACAGAGTGTTCGAATTCTCTCAGAGTGTTGGAATTCTCTCAGAGTGTTGGAATTCTCTCAGAGTGTTGGAATTCTCTCAGAGTGTTGGAATTCTCTCAGAGTGATGGAATTCTCTCACAGTGTTGGACATCTCTCAGAGTGTTGGAATTCTCTCGGAGTGTTGGAATTGTCTCAGAGTTATGGAATTCTCTCAGTGTTTGGGACATTTAAGGATGTCCTGTCATAGACATCTTGAAATTGACATATGAAATTGACATATGAAAAACATAAGACATATGAAATTTTTTATAAAAGTTGACTAACCAAAATACAGCCATCACTATCTCCATAGTGCAGAACAAGTGATCATGTTACATACAAGTTACATACAAGTTACATACAAGCAGAACAAGTGATGTTACATGTTACATACTAGGGCAGGACCGTGACCAATCAATAATTAAAGATAGTTTAGCACATTAGAAAACATCTTCTAAACTAGCTCATTTGACGTTTCCTGTGACTATATTGGCTGTCTAAATAAAAATATTCCCAAAATAAAACAATGAAAATCAAGGGGCAAGAAAAATGAGTCACTTTACAAGGCTGCTTTTTAATAAGCCAGCAGGTCTCATATAGAAGATTAGTCACGAAACGCAAAACAGACTAATCTAGTGGTTCTCAATCTATTTTTTTGTCCGTGTCCACTTTTTGTGGCAAATAATCTTTCCTAGCCACACTCATGCCCAACTTTTGTGACAAATATTCTTCCCTATCGCCCTCGTGCCCATCTGTTGTGACAAATATTCTTCCCTATCGTCCTCGTGTCCATCTTTTGTGACAAATATTCTTCCCTATCGCCCTCGTGCCCATCTTTTGTGGCAACTATTCTTCCATAGCTACCCTCATGTCCATGTATTATGGCAAATATTCTTCCCTAGCGCCCTCTTGCCCATCTTTTGTGACAAATATTCTTCCCTATCGCCCTCGTGCCCATCTTTTGTGACAAATATTCGTCCCTATCGCCCTCGTGTCCATCTTTTGTGACAAATATTCTTCCCTATCGCCCTCGTGTCAATCTGTTGTGGCTAATATTCTTCCATAACCACCCTCATGCCTAAAAGTAATTAAAGGTCGTTGATTTTCAGTACAAGATATTCACGTAAAGAGTTCCATATGTCATTCTTGTTCATAATTATTCCCTCCAGTATTGGTTCTTTCGAAGCCAATGTGTCGGCACTTTCATTACCGAGGTCCCGCATGTACAGGATATCCTTTATCAAGTACACACTTGACTTTGTTAAACAAATATATTTTATTGATAATAATTTCTGAAACTGATAAAGTTATGTTGTGCGCCAGAACTAAACTTCAAGGGAACATTTTATCAAAATGTTTGTCTTCTAGGAACATCCTCTTTGATTTCTGTTGAGTCAGGATGTGTACTTGTACCGGATCTTACAGATTGTGGTAACCGAGAAGAAGGAATGGGGAGATTACCTATAATTACACGTTATCATTTTGTGACACCAGCTGAAGAGTTATTGTTCCTAGCTCCTACATTTGTATGCATCATTATTCATGTACTCGCCCGAGTGTTGCCGGGGTCTGAAAGGGAAGCAAAGAATAGCAACACTGTTTACCTTCCACGCATGTCGTAAAAGGCGACTAAGGAAGTTATGGGATGGAGTTGGCTGTCCCATCCCATATAGGATCAGTGACCCAAAGCCATGCTGAAGTCAGAAGTGTCAGGCCGAAAGGCGCAGACATCGCAGTAATGCTGTAAACCATGACACTTCCGTTCTCCGGAGTACATCCTGCTAATCTGCAGGAGTTTGAGAACGAACGCAGAAGAAGAAGATTCATGTATTTCAGTTGTTTTCGACCTTTCATTTCTCGTGGTCATCTTATGAGTTTTATTTATCTGTGTAGCCCCCCAAACTACTAAACCAAATCAAAGCCCCTAAAAATGATTTTTTGTACTAGCTAGATTTAAAACATTCGGGAAGTTTATGACGTTGAAAATGATGTCTCCACGGACGTGCTCTTGCTTATAACATTCCTCATGGACGTTTGCTAGAAGCCACATTCTGGTGAAATATGCTGCGTCAGCAGGTTGATATGTCAACATTGTTTATTTGAGCACGGTCAGATTCTGTCAACTATCAGAAATATCGGAAGGATAGAACAAACTTCTAGAGGACCTATTGACCCCGATGTCTTCAGGTAGGAAGGAACACACCGTGTAAGGTTGTTGTTTGACTGTTGGCGCTGTTACTTTCTCGCGAGAATCGATTTCCTTGTGTCAACATATTGAAAGCTCACATCAATTTGAAGAACATGGGTGGTCTTTCTGATTCGCTACAAAGTACAACCCGGACACAAGTTTAGTACTACAAATCGGTACAGTGGGGTAGAAACCAGGAAACTACACACTTAATGGAATCCCGTTATAACAACTTGGTCCGGACCGACAAAATATGTATGTAATGATAGACATTCACTATATACAGTACAAAAAATATAGAATAAATATATTTGGGGATTTTTTTAAAGTGTCGTTATATAGAGAAATTTGTTATTAAAAAAATGCGCTATTCAGGGTTTCCACTATCAATGGATGTCTGTGTAGAATTAGCGCTTCAAAATGTTTATAAGATGACACGTGAGGGGCTTCTACGTTCATTCTCACACTCCTGGTAGATAGCAAGCGCTAGTCCGAAGAATACAAAACGTTATTATGTTTCATAGCTTGTCTTCGATATATGCGCCTTTTGATATAATGCATGAGTATTGTTTTTCGGGTCACTGAACTGTAAGTGTGGCAGGCAACCCCTAAATCAAACTTGCGCAGTCGTTTCTTTTGACATGCATGCCAGTTCACAGCGTGTCTACACATTTTTGTCTCAGCCCCCCCCCTCCCCTTTCCAACAACACTTGTTCGTAGATATGGCAGAAAAGTTGTAAACTATCACATCAAACCATTCAGTTTTCTGGAATACAGTCCGGTAATCTGCAGGAGTTTGAGAACGAACGCAAAGGGAGACCGTTTATTTCTCTGAAAATATCCACTTCCTAACTCTATGAACCAATTTTTACGCGACTCTGCTTGATTCAGAAGAAGAAGGCGATAAGCGCGTAGAACTGATCTGGAGAAGGCTATCAGAATGACACATTTGAAGAATTCTTTTCCAACCAATTCTTGCAGAAGAAACATGCCCACAATTCACAGACTTTTTACCATAATTGGTCATCAATAATCAATCGCTTCAGTCAAGATGAGTGCCGTTGTTTGGAATCAACCCGTAGGACAATATTGGAGAAGGAATTGTCCAAACTGGTATACCGTTTCAAAGTAGGACAAGATGGCGGAAAGTATGGATTTAAATTAGAACAATATCAGATGTGTGGGTTTGTTGGAATAGCGTTTCTCAAAGTGGGGGTCCGTGCACCGATGCCAGTCCGAGGACCATATAGTAACCGGTCGGCAAGTCTGCGAACTATCAATGACCGATCCGCAAGTCCGCGAACTGTTAGTGACCAATTTTCAAGTCCACATCACACCGATGTAGATTTAAAACTATGGGGGTATGCCTGCGACAGACCAATGCTAAGGTATAATGATATATGTAAATCCTCATTCAAAGGCTTACACGTGGAATGAAAAAGAACTGGGAAAACACGGTCGAAATTACCGGATATCTGGAGGCAGAACCTGCGTGCGGGAGCAACATTGTTCAGGAATAATATGTTTAAAGATATGGAAGAAAAAAATGAGAAAGACGATAAGATAAATCTTCCCTTGCTGTGATATGATCGTTGATGTGATATGATCGTTGATGTGATATGATCGTTGATGTGATATGATCACTTGAAAATTCACATTCTCTGAGAAAGTATTCAACGGTTTGTTTCTTCCTGTTGCTAAATGACCGTCTGCAAGTCGCGTAAGTCCATACAGTAAATATGTAAATATAAAACAGTGATTTCGCTGATTAAACAAAACATAAATAAGTAATGAAGCTTTAAGCCATACAGAGTATAAAACGAAAAGAAAAGTAAGAAAAACTATAATCATTACAGAAAGATAATCGCAGGTTTATTATTTTTGTTGAAAGTTACCTGTCCTTGACGTCAAAACATTATAGCATATGTTTTCATTCAGAGCTGTAAACTTCATTCGCTGCAGAAAACCTGAGCTTTTATCTTGCAATAGAGATTGACTTGTTCTTTCAGGCGCTGGCTTCAGACCAACCATATCCTTAGAAATAGTTTATGATAATGTGTAGTTCTCAGAACTGGAAATTTCCCATATGTTACAATGTGACGTTATCACCACAACATGGTTCTGGGTTGTTTTTTTAAGTGTGATGTAGGGAACTGTGTCATGTAGTGAACAATAATGTGTTAGTCAATAAGCCAGTCTGTTTTTGGATAATACCTTGAAGGTTTTCTGTAAACTGATTCAACGATAACACCAAGTGAATGTGTATAATTCAAGATTATATGCCTTTATTTTGAATCGTATGTTTGTGAGAGTACTGAACATTTTTCGCAGAAACGAAGAACATACGGATGGAGTTGTATTACAAGATTATATAAGGCATGTTTTTCAAAATTAGTTAATATTTTATATACGTGCTTCTAGTGGAAAAAAAGGGGAAAGAGCTGCATACCTACTTTTTAAATAGTCACTTGGCGTCCCTACACTAAAAATTCACGCTACGCCACTGCAAGATAGTGTACATAATCCGTCATAGTATTTTAAAAAAGTATAAAGGAAAAATGTAATCAGTTTATCTTCCTATCATATGTCACATAAATTGTCATATAAGACATACGACCCTCAGCACCGGTGTCGGTTCGCAGTAGATTGGGAAACAAATATCCAGCCCGCGGGGAAATATATTTGAGAAGCGCTGTGTTAGAAGGTACAGAAATTGGGTCAAGAGTGATGGAGGGAAAAGTAGGTCAAAAATATACAGATTTGGAATATAAAGATGAAAAAAGGGGGATCATTGAATCTCTTTGTATTATGCATTTATGTCATTTTTATGTCTGTGCTTTTTTTTTTTTTTAGAATGACGAGTATGTATGTATATTTAACTTTACGCAATTTTCTTTCCTAGAGGAGAAATGGGGAAATTTAACTATGGTAATAAAGTGTACTTTATTGCAACAGTCAACCACTACGTCTGAAGAGGGGGAGGTTTGAATTGTAACTCCAGAACAAAACCTAACACATTCTGTGATTTAATCTGTGCCTTCTTGGTCGTGAGACCAGCTTCCTGAGCGTAAGGCCTAACTGGAAGGTTGTGGTTCGCCACATACAACCTTCATTATTGTATTTTTTATATGTTATAGCTGGGTCAGAACAATCATTGCAAGAATTAACATCAAAGTTAGAAAAAGTTACCAGCAAGTACGGAATGGAAATCAATTCAGATAAGAGCAAAATTTTGGTAAACAGCAGAGACACAGAAAACCAGACTAATATCATGATGAATGGACACAAGCTTGAAGAGGTGAATACCTTCAAATACCTCGGATCTCCGCCGAAGACGGATGTGTCGGGCCATTGGCGCAAATAAAACGGCGACACAGCGCATTTCCATTTTCTGGACTACATCCTGCTGGAAATCTAGCAGGACCATGGTCCTGCTAGATTCAGTAGGAGTTTGAGAATGAACGCAGAAGAAGAAGAAGAAGAAATACCTCGGATCCAGTATATGCAGCGATGGTAAATGCAAAGCAGAACTAAAAATAAGGCTGGAGATGGCTTTAGCGTCATTGTCAAGGCTAACTGTGATTTGGAAAAGCAACATCAGTGTTGGAGTGAAAATCAAACTGTATAGGTCGCTGGTGCTTTCTGTTGTGTTGTATGGTTGTGAGAGTTGGACACTCACTGCGGACATGGAGAGAAGATTACAGGCTTTCGAGTATAAATGCTACAGAAGAATTCTACGAATTTCCTATAGGGAACATAAGACCAATGTGTACGTAAGAAATAAAGTAGAGATGTGTGCATGTGTCCAGGAGCCATTGCTTTCAATAGTGAAACGACGAAAACTAGCATGGTTCGGACATGTATGCAGGCACGATTCCTTGTCAAAAACAATACTGCAGGGAACTGTCGAGGGTGGAAGAAGCAGAGGGGGACAAATAAAGACATGGACAGACAACATCAAGGAATGGACAGGGCTAGATATTTCCACACTCATCCGCATCGCTGAGGATAGAATTCGCTGGATGACTCTGTGTGCTAAAGCATCCAATGTGGTACTCCTACGACCCTGAAGGGTTATGGGTTTATTGATTGATTGAATGGTAAAAGTCACTGATATAACCAAGATGAACTAGAGTGAGTGGTTGACAACGACGTAATTCACCGTAAGAGGTAGGCCTACTATTTCCTTTCAAAGAAATATATAAATAGAAAGTACTTTCCTAGAACACAGGTCTTGTAGTTTTACTAGACGACGACTGACACGCTAACACTTTATGCTGTGGATACTAACGTGAAACCGCGACCGTCAGTAGTATAGGAGACCTGTTCGCTAAAACGTAAACATGAACTAGTCCCCAATTTGCGTGAAATCTATTGGTTGACCTTGATTATTTTTGGCATGCGACTATTATAAGGTGGTCAATCATAAGGTGGTCAACATATTGTGAAAGCTCCCAGCCGTACCAACAACCTTCCCATCACTGCTGAGGCTCTTAACGTCATTGAATGCTGTTTATGCAGACCACTTGCCTAACTACACAAGAAGTCTAATCATGGTAGACCTATTGTCTCTGCTACTCTTGTCCCACTGAGCGCACAATCGTCTTCCTTGAAAATATTTTCCAACACTTAGTAAAATAACTGTCTTCATTCTTAAAAGAAATGAGTACAAGAGTGCTCATACCACCGTGACCGTCGATGTTATTACTGTTCGCTTTCTATTATATGTTTTAATTTGGTTTCAATTGTCTGTCTTGATAAAGGCCTTTTGGTCAAAACGTCGATTTGTTTGTGTCATTGTGTGTGTTATCTAGTGTTAGAAAAACTTTGTTACCCTTTTTCCTGGATCTTCCTATTCTTAAAAGACACCAAGCATGCATTATCTATATGTTCTTCTGTTCAGTTGTCTTCTGAACGCACTTACCGCACTGTCTGTTCTTACTCGATGTTTGTTCTTCATCCCTCATGGGGAAAGAGTCCCTATCCCTCATGGGGAAAGAGCCCCCATCCCTCATGGGGAAAGAGTCCCCATCCCTCATGGGGAAAGAGTCCCCATCCCACATGGGGAAAGAGTCCCCACCCCTCTGTATCCACCTCCACTCTTATACGCCTTGCTGAGCTAGTGCTTACACTTTTGAAATCGATGGGTACTTGCTCGATTAGATCAGAGGTTTTGCTATGGCCACTAAGACGGGACACCGTTATGCGTGTCTGTTCATGGGACCAATGAAGGCCATTTTCTATTTCTCTTTCATAGGTATGTTGATGATGATGATGTTGATGATGATGATGATGATGTTGATGATGATGATGTTGATGATGATGATGTTGATGATGATGATGTTGATGTTGATGATGATGATGTTGATGATGATGATGTTGATGATGATGATGTTGATGTTGATGATGATGATGTTGATGATGATGATGTTGATGATGATGATGTTGATGTTGATGATGATGATGTTGATGATGTTGATGTTGATGATGATGATGTTGATGATGATGATGTTGATGATGATGATGTTGATGATGATGATATATTGGCATTACTGACATGTCTGTGACAGAATCATTTCGCTTCATCAATTTTATCATTATTGTCACTATTCATTACTGACATGTTTGTGACAGAATCATTTCGCTTCATCAATTTTATCATTATTGTCACTATTCATTACTGACATGTTTGTGACAGAATCATTTCGCTTCATCAATTTTATCATTATTGTCACTATTCATTACTGACATGTTTGTGACAGAATCATTTCGCTTCATCAACTTTATCACTATTGTCACTATTCATTACTGACATGTTTGTGACAGAATCATTTCGCTTCATCAACTTTATCACTATTGTCACTATTCATTACTGACATGTTTGTGACAGAATCATTTCGCTTCATCAACTTTATCACTATTGTCACTATTCATTACTGACATGTTTGTGACAGAATCATTTCGCTTCATCAACTTTATCACTATTGTCACTATTCATTACTGACATGTTTGTGACAGAATCATTTCGCTTCATCAACTTTATCACTATTGTCACTATTCATTACTGACATGTTTGTGACAGAATCATTTCGCTTCATCAACTTTATCACTATTGTCACTATTCATTACTGACATGTTTGTGACATAATCATTTCGCTTCATCAATTTTATCAACAATTTTAACCCTGCTATTCAATTCACATCTAACATTTCTACTAGGTTTGTTAACTTTCTTGACATTATTGTCACTATTCAACCCCCTTTTCTCAGCTCATCTGTTTACTACAAACCCACTGATGCACATGGTTTTCTGCTCTACACTTCTTCTCATCCTCCTGCTTGTCGCAACTCTCTGACATTCTCCTGCTTGTCACAACTCTCTGACATCCTCCTGCTTGTCACAACTCTCTGACATCCTCCTGCTTGTCACAACTCTCTGACATCCTCCTGCTTGTCACAACTCTCTGACATCCTCCTGCTTGTCACAACTCTCTGACATTCTCCCAGCTTCTTCTCATCCTCCTGCTTGTCACAACTCTCTGACATTCTCCCAGCTTCTTCTCATTCTCCTGCTTGTCACAACTCTCTGACATCCTCCTGCTTGTCACAACTCTCTGACATTCTCCCAGCTTCTTCTCATTCTCCTGCTTGTCACAACTCTCTGACATCCTCCTGCTTGTCACAACTCTCTGACATCCTCCTGCTTGTCACAACTCTCTGACATCCTCCTGCTTGTCACAACTCTCTGACATTCTCCCAGCTTCTTCTCATCCTCCTGCTTGTCACAACTCTCTGACATTCTCCCAGCTTCTTCTCATTCTCCTGCTTGTCACAACTCTCTGACATTCTCCTGCTTGTCGCAACTCTCTGCCATTCTCCCAGCTTCTTCTCATTCTCCTGCTTGTCACAACTCTCTGACATTCTCCTGCTTGTCACAACTCTCTGACATCCTCCTGCTTGTCACAACTCTCTGACATTCTCCTGCTTGTCACAACTCTCTGACATCCTCCTGCTTGTCACAACTCTCTGACATCCTCCTGCTTGTCACAACTCTCTGACATTCTCCTGCTTGTCACAACTCTCTGACATCCTCCTGCTTGTCACAACTCTCTGACATCCTCCTGCTTGTCACAACTCTCTGACATTCTCCCAGCTTCTTCTCATTCTCCTGCTTGTCACAACTCTCTGACATTCTCCTGCTTGTCACAACTCTCTGACATTCTCCCAGCTTCTTCTCATTCTCCTGCTTGTCACAACTCTCTGACATTCTCCCAGCTTCTTCTCATTCTCCTGCTTGTCACAACTCTCTGACATCCTCCTGCTTGTCACAACTCTCTGACATTCTCCCAGCTTCTTCTCATTCTCCTGCTTGTCACAACTCTCTGACATCCTCCTGCTTGTCACAACTCTCTGACATCCTCCTGCTTGTCACAACTCTCTGACATCCTCCTGCTTGTCACAACTCTCTGACATTCTCCCAGCTTCTTCTCATCCTCCTGCTTGTCACAACTCTCTGACATTCTCCCAGCTTCTTCTCATTCTCCTGCTTGTCACAACTCTCTGACATTCTCCTGCTTGTCGCAACTCTCTGCCATTCTCCCAGCTTCTTCTCATTCTCCTGCTTGTCACAACTCTCTGACATTCTCCTGCTTGTCACAACTCTCTGACATCCTCCTGCTTGTCACAACTCTCTGACATTCTCCTGCTTGTCACAACTCTCTGACATCCTCCTGCTTGTCACAACTCTCTGACATCCTCCTGCTTGTCACAACTCTCTGACATCCTCCTGCTTGTCACAACTCTCTGACATCCTCCTGCTTGTCACAACTCTCTGACATTCTCCCAGCTTCTTCTCATTCTCCTGCTTGTCACAACTCTCTGACATTCTCCTGCTTGTCACAACTCTCTGACATTCTCCCAGCTTCTTCTCATTCTCCTGCTTGTCACAACTCTCTGACATTCTCCCAGCTTCTTCTCATTCTCCTGCTTGTCACAACTCTCTGACATCCTCCTGCTTGTCACAACTCTCTGACATTCTCCCAGCTTCTTCTCATCCTCCTGCTTGTCACAACTCTCTGACATCCTCCTGCTTGTCACAACTCTCTGACATTCTCCCAGCTTCTTCGCCTTCATCGTTTACGCAGTGATGATGATAATGACTTTCTTGATAAAGCCTGTGAGACGACTGATTTCTTTCATAGACGTTCGTTCTCTGACAGTGTCCTTTCATCGGTGTGGCTCAGTGTCCGCAAATTATCTCGCCTTGATACTTTGACGTACACTCAGAGTACTTTATCCTCATCTGGTAGCGTTAAACTTGGCATCATCGTTCATCCCCCTAGCTCAACTGTCCGTCGTATCTTGCTCAACCATTATTCCCTTCTCCAGTCTGATCCTAATACTCGTGCCGTTTTCCAGGACTCTCCTCTGGTTGCCTTTGCGTGACCAAAACCTTCAGGACATCTCGGTCCACAGTCACCTTAGGACTTATGTTCCTAATCACTTTGACACTGTTCGTTGCAAACGTGTTCATTGCTACTCATGTCTTTGTGTAGTTCAGATTCACCGTGTTTCATTTCCTAAGGCCACTATGTATAAAGTTTGTACATGTGAATCACGTAATATCATTTACGTTATCATTTCTAAACGCATATAACAGCAGAGGAGGCAAATAGAAGGGCAAAGACCGTACACTCACTCTCCCCTCAACACCGAAAGGTACATGAGGACAGAAAGAAGAAGACGATTTCTAAACGCCAGGCAGTATATAATTGAAACTGTCTTAAGATTGAGTGACCGCCTATGTAGGCATACTCATGCCACCAAACCCGGTAAACCTACTCCTCTCACCATACACTTCAACGCTGATGTCCATTGTGGTGCCCTTGGTATCCAAGTTACGGCCCCTAGATCCTGCACTACGGATGATAGATCTGGATCCTCCCTTGAAAATCGGATTATTTTTAAGTTTGGTACCCTGAAGTCTTTTAAACTCAACACCATTCATTCATTTGTTTATTTTTTGCTAGTGTGGTCCTCGTTTTAATCCTGTTGTTCCGTCATTTCTCTGTTTCGTTCTAACATGTATTTGCGTTTTTGTGTATCCTGTCTGTGCCACTTCTGACCCAGTTTCAGTCCTTCCAGTCATCTCCACATTTTTCTAGTTCATTTGAACGTCAGTTGTGTCGTTCATGCACGTTGTTTTTTTTTAATGTATGTGTGTATTTTATCTTGATAAAGGTCTTTTGGTAGAAACATCGATTATGTCTTGTGTACTGTTATTTGTATTGTTTCACATTAGCCACCTATAGTTCGATAATAAGTATGCCTAATATTGATATTATTATAGTTTTACAGCAGTATTACATTTTATTGATTGTCATAGAAAAAGACAGAAGAAGGAGAAATGGGAACAGGAAAAGGTTCTTCTTCCTCATTGTTCTGCAGTCAGATATGAGGTTACAGCTCCAATATCTTCAGTCAGATATCAGGTTACAGCGCTAATAGCTTCAGTCAGATATCACGTTACATCGCCAATAGCTTCAGTCAGATATCAGGTTACAGCGCCAATAGCTTGAGTCAGATATGAGGTTACAGCTCCAATAGCTTCAGTCAGATATCAGGTTACAGCGCCAATAGCTTCAGTCAGATATTACGTTACAGCGCCAATAGCTTCAGTCAGATATCAGGTTACAGCGCCAATAGCTTCAGTCAGATATGAGGTTACAGCTCCAATAGCTTCAGTCAGATATGAGGTTACAGCGCCAATAGCTTCAGTCAGATATCAGGTTACAGCGCCAATAGCTTCAATGAATTGTGTGATTCGCTTCAGATTATTCACGGAACCCCTCAGTTCTGGAAGGAGTGTCGTCTCGGTAGGCCATATTTTCTCCCTCTCTTCTTGGTAGAGTTGACAGGCATGAAAAATGTGTTCTGCAGTCTCTGAGTTCAGTCCACAGTTCCACAGATCTGTTTCGGCAATCTCCAGTTTTCGGAACATGTGTCTTCTCAGTCTGCTTTGGCCAGTTCGTAGTCTGAAGATGATGGTTTGTTCCTTGACATTTTATAGAAGGGGCCATTTGGTTCTGTAGTTGGGTCCATCTCTGCTTCCTTGTGTAATATTCTGCTTTTGTCATAGCCTTACATTCATAGTACATTCTATCTGTTCCAGTCTTCTTCTTCTTCTTCTTCAGCGTTCATTCTGAAATTCCCCCTGGATTTCTCTTGTAACAGGACAATGGTCCTACAAGATTTCCAGTTGGATGTAGTCCAGAGAATGGAAATGCGTTGTGTTGCCGTTTTATTTGCGCCAATGGCCCAACACATCCGTCTTCGGCGGGTCTGTTCCAGTGATCCCTCTTTTCTTGCCAGGAGATCAGCTTTTTTATTTGCAAGTATGCCTCAGTGACCAGGTACAATGGTACACAGTACACTGCAGTACTGTTTGAAAAAGGTTCTAGGAACTAATTCATTCGCTCTGATCGAATTCAGAGAAAATTTGATACGTTCTTCTTCTGTGTTCGTTCTCAAGATTAGAAAGTCCGGAAAACGGTATGGGTTGTTTCATGGTTCCCTCCTTTCGATCTGCCACATCCGACTTCAGCATAGAGTTTGAATCAATGTAGGTCCGTAGATAGGTTCTCCTAAAAAGGGGGGGGGGCGGAGCGGGTGTTGATTTTGCTTAAACAAGGTCATTCGTATTTTTTTATGTGCCAAATTGTTCTGCAAAAAATAATTTGATTACTTTTCTTTGAAAAATCGCTGGGAGAGGGAGGGGGGGGGGTTGATTTCTTATCCAAATTTTATTCAATCTCTTAGTACTAAAAGTCATATAACAATTTGCTGAAGTGTTTTTGAAAATCCCACCCCCACTTTCTTTTTATCTAAGGGCCTGGGCCACTTTGAACCTATATCGGATCGGACAGCCAACTGTACCTCAAAACCTCCTTAGTCACCTCTTGCGACATGCATGGTACACCATTCTTCAGCACCATTCTTCGACAGCACCATTCTACAACAGCACCATTCTTCGTTCCCCTTTACGGTTCCGGTACCACTGTCGCGTACGTAATATTTGCGGTAATGAGGCAGCAGATAATACTAAAATTAAACTTAATAATACGATCACCTCGCACCTGTTTTCCAGGTAAGTTGGACGATGGGGGGAAGGCGTACCCACTTTTTTAACCAGAATTTTACTAGAATAGTTATTCGCAATTCCCCCTTCCCTCCATCTCCTTATACCAGAGATCACTTTAGGTTTCATAAAAGGCGAAAATTATATACTGCAGAAATATATATCATTGTATATCCGCAGATGACGAATGTATTGAGCCATTGGCGCAAATGAAACGGCGACAGAACGCATTTCCATTCTCTAGACTATATCCTGTTGGAAATCTAGTAACATCATTGTCCTGCTTTAGGTGAGAGCCAGTGGGAGTTTGAGAATGAAGGCTGAAGAATATATCAATTAAGGCAATTATTGCTGTATATTTCTTGCGATATTTTATTTTTGCGGACACGTTGACTTGGGCGATGACATGTCCAAGGCGGCGTGAAAGGTTAGATTTCAATAGAAAGTACCCGACGAAGAAGATTGTGTCGGGCCATTGGCGCAAATAAAACGGCGACACAACGCATTTCCATTCTCTGGAGTACATCCTGCTGGAAATCTAGTAAGATCATGGTCCTGCTACAAGGGAGATCCAGCGGGAGTTTGAGAATGAACGCTGAAGAAGAAGAGTCATAGAAAGTAGACTTTTACTATTCCCACACCTGCCCCTCCACCCTTTCCTTTTATCAGGTAAGGTTAGAATCGATGCAAACAAATATAATTTGGGGGTGATAGCTGAAAATGTTCTAGACCCCTGGTTCGTATGCTGAATAGTCTTGTTCTTTGACATTTAGTCATATATATATAGTCGTTGGGTTGACGACGCATAAAGGAAATATGCTGAAATACATCATCATCAAGTGCCGTCATCGCACCAAAAGATCTCAAACCTATACTATCTATTGTCATGATGGTGCATTCTGCCAGTGGTTTTCATCCTTCCTAATGTCGCGGCCCTTTAATACAGTTTCTCATTTTGTGGTGACCCCAAACCATACAATTATTTTCGTTGCTACTGTAATATGTATTTTCTGATAGTCGTAGGCGACTCATGTGGAAGGGTCGTTCGACCACACCCCCCCCCCCCCCCCCGGAGAAATCGCTACCCACAGAATGAGAACCACTTTGCTAGACTGTATCCAGTCCATCTCAAAATGTTACCTCTCCAATTTTAATCCCTGCTTACTTCTTACTCAACCCACCACAACCTTACTAGAATCTTTAACAAGGACTCATTTCAACATTTCATTGTTATTTTTTCCATACACGGTGTTGACAGAATCCTTTAGTCATTGTGTGTTGCAGTGGCTTGCACATAAATATAAACATATACACATAACAACACACACACACTATCATCAGTATATCAACACATCAGCGTATCTATGTAGACAACCAAACATGATGGCAATATAAGAGCTTCGGAAGGAAAACAACAGTGATGTCTATATAGCAGTTTCCCGTTAGGTAGTTACAATGAGGCTGAGAGTGGTATGTGTAGGGAGTTGCAATGAGGCTGAGAGTGGTATGTGTAGGTAGTTACAATGAGGCTGAGAGTGGTATGTGTAGGGAGTGGCAATGAGGCTGAGTGTGGCATGTGTAGGGAGTTACAATGAGGCTGAGATTGGCATGTGTAGGGAGTTACAATGAGGCTGAGAGTGGTATGTGTAGGGAGTTGCAATGAGGCTGAGAGTGGTATGTGTAGGGAGTTGCAATGAGGCTGAGTGTGGCATGTGTAGGGAGTTACAATGAGGCTGAGATTGGCATGTGTAGGGAGTTACAATGAGGCTGAGAGTGGTATGTGTAGAGAGTTGCAATGAGGCTGAGATTGGCATGTGTAGGGAGTTGCAATGAGGGCATGTGTAGGGAGTTGCAATGAGGCTGAGTGTGGCATGTGTAGGGAGTTGCAATGAGGCTGAGATTGGCATGTATAGGGAGTTATAGTGAGGCTGCGTATGACTTGTATAGGGAGTTATAGTGATGCTGCGTATGGCTTGTGTAGGGAGTTACATTAAGGCTATGTTTTCCGTTAGGGAAACGTAGAGAACTATATCCTATACTGATGACATCTTGGTATATAGACAGGGCAGAGATAGAGAAACTAGCGCAAGGAATTTGCAGAGGGAGTTTGGTCGTATAGGGAAGTGGTGCAGTAATTCTGGAGCTTTTGTTAATCCATCAAAAGCATCGATAACATGATTTTCTCTAAATAAACACGTCCACGCCGCCGGTTACCTTGAGAGGGGATGTCCCCGAGAGAGCGAGCGCAATGAAGTACTTGGTTGAACCGAAGTCTGAGTTTCAAAGATCATGCTGACCACATCATTTTAAAAGCTTATAAAGGTCTTGTGGCGATGAAAGTTATGGCTGCTGCTCAGTGTGAACAGAAACTGCTATTTCTGCTGTATCAGGGATTGGTGGTGTCGGTGGTAGAGTACGCACTGGCGATTCTGACTGAGTCAGACTAAAACAGAAATATTGCATAGAAACCAGAATGAGGCAATGCGAATCATTTTAGGGTGTACGAGAGATACATCAGCACGGGCTATGCGCTACTTACTTGATTGCGATAACTGCAGAGCGAATAATACAAATGTGCAGGGCGCGGGACTACCTACAAATCACCGCTGATAAATAGCACCCTCTACACTGATGAAATTCTCAAATTGAAAGGCAGTCAACTTAGGAGAGGAAAGTCGTGGATGGGACGTGCAGAGGATGTTATACAGTATGTGTGATGATTGGAGAAGGTGTACCATTAGATTGTCCGACAGCCTTCAAAGTAATAATAACACTCAATAGAGAATGCAGGGAATAGTCTCCGGCAGTGGTGGAGTCCGAAGTGCTCGCTCTGATCGGTGAGAATTCCAGGAAAGGTGATATTATTATTATTATTATGATATATATATAGATGGTTCCGTTAAGAGACACATCCCGAATGCCTAGGCTTTCACGGTTCAAAGGTAGGGGGAAACCATCAGAGGGGTTTATGATGCATCCTCTCAAGCGACAAGCAGTATGTCAATGAAGTTTTTGGCAGTAACCAAAACTTTGAAATGGGTCTGCTCAGAATGTCTGTGAGCATGCTTGTATACTCAGTGACTCGATGAGCATGATTGTGAAAATTCAGGCGGGATGCATTCGGGAACAGTGGCTGGATACAGTGACTTTTATTTGTGTGCCGGGACATGCGGGAGTCAGGGGTAATGAGAGAGCAGATAGGTTGGCAGCACACGCTGCTAAAAATGCTGCTGGTGGATCGGGCAGACATTTTGAACGTCCTACGGGAAAACGCACAAAAAAATGTCTGTACAAGTGACGATGACTCTTGTTCCATGACTAGAATAAGGGAGATTGGTTCGAAATGTGGTGTGCTAGAAAGCAGCGGTTTCGTGGGCGAGAAAGAATGATGGTCAATCAACGTATAATGACGGATACACTCAAGGAAAGATCTGACCACATATGGACTTGTCCGGAGTGCAGTGACATTCATTCAGCAACTGACTAACTATTAAGGCTGTGTGCAGCTTGTTTCTTATAATAGGTTACAATAAGGCTGCCTGTGGCTTGTGAAGAGTTACAATAAGGCTGCTTGTGTAGAAAGTTACAATAAGCTGCCTGTGGCTTGTGTAGGAAGTTACAATAAGGCTTCCTGTGTAGGAAGTTAAAATTGTGCTGTGTGTGGCTTGTGTAGGGAGTTACAATAAGGCTGCCTGTGGCTTGTGTGGGGAGTTACAATAAGGCTGCTTGTGGCTTGTGTAGAGAGTTACGATAAGGCTGCTTGTGTAGAGAGTTACAATAAGGCTGCTTGTGGCTTTTTTAGAGTTACAATAAGGCTGCCTGTGGCGTGTGTAGAGAGTTACAATAAGGCTGTATGTGGCTTGTGTAGGAAGTTACAATAAGGCTGCATGTGGCTTGTGTAGAGAGTTACAATAAGGCTGCCTGTGGCTTGCGTAGAGCGTTACAATAAGGCTGCCTGTCGCTAGTGTAGAAAGTTATAATTGTGCTGTGTGTGACTTGCGTAGGGAATTAATGTGGTGCTGTGTGTGGCCTGTTTAGGTAGTTAAGTGAGGTTATAGCTTGAATTTGAAAATTACAGTGTGGCAGAGTTGGACTTGTGTAGGGAGTTATGGTGTGCATGCTTGAGGATGATCAACAAGAAGGTGAATGGACAACATAAATGATCTACAATAAGGTGGAAGGACAACATAGAAGATCAACAAGAAGGTGCATGGATAATGTAGAAGTTGAACAAGAAGGTGGAAGGACAATATATTGGAAGACCTGCAACTAGGAATCAGTAATTGGAGAGCAAAGACAAGTGACAGAGATGTGTAGAGAGAAATTATATCTGCAACAATTAGCCTTCATGTCTTATAGCGCTAAGATGATGATGAATATTGGTATGTTTCCAACATAGACAACACCTACATTATCACACACTCAGGCATACGTGTAGGAACCCACACTTAATCAACACACACATCAAACAAACGCATAATAAATGAAAAGAAAACGCAGAAGTCAAATGAACTGTTATAATATACATTGTTGAACACTAAATGAGGTAGATACAGAGCATGGTAACAGAAACATCAGTTTGATATCACACAACAGACTGATCACTGCTACAGCCATTATCACACAACAGACTGATCACTATTACAGCCATTATCACACAACAGACTGATCACTATTACAGGCATGATCACACAACTGACCGACCTACTACAGACATGATCACACAACAGACTGATTAATACTACAGCCATTATCACACAACAGACTGATCACTATTACAGACATGATCACTACTACATCCATTATCACACAACAGACTGATCACTACTACAGCCATTATCACACAACAGACTGATCACTATTACAGGCATGATCACACAACTGACCGACCTACTACAGACATGATCACACAACTGACCGACCTACTACAGACATGATCACACAACAGACTGACCTACTACAGACATGATCACACATACTCACCTACTAAAGGCAATATCACACAGACCGACCTACTACAGACATGATCACACAGACTGACCTACTACAGACATGATCACACAGACTGACCCACTACAGACATGAACACACAGACTGACCTACTACAGACATGAACACACAGACTGACCTACTACAGACAGGATCACATAGACTCACCAACTACAAACATGATCACACAACAGACTGACCTACTACAGACATGATCACACAATAGACTGACCTACTACAGACATAATCACACAACAGACTGACCTACTACAGGCGTAATCACACAGACTGACCTACTACAGACATGATCACACAATAGACTGATCTACTACAGACATGATCACACAATAGACTGATCTACTACAGACATGATCACACAGACTGACCTACTACAGACATAATCACACAGACTGACCTACTACAGGCGTAATCACACAGACTGACCTACTACAGACATGATCACACAACAAACTGACCTACTACACATATGATCACACAACAGACTGACCTACTACACATATGATCACACAGACTGACCTACTACAGGCATGATGATCACACAGCAAACTGACCTACTACACATATGATCACACAACAGACTGACCTATTACACGCATGGTCAAACATGAAGAAAACATGCAATAATGAAAGATGTTTTCTTATTTCTAACATATCCTTATTTAGATCCCCAAGAATGAGGATCTAGTATATATGGTGGGGGTTTACGTGTTGGTTCTCCAAGACCTTCTTTCATACTCAGAACACACTCAGCAGTCTGCAATGCTTTGAAAAGAAGTTCCCATCCCTCCTCGTCCTCCCTACATAGAGGGAACTCTTTGTGTGCATTTAGATAGCATGCTAAGCCATTTTGCATGTACACATTCAGTTACAGAAAAAACTCCAACCATTTACTTATATCTATGTTGGGATTATAGGAACTCACTTTCTAAAGAAATTTTGCAAGGAACGTCGAGGGTAGTAGGAGAAATGTCGGTAAAAGAAAATCATGGATTGATAAAAATGAAGAAATGATCAAGGCAGAATTTTTCGGCATTCGTCCGAATGGCCAAGAGAGATGTGTTTGGAGGGCATTTTGTGTTGGTGGTTTCTAGTGTAGCACCCCTACGACCCTAATGGGTCTTATTATGTTGGTCACGTTTGTCCATGCAGTTCAAATGACTGAATGTCTTTAATACGGCCAGTGCCAGCATACACAATAAAGGACAAAACCCAAGGACATGTAGATATATTAGCAAGGACTAGCTGCTGCTTCCTAGTAAGAAACATTGCCATGATATAGCAAGGACTAGTTGCTGCTTCCTAGTAAGAAACATTGCCATGATATAGCAAGGACTAGCTGCTGCTTCCTAGTAAGAAACATTGCCATGATATAGCAAGGACTAGCTGCTGCTTCCTAGTAAGAAACATTGCCATGATATAGCAAGGACTAGCTGCTGCTTCCTAGTAAGAAACGTTGCCAGGATATCCCGTTGTATAGGGGGCCAACCATTTTTTCACGAGTATAGCTAGAAAATGTATGACTCGTGTATACCAAATCCTTCTCCAGAAGTATCGCCTGCTGATCTCACGTAGGGGTTGTCCATCTATTACTTATAAAATTTTCCTGAGAGTAACGATCATCCCGCATCTGAGATCATCCCGCAGAAATATTCTATAAAAGGATTTGGTATTTACTGTAAAGGAAATCCCTGCAGCGATTGTTAACAGCGACTGTCTTTGTGATGTCGCAGCGTGACCTTATATTCCTAGATGACCTCGCCTAAAGCACCTTTACTCTTGTGGTTTATAGACCTGCACAGGATACCTATAATAAAAATAATGAAAGTATCAATTGTCCCATTTCATTTTTCCAAGAATTTGAAAGTAAATATAAATCACATGTTTAATAAAGGATTTTGCATTCACAACCACATCCTTTTCTAAGAATGTGAAAGCCACATCAATATGTGTTCCAAGAATAACTACAAAAAAAATATCGTTTGCAAAAATTGTACTTACAAAATATCATGTTTTCAAGAAATTAACCTTTGAAAATGCGGGTTTTTTTTTCCTAGACAATTTCTTTTGTCTTCACATAATTCATTCATCTCAACATATTTATGTTTTAATTATAATCAAAATTACCAAAGTCACAGATCTTTCCTTATGTAGCAATATCACAGAATCTCACAGTACACAGTGGGAACAAATTTTATGCAAGTATCTCAAATAAATGTTGACATCAATTCTTAATACAAGAAAGTAACGGTTCAGTGATAAAACTATAAAAATAAAAATTACAGACGTGTCTAAATCATTGGTTCTCAGCGTGGCCATATGGCATCTCTTTGATTTCCATTTTTGGGTGTGGGGGGGGGGGGGAGAACAGTTGTATGCATGGAGAACATTAATATTAATTGAGGAGGGGTGAATTTGTTCCATGTTGGATTTTTCAGGTAACTATTTTGGCATTATTCAACAATACAATACAATGTAAATGCTTTGAAAAGAGTTGAGATGGTCGCAAGGAGGAAACGAAAATAAAGTTTTATACCGAAATGAGGGCCACGTGGAAAAGATGAGAACCACTGATCTATCACAGAATTTAAAAACAAGATTTCATGTAGGTAAAATACCCAACCATATCACTAATATAACAGGGAAAAATACCCAATCATAACAATAATATAACATATGATGAGACGATGAGGTTTGTCATGAGAAAAAAAACATGTAAAACAAGGCAAAAATATGAAGAAATTCGCATGTGTAATGCCAGACTCAAAGAATAACTAAACTAGTACCTGTCATTCACGTCGCAAGAGGCGACTAAAGATGTTTTAGAAGTGGGGGGGGGGTGGCTGGCATATCCCGTAGAAGGTTAAGTGATTAAGTAGACTTGCTGAAGTCGGGTGTGTCAGACCTAAACACACAGATATTGCAGTCAAGCTATAAGCTATGACAGCGTATTTCCCTCTTCGGACTACCCCTGACAATGTGCAGAGGTTTGAGAATGAAATGCAGAAGAAGAATAAACAAATATAGAACAACGCATATAAGCTAGCATAGAACAACGCATATAAGCTAGCATAGAACAATGCATATAAGCTAGCATCAAGTTGATATGTAGATCAGTTAAATGACCTAGAACATGTTCTTTTAACTTCGTCCATGTCTGAAATTTAATGGCGAACATTAATGGCATATAGAAATTTACTATCAACATATCTGTATCATAGATCCATGTTACACGTTGCTGAGACATAACTAGATCTCTCTTAGACCAATGTTACACGTTGCTGAGACATAACTAGATCTCTCATAGATCCATGTTACACGTTGCTGAGACATAACTAGATCTCTATTAGACCAATGTTACACGTTGCTGAGAAATAACTAGATCTCTCTTAGACCAATGTTACACGTTGCTGAGAAATAACTAGATCTCTCTTAGACCAATGTTACACGTTGCTGGGACATAACTAGATCTCTCTTAGATCAATGTTAACTTTGCTGAGAAATAATTAGATCTCTCTTAGATCCATGTTACACTTTGCTGAGACATAACTAGATCTCTCTTAGACCAATGTTACACGTTGCTATGATATTAATAGGACCTCAATAGCCCCATGTCAGCAAATAAGATAGTATAGGTTCTCCTATACTTCAATATCACCAGGTATCACTTGAGTATCACTAAGACTTGAATAGATCTCCCAACACTATAGGTCGGCAGCTAATCTCCAATTTCACCAGTTACTAAGATGTTAACATAATCTCCCAAAGCCCTGCGTCACCAGTAACTAAGATATCAAGAGATCTCCGATAATCACATATCACCAGTTACTGAGATATCAATACATCTCCCTCCTTTAACTAAAATAATAGGATCTCCCATAGTACCTAGTCATTAACTAATATATCAATATGATATCCGGTATTCCCATGTTATTAACTAAGATATTAATGTGATCTCCCATAGTACCTAGTCATTAATCTAAGTCATTGATCTCCCATATTCCCATGTTATTAACTAAGATGTGAATGTGATCTCCCATAGTACCTAGTCATTGACTAATGTATCAACAGATCTCCCATAGTCACATTTTATTAACTAAGATAGCAACAGATCTCCCATTGTATAATGTCACCAATTACTAATATATATATATATATATATATATATATATATATATATATATATATATATATATATATATATATATATATATATATATATATATATATATATATATATATATATATATACATCTCCCATAGTCCCACGTCATTAACTAAGGTATCAACAGATCTCCCCTAGTACTTGTCACCAGTTAATCAGATACGAACACATCCCATAAGTACTATGTTATCAATTACTTAAACATCAACAGATATCCCATAGTACTATAACATTAACCAAAATATATTCTCATACAGAAAACATAACAGACTGAAATATATTCCCATAGCCTTATACAGAAAACATAACAGACTGAAATATATTCCCATAGTCTTATACAGAAAACATAACAGACCGAATTATATTCCCATAGTCTTATACAGAAAACATAACAGACCGAAATATATTCCCATAGTCTTATACAGAAAACATAACAGACCGAATTATATTCCCATAGTCTTATACAGAAAACATAACAGACCGAATTATATTCCCATAGTCTTATACAGAAAACATAACAGACCGAATTATATTCCCATAGTCTTATACAGAAAACATAACAGACCGAATTATATTCCCATAGTCTTATACAGAAAACATAACAGACCGAATTATATTCCCATAGTCTTATACAGAAAACATAACAGACCGAATTATATTCCCATAGCCTCATACAGAAAACATAACAGACCGAATTATATTCCCATAGCCTTATACAGAAAACATAACAGACCGAATTATATTCCCATAGTCTTATACAGAAAACAAAACAAACCGAAATTTCACGGATCACATCACATGAAACATATTATACATGAACAGTTTTTGAGACATACCTGAGATGTTGGAAGTTAGTAAAAAAAAAAAAAATCAACAGCAAATAAATGTTATTGAACGTTATGAAAACCATATGCAACGGACCTAACTAAACAATCCAACATAAACGATCTGAAAAGTAAATTCATAACAAATCTTCAAGACATATACAATTTCAAATCAAGTCAATCACTCATTGATGAAAAAGAAACATTTCCCCATAATTATTGAATCTAGACCAGAGAAGGGTAATGGCGGACTATAAATTATTTTAAAAAAAGTTTGGCAAATTGTTACCCCACCTCTTTTCAACAATTGTTAGCAATTAAAGAACCTTACACCCCTCCTGCTAAATGATATCAAGATTTTTACACCCCCCCCCCCCCAAAAAAAAACCCCCAACATTTTTGTAGCAGAAAAAGTACATTAAAAGAATATGATTTTTTGGACTTTTTTCTTCATATTTAAGAAATTTAATTGGTATAGAAAAAAAATATTGTTGACGTTAATTTTTTGTCAATCCCCGCCAATTATCGACATTTATCGAACTTTTTAAGACTTCTCTCCCAAATTGTTAAAATAATTTATGGACAGTCCCTAACCAAGCATGCCGAATTGGCAATTTTTCAAGAGGGATTGGGCCAACAAGATCCTTGGAGTTTCAAGTAATATTCTCTGTTCCAAGTAATTTTATAAGCTTAGATGCAAGTACACATAATACTTTTAAATCAGGCTGAAGTGCCAGCCAAAATGACCCGGCGGGCCGGATCTGACAAGCGTGCCGTTTGTTTTTCCATCTGACTTAAACTAACTACAATTTAAAATGTTTATGGTTGAGAATTTTTGACCAAACATACAAAATGAGATAAGAAACATTGTGCACAATATTATTTCTGGCTCCGAATTGAAGGAATAATCGGGGTAACATATCCTTGATATAAAAACTTGAACACAGCCTGTATATAAAGACATATTAACAAAAATGATTGCCTGATGTGGAGATGTATATATATATATATGAAAAAATGCAAGTAATTGCAATAGACCTACATGCAATTACTTGCAATAATATGGAATATTACTAGCACAAAGTTATAATTTTTTGAGTTGTGAACATTGCAACTTTGAAATTTGCTTTGTAAAAAAAACGTGCTTGAAATGCCTGAATTTTAGATGGACAAAAAAAAATTAGTTTGCAAGAGAAGCTATTACTGTTTATAATTAGGACTGATAATTAATTGAGATACGGAACTAATACAGCGGTACTCTGAATTTGGGATTCAACTAATAAAGCACGCTTCTCAAGGTAGAGAGGTGGATACTAAGAAAAGGGTTGGTCACCTTTCTAAGATACCTATTTATGCAGTCGCATAGCACAGGCCACGGTTACCACTGACATTTTAGAAATAACCCCAGATCATCTTGAGTAAAAAAAACCAAATCTGTTGCACCTAAGACATAGATATAATGTATTCATCATAAAGAGTTCAAAGTTTATGAATGAGCATGTTCATTGGTGGTAATATGTGTTTGATGGTGCAGTGCTGAGAGGAAATATCACTGACGTAATCAGGACAGTCGCTGATTAGCTGCATAAAGACAACGTTAGGTGTTAATCTACAGATGCACAGAAAGTAAAACTATAAATAATCTCCCCTTCGTGTTGTCGGGTCTCGAAAGTGAAGCGCGAAATAGCTTCACTTACCTGTAGTGTATGTCGTAATTGTCGACTAAGGACGTATTGTGGTGGAGTATGGTGGAGTTTGTGCGTTTGGTGGAGTTTTGTGGTGGATTATGGTGGTGGAGCTTGTGGAGTTTTGTGGTGGAGTATGTTGTCCCATTCAATAGAGGGTAATAGTATAATCAAATGCCTTGTCGAAGTAGGATATATCAGATGGTAAGGCGCAGATATTGCAGCTATGGTGTAAACCTAGATACACAGCATTCTGTTCTCTGGACTATAGCTTGCTAATCTGCAGGAGTTTGAGAGGCAACACAAAATAAGAACATTTGATGAATAGATAATTCCTGCACAGAACACAAGGTTTCAAATAGTTGGATAACATCACCAATGAGGAACTCATGGAAAGAACTAAACAAACTCCAGCGAATAATTAAAGAACTAAATAAACTCTAGTGAAGAAAGTATTAAAGAACTAAACAAACTCTAGTGGAGGAAGTAATACAGAACTAAACAAACTCTAGTGAAGAAAGTATTAAAGAACTAAACAAACTCCAGTGGAGGAAGTATTAGAGAACTAAACAAACTCTAGTGGAGGAAGTATTAGAGAACTAAACAAACTCTAGTGAAGAAAGTATTAAAGAACTAAACAAACTCTAGTGGAGGAAGTAATACAGAACTAAACAAACTCTAGTGAAGAAAGTATTAAAGAATTAAACAAACTCCAGTGGAGGAAGATTGATATGTCATACATTAAGAAGACCAAATGAAAGCACTGTAATACAGGAATTGTTCTGGAACAAACAGAGAAAAAGGAAAAAGGGGCAGACACAGAAACATCAGCAGTAAAGAACGCAATGCACACATAAGATGTGTAGAACATGGAACAAAAATGGGGGAAACATGGCTAATGATAGAACAATATGAATGACGTTTGTCGAGGACGGAGAGTCTGCTCCGCAGAGAGTCTGCTCCACAGAGAGTCTGCCCCGCAGAGAGTATGCTCCGCAGAGAGTATGCTCTACAAACAGTGATAGATATAAAATAATAAATATAGAATAGATGCAGAATAGATATTTAAAAAAATAATACAATAATAGAAATGATTAGCAATGATAGAGAAAGTGCTACCGCTATGGAAAAGTACAAAAATCACGTAATTAACACCTGACTGGGACTTTGAGAGTTAACTGCGTAGCTCAGAGTTGTATTGTTCACTCTAAGAATGAAGTGGGTCAAAACACACCCCATATTACTCCGCAATAACGGGTGACTTTTAAACAGTTGGATGACATGTAAATACAATATTATTTCAAACATTTGAAAATTAAAAACAATATTTAAACATTAAAAAATATTGAAAAAGGAAATTTAAAAACAATATTATTGGGCACTTAACAATCGATTAATGCGTTCTGCGTCCAACAACCAATCAGAAGTACTGACCCACTTCATTCTTAGAGTGAACAGAGTTTGTGCTATGAAGGGCTCTCCATAAATTACGTGAACAATTTGTGGGAGTGGTGAGGGGGGGGGTCTGGAACATGGAACAGCTGCTGACATGGGAGAGATCCGATCGACAAAAGTTGACATCAACAATACTCTTTTATACAACAATTAAATTGTTTGAACTTGAAACATTTTTGTTGCTGCCGAAGAGGATGTGTCGGGCTATTGGATAATTCCCATTCTCTGGATTACATCTTGCTGGAAATCTGGTAGGACCACTGTCCTGCTACAAGAGAGATCGGGGGGGGGGGGCAGTTGGGAATGAACGCTGAAGATGAAACATTTTTTTCTCTCCAAAAATGAGGAGCTTGGTGGCGTAGTTGATAGCAAGCTTGATGTGAACAGATCTAAACATGACTTTTAGGATTACGAACTTAGCCAAAAGGTCGGTAAAAAAAATACCCCTTCCTAGAGAATTTTCACAAAATTGGTCTTCAAATTTCCCCACGAAAATTATCGAATGGCCATCTTTAAAGATAACCCCGCCCGACCCCCCCTCCTTAAAAATGAATCATACCTAGGGCACTGGGTTTCTACAATATCAAAGCTAGGGACAGATTGCGTCTTGAAATTTATTTGCTTGAACTTGGCCTATTTTCTTTAATTGCTAAATGTACGTGTCGGAACGCCTTAGATTATGATAATACATTTATTTTGTAGTCTGCCTAGTTAACTGCGTTACTCTAGTACGCCAGTTTGTTTTGTTAAGACCTCCCGTCTTTGTATTCTCGGTCAACACTCATTACTGACTCAATCTGTTTCTTAACGAAAATTACTGCGGTTCACAGACACTGCAGCTTAGGCGAAATTTGCGAAGACGATATTTTTATAATGGTGACTCCTGTTAAAGAGATTAGTTACTTGATGGACTAGTATTATGGCACGGGAGACGTTCACCAAGTGAGCTTATTGACAACACAAGAGACAGAGAGTTGTGGAGAAACATGATCGCCTACGCCTTTCGGCATGGCACTTGATTGATTGACTCTTGTAAGAAATGTAAAAAAAAATTTTGTCAGAACATTTCTCCTGTCTGCTCATAGATGGCTAAACTCTAGATACAGGTTATGCCAAAGTGTCAGCTACACCATCACTTATCTTGGCTGATACGATTGGTTCGTGATTTTAATTGGTCCCTTTACTCAGTTTTTAACTCCATATCATCCCTATTCTATCATGTGGATACGAAAGTTGGAAAGCCACAAAAGCCACAGATAAGGGACTAGACTCCTTCGAAAACAAACGCCTACGTACCATTCTGAATGTTAAGTGGAGTGACTTTAAATCTAACTCTACTATAAGAGAGGAAAGCAAACAAAACTATATATCTTCCTTCATTAGACAAAGGCGTTGGACTTACATCGGCCATGTTCTCAGAATGAACAGCCTAAGAATTCCCCAGCAGTCACTATATTGGGTGCCACCCGGAGTAAGAAGAAGAGGGAGACCTAGAGAAACTCTACGAAGAACCATTAATAGAGAAGGCATGTCAATGAACCTAAACAACACGCAAGAATTGAAAGTCGTGGCAACACAAAGACAGAAATGGAAAGCTATGGTTTCTGCCCTATGCGCCGCATATGGCCGTGGAGCAACATAACATAACATAACTCAGTTTGTTTTGCAAACCTATAAAAAGTAGAGTGATTTCAAAAAAATGCTGGGTTGAAGGCTATGTCCTGAATATGATACGCTACTAATAAATAGTAGAATCAGTCAAGATGTATGATGTGTGTAACTAGTTCACAGAGCCTTCTTCATTATATCACTAGAAGGATTTGGTTATCTCCTGCTCATACACAGACAAAAAACAGTATTTACAAATTTGAAATATGGATGTATATAAGGGGTAACTTCACAAATATTGAGAACATAATGAGACCATGGAAACACTGTGTAGGAAAACAGTATTAGAGGAAATATCGCAATATTTTGGACATATAAAAAGACAAGACAACTTTGTTAATAATATAGTGTGATTATGCTATTGATTTAGTCTTTACTTCAAGGTAATTTTTGAAGAACGCAAGAGTTAGTTAGATATACAGGTAAGAAGGAAACATGATATAGGTAAAGTAAAACCTGTCAGAACACAGGTCAGTTATCAATTGCAGGCAATCTCCAATAAGGAAAAGTAAGGTGGTGGTATGTTCTTTTGATACATCTAGAAACCTACTCAACTATCATGGGCCATTTCATATTACTTCGGCTAGAGATTAAAACATTAGAGACCACAAAATATTGATAAATCACTTCGGCTAGAGATTCGAACATTAGAGACCACAAACTTTTGATACATGGCTTCAGCTAGAGATTCGAACATAGGTATGAAAGACCACTACTGAACCTTTCACGTCATTGTTGCTCTTCCCACCCACCACAACATATTTACTTGTGGGCAGGATCAATCGTAGTCAGGACCCTACGATGCTGACTAGGGCAGAATCCTGCTGCAGATTTTTTCAGTATAATGAACGCCATCGAAATCCTGTCCCCGAATGACTGATTCGACTACTTTGACTTTTTATTGAATATCACACAAAATATGATCATAGAGCCCAATGACAATTATGACTGAATGCGCCACTAAGAAGGCTTGATTTCTTATTAGCCAGTGGGTCTTATATAGTAGACGATCGTGCATGAAATCACTAGTTCAGCCTCGCTATATTAAAATTGTCGAAACGACTACTTGAGCCACATTCTTCTGCAGATATTGCCCCGCTCTGTATAACACATCTTGGCTGATCCGACTTTTCATTGGTTGGCTACACAAATCACGGATCGGCCAAGATAATTGATGCTATGTGTGATAAGTACTCTGGATGTATCTATACAAGAATATGGTTTCACCAGGTACAGCATGAAACGGGGTAATTAAATTTTGCTAATAACGTGAAACACACATACAAATCGACGTTTCGACCGAAAGGCTTTGAACAAGAATAACATACATGTATACATAAAAAAACAACACTAGGATAAGAACGATACAACTTGCTTTTATATGTCTAGCGAAATGTTTACCAATAGCTAAACCATCCCTCTTTTGGTGACAGCCGAGACATGAACAGCTTTCTTTAAATGAAACCACACACCTGTCCTTACAATCTCTAACTTAACTAATCCGTATGCCAAATCTCAAAGTCAAACTATCAATCCACTATTTTACGTGTGAAGCATGGACAATGAAAAGTAAACAGCCTATGAGCGTCATCGTAACACACACATCAGGTTTGAAAATCGCTAGCTTGGATACATTTTCTCTGACAGGTGAAAACACATAAGTAACCGTTTATGTGCGTTTATATGGGGGCTAGTGAAGTCCAGATATGCTGATGTGAGATATTGTGTGTGTTTATATGGGGGCTAGTGAAGTCCAGCTATGCTCATGTGAGATATTGTGTGCGTTTATATGGGGGGGGGGGGTAGTGAAGTCCAGATATGCTGATGTGAGATATTGTGTGTGTTTATATGGGGGCTAGTGAAGTCCAGATATGCTGATGTGAGATATTGTGTGTGTTTAAATGGGGGCTAGTGAAGTCCAGCTACGCTGTTGTGAGAAAGTGTGTGTGTTTATATGGGGGCTAGTGAAGTCCAGCTACGCTGATGTGAGATATTGTGTGTGTTTATATAGGGGCCAGTGAAGTCCAGCTACGCTGATGTGAGATATTGTGTGTGTTTATATGGGGGCTAGTGAAGTCCAGCTACGCTGATGTGAGATATTTTGTGTGTTTATAAAGGGGCTAGTGAAGTCCAGCTACGCTGATGTGCGATATTGTGTGTGTTTATATAGGGGCTAGTGAAGTCCAGCTACGCTGATGTGAGATATTGTGTGTGTTTATATAGGGGCCAGTGAAGTCCAGCTACGCTGATGTGAGATATTGTGTGTGTTTATATGGGGGCTAGTGAAGTCCAGCTACGCTGATGTGAGATATTGTGTGTGTTTATATAGGGGCTAGTGAAGTCCAGCTATGCTGATGTGAGATATTGTGTGTGTTTATATAGGGGCTATTGAAGTCCAGCTACGCTGATGTGAGATATTGTGTGTGTTTATATAGGGGCTAGTGAAGTCCAGCTACGCTGATGTGAGATATTGTGTGTGTTTATATAAGGGCTAGTGAAGTCCAGCTATGCTGATGTGAAATACTGTGTGTGTTTTTATAGGGGCTAGTGAAGTCCAGCTATGCTGATGTGAGATATTGTGTGTGTTTATATGGGGGCTAGTGAAGTCCAGCTACGCTGATGTGAGATATTGTGTGTATTTATATGGGGGCTAGTGAAGTCCAGCTACGCTGATGTGAGATATTGTGTGTGTTTATATGGGGGCTAGTGAAGTCCAGCTATGCTGATGTGAGATATTGTGTGCGTATATATGGGGGCTAGTGAAGTTCAGCTATGCTGTGAGGAGACGACTATGGAGAGGTCCATATATTACGTAACGAATTTTGCTCCACCAAGTCCTCCTTTGTGAAAAACTGTCAAGAATTTAAAGCATTATTGAAGGAATGCTATCCTCTCCCACTTTTTGTTTTGTTGTTCAATTAAGTCAACAAATGTTTTAAAGTATTTAAACAGACAAAGTATGAGAGAATTGCATGATTTCTTTCCCATTTTTATACAAATGTTTCATATTCAAACAATCGGATTGGTGTATATAATTAGTACTTTGACGTAAACATTTTTCACCCCCACCCCCCCAATTGTTGATTCAATTTATATGCAGCTCCTAAGAAGGGTTGAGAGTGATGTTATCTAACATCTATCACAAAACTAAAATAGACCACAAATACCAGGTTGAAATCGGATGTATCAGGTAGAAAGACATATCACAACCAAGATGTAAACTATGACAGAACGCATTCCTTTTGCCAAAGACATCCTGCGATCTAACAGGTCGACGACATCCTGCGATCTAACAGGTCGATATACAGTCGATATCATCATCATCATACAGCGACCTAACACTGACATCCAGCGACCTAACACTGACATCCAGCGACCTAACACTGACATCCAGCGACCTAACACTGACATCCTGCGACCTAACACTGACATCCAGCGATCTAACACTGACATCCAGCGATCTAACACTAACATTCAGCGACCTAACACTGACATCCAGCGATCTAACACTGACATCCAGCGACCTAACACTGACATCCTGCGATCTAACAGGTCGACGACATCCTGCGATCTAACAGGTCGATATACAGTCGATATCATCATCATCATACAGCGATCTAACACTGACATCCAGCGACCTAACACTGACATCCAGCGACCTAACACTGACATCCAGCGACCTAACACTGACATCCTGCGACCTAACACTGACATCCAGCGATCTAACACTGACATCCAGCGATCTAACACTAACATTCAGCGACCTAACACTGACATCCAGCGATCTAACACTGACATCCAGCGATCTAACACTAACATTCAGCGACCTAACACTAACATCCAGCGACCTAACACTGACATCCAGCGATCTAACACTGACATCCAGCGACCTAACACTGACATCCAGCGACCTAACACTGACATCCAGCGACCTAACACTGACATCCTGCGACCTAACACTGACATCCAGCGATCTAACACTGACATCCAGCGATCTAACACTAACATTCAGCGACCTAACACTGACATCCAGCGATCTAACACTGACATCCAGCGACCTAACACTGACATCCAGCGACCTAACACTGACATCCAGCGACCTAACACTGACATCCTGCGACCTAACACTGACATCCAGCGATCTAACACTGACATCCAGCGATCTAACACTAACATCCAGCGATCTAACACTGACATCCAGCGATCTAACACTAACATCCAGCGACCTAACACTGACATCCAGCGATCTAACACTGACATCCAGCGACCTAACACTGACATCCAGCGATCTAACACTGACATCCAGCGATCTAACACTGACATCCATCGATCTAACACTGACATCAAGCGACCTAACACTGACATCCAGCGATCTAACACTAACATTCAGCGACCTAACACTGACATCCAGCGACCTAACACTGACATCCAGCGACCTAACACTGACATCCAGCGACCTAACACTGACATCCAGCGATCTAACACTGACATCCTGCGATCTAACAGTTTGACGGAGATAAAAAGTAGAATACGGAATATCTGGTATTCTTCATTGTTCTTCCTTGTTCTCCTGTCGAGTTAGACGTTCATCTCAGTTCATCTCATCCGTATCCATGTAATATACGGGAACTGTACATAAATTACGTCAACAATTGAGGGGGTGGGGGAGGGGAATGTGGTCTGAAATTGCTTGACATATAGGCCATATGGCAAGGGAAAGAGTTTGAAAAAAGTAGACATCAAGAATGTTTTTATAAACCAGTTAAGTTGTTTGAATTTGAAACATTTCTCTTAATATATTCTTCAGCGTTCATTCTCAAACTCTCACTGGATCTCTCTTGTTGCAGGATCATTATCCTAGAAGATTTTCTGAAGAAGGATGTATTCCAGAGAATGGAAGTACGTTATGTAGCCGTTTTATTTGCACAAATGGTCTGCTGTATCCGTCTTCGGATATATATATATGAAACATGTAAATTTTTAGTATTTTTTCTGCTAAACATTGGGGGTATGACAATATTAAAAGAAATAATTATACAGGGAGGTTGCATGAATTTTTGACAGTTATTCATTAGATGGGAGCGGAGGGGGTCAAAAACTCGCAAAATATTGTTGACATAATTATAGACAGTCATTATGAGACAAACTCCTATGGGAAATTCCAGGAGTGTACCGCCATAAGTTGGGACAAATATTGAATTATTAATCTGTTAAATAGCTTCTTGCGTTATGATTTCTTAACGGTAAATATAACAAATTGTGTATGCCTATATAAGTATGCATTACATAACAAATTAAGTATGTTGTAATTGTCATAATGTGTTCAGGATTGAACGCAGGTCAGCATCACTAAGAAAGGGGGAGTTTAAATCCAAGAGTAATGCGTCAAGATCACCGCACTCATTTGGAGACAGCGGCAGTTTTGTGTTGATGAAAGCAGAACTATCCTGAAGATCAAAGTTGTTGTTATTATTGGAGTCATGACAGCAGTTGTTGTTTAAGTCGCTGCTGTTATTATTGGCGTCTGTGGTGGTACTGCTAAAATGAGTGTATTTTGGAACAGCATTTGTTTTGCGTTCCTCTGACGATAAGGACTCCGTGATGTAATTGAAGAACCAATCCGTAACTTCAGAATCCTGATCGAATGTAAAAACTGAATGCTGTTTTTGATTGGACAAAGGCCGTGTTGTTTGTTTTGATAAAAGGCTAATCATTGGTCGATTATGGTCCTCTTGTATATGTAAGACCACTGGGAAAGACTTTGGTGACGTTTGATTGATGTTTGAGCTATGACAAGTTGTTTCTGTGATTGAAACTGTTTGTGATATATGTTGTGAATGAAGTGGAGAGTGGTGCTCTTCATTTTGTTCGTCAACAGGGGGTGTGTTTGCAGGCGTATCGAACACTGAGGACGTTGTCACGATCTTTCCGTTGATTTCCTTGTCTATATTCACAGAAGAATCGCGGTTTGTTGTCTCGTCTGCAGTATCACCTGTATCGACAATGTTCATCTCTAGAGGACTCATTTGTTTGAATGAACTATACACAAATTCCTGCGGTTTGGAGCACATGATATTAGTTCCTTTACAGAGTCTGTCATTTAGAATCTTCTGTGTAAGCATATCCTTTATCTCAGGTTTTGTTGGTGACTTTCGCGCGGACTTATCAAACTCCATCTGGGAAAAAGTGTCCTTATATTTAACCGAATCGTTCTTTATTTTCTTTGGACGAATGTTTGTGTCTGCGCGTCCAGAGGGGGTCTCCTCTGTTCGTCGAAGTTTCTCGAGTTTAACTGAGGCTCTAATTTTAGCTTTGGTCAGCGACAGTTGTTGTTTTTCCTTCGCTTTTTGAACTTTAGTTTTCGGTTTGTATTTATATTCTGGAAATTCAACGTTATGAAACATTCTGAGCTTAATCTTTTCTTGTTCGAAGATCTGTTTGAATGCATCAGATTTTTGTCTCCAGTAATAACCAAGCGCTTCACTAATCAATGCATTCTGCATCTTTGGGCAGAGTTCGTTAATCAACCTTCGTGCACCCTGAGCCCAAATCATAAAAGCGTTCATAGGTCTTGGTGGCTTATCCCTGTTAGATGCTTTCTTACAGTCTGCCACGATTGTGTAACATGATGGGATGTCCTCAGGTTGGACACACTCCCAGCGGTATCGTTGTGGAATATTCTGCACAATCTTAGCACAGGCCCTAGCCGATTCTAGGCACTTTTTATCAAAATTAAGAATAGTTTCAACGGAAAATTCATCACAGTCGCTTCTAGCCAAAATCGATTCTATCTTTTCTCGTTGACTCAAACATGACTTAGGAACAAAAGTAATTTTCTCAAACCGCTCTTCCACGAATCTCCTAGCCTCGCATTCAGTCATAGGAGCAGCTATTCCTTCATATTTGTATTCAAAGCTCTCGTCAGAATTATCTACAGCTACATCACAACTTTCATTATCATCTTCTATTTCTTTCTTAATATGAATCACAGTTGTGTTGCTTCCTACAGCTGTTTCATCCATGTCTATATCTCCACCGTCAACATCTCTGGACGCAACATCCTCAGCAACTGAGTATTCAGAAAAATCATCATCTTCTTCCATTTTAACAGACAACACACGTTTACGTTCCTCTGGCCACATAGCGGTTAAATCAGAAAAATGTTGATCGGGACTCAGCAGTCCATCAACGGGGATGACGAAAGCAGATGATAAAGGAAACTTACACCATTCATCACTAACAAAACTGGACAACATTGGGTCATTTCCGCTGTTTGTATTCATGACTGCGTTTCGACCAAATACAATCCAAATCACAACACGATATGTTCAATTTAGGATCACAGATATAATTGTGCGCAACGAAATAAGCAGGAACTCGACAAGGAAACTGTTTTTTATATCGTTCGATTGAAGATGCCAAGGCGAGAAAGTCTCCTAGCACCAACTAATGCTAAAAATATATAATTCTGGTTACGTAGATGGACCCGTCTCATGGCAGATATCATTTCAACATCAATTCTTTAGTAAGATTGTATTATCTCCTTTGAAATCTGACAATTCACGTTATAAGCGCACAGGTAAGCTTTTCTGACACGAATAAAATATATTAAAAATTAAGTCTAATATCCCGTGTCAGGTGAAATAAAATCAGCTGTTCGTATCAGGAAGTTATCAAAACTGGACACAAAATAGGTCGTATTAGTTACCTGTAAGCCTACTTGTCACTGACATGCAAAACCATGCTCACAACCAAACACAGATGTTTGTTAAGGCAGTATCCAGCCATAGAATCAACACTTAGTTCAATTACAAGCACTAGTTACAATCTAAAACATTCCATAAGCAATCAATATTGTAAAAACTGCGCAATATATTGTTATTGATGGTATGACGTATCTATGACGACAAGGCACGGTATATATAGAGTCCTGTTAATCGCTGTCAGACGTTAGCTTGAATACGTTCAAATAAAGTACATTTATAATAATTTATTCAAGTTGTCAAAATTAAAGAATATGTCCAGCACTGTCCTGTTGACGATAATTAAGTTCCTTAAATTGTAGCGAAGTAACAAACTTAGAACACATTCAATTATACTTTTTCACGGACATAAGATGCCTACTACACACATAAGTTTAAAATTATCTTAAAACAGTGAAACTTAAAATGTCGAAATACTGCTATTTTGAGTTCATAAAATTCACTTTTTCGAGTTTAGTTTTTAAGTTGAAGACGTTGAACAAGAAATACGGTCCGTTGATGTTGGTGTCACTGAAATCAGCTGGTTTGTGTGATACCAAGCCTGTGAAACGCTTGTTTTGATGGTTTGAGTACGTGACCCAGATTTGTGGGCGGTGCTTCCTTTCATCCAATCAAAACCGTTGTGATGTAAACATTGCCAGGATGAGGTTCCGCCAGGGAGAATATTTGAATATTATATTATTACTTAGAAGTTTGTGTTGTTAAGAAGCTTCAAACAATTTATACAGTATAATTAAATACCAGAATATTTATTGTCTTTACATTTTTATGTGTGAATTTACAACTCTAAATAAAATTATATCCCATGCAGATACTAAGATTTTTACAAACGTGTATACTCTAGTCCAAAGTTCAATAAAGTATATTTATATCTCATTAATATGATTTAGATCTAACGATGACATCATGCAGAATTTTGTAACAAATTTGCACATTTTATCGATCTGAAACAAAAAGATTATATAACCATGGTAATTAATTGTTTAAAAGATCCAAAAATTGCTTAAGCTCAACACGGGCATGACGAAATGTTTGTATTAATTCCCTTTAGGTGCTGATTTTTGCTTGATTTTTTAAATTAGAAACTAGCATAATAACACACGGGACATTCCCATAAGTGCCTCGCTCTCCGTTTCAGCAGCCGTTCGAGTGTATATAGACTCAAAGTACCAATTAGGTGTTGATTACATGATCTTCGGTTCTTTCCAAAACAGGGTAAAATGTCTTCTATCATCTCTAATAACTTCCATTTCTTTCATTATTTGTTTGTGTACGTTTTCAGTTCCATTGTCAACATTGTCATTCTGAAAGGAATTTATGACTGCTTTAATTAAGCCAGTTTTATCTCAAACACAGCATTGTCTGCCATTTAGTCAGCTTTTTCGTTTCAACTGACACCAACGTGACCCGGGCAGTATGTCCATGTAATGCTCTGTAAAATTGAGTTGTTCAATAATTCCTTTCTCATCATGTTCTTTTCTATCCTGCGCAGCATTCCTTGAGATTCTGTGAGTATTACCGAGTGGGTTGATGTACCAGTTATCAATCTTCAGTGTTACTGTAACTCCCTCTATCTCCATCCTCATGCTCGATGGGATAGTAGAGTATGCAGATGATCTTTCAACCAACTTCAAGCCGTTTCTGTAGGCAACAAAACCTCAACCGCATTTATTTATATTTCTCTTGACTCAGCCATCTGTGTAAATAATTGTGTCTTGTGGTTTCGAGTGTAGCTGGGAGAGCTCTTGTACTGTAAGTTCTGCCATGATACCAGTCCATTTCCAACACGATCTACTTGAATTATAACGTTAGTCAGTGATTTTTTCCCTCAATGTCTACCTCCTTCCATTCACTGCCCTTTCCAACTTCTTCTATTTCACATACTCTTCCTATTGTCTTCAGTTTCTGCCATCCATGACCTACCCAGCTTGATTCGTTTTCCCTTTGTCTCATCCAGATGTTGCTGTAAAGGGTGGTGAGTATATTCTGTTAGCTGATTTTGTCAAGAAAACACAGTCACGATGTCACTATTTTCTATGTATTTAACATTGTATCATACTTCTGTCGGGCAAAAGCTAAAGTAGACCCACTCGTTCCAGTTATATTATACAAGTAAGAATGAAAATGTACAATGTTTCTATAAATTGGTAGCGTATCATATTCAGGACGTAGCCATCAACCCAGAATTTTTTGGCTATAGTGATTTTCTAGGCAATATAAATTCGTTCAGTAGTTTGCCATTGCTTTCTGAGCGGTCCGAATGCACAAATACCTATGATGGGGATCGAACTCGGTACCTTGGCCGCAGTGCCGGTCTTAGGCCATTGCAACCTATGCGGCCGCATTTGGCCCCGCACTTCATAGGCCCATAAATTAATATTATAATTTATTTTATTATCCTCTTCCCTACCCAGACTGGGCCCCGCGCAATCCGTTTCGCATTAGGCCCCCAATTGTTAGGGCCGGCCCTGCTTGGCCGTCACAGACGCGCACTGTACCACACCACCACAGAACCGGAATGTTTAACATCTCAAAATGTTTCAGTATGTAAGGGAAGCAATTCTTGATGTACTGTTTCGCCTGAAGACAATTTTTTTAAATTTTATTCCGTCCCTTTTTGTTCCATAACGAACCCGATGGGGCAGTATATAATGAAATCGTCCTTGTGTTGGGAGGTTCGAACGGAGATAAAAGAATAGTGACACCGTTACTTCCTATGCACGTCATAAGACGCGACTAAGGAGGTTTGGGGGCGGTGTTCACTATCCCAAACCATAGACGTTAGGAGAGATTCGTGAAGTCGGATTTGTCAGGCCGAAATGCGAACATATCACAGTCACAACCACATCACTGTAAACCACAAGGTAGCGCATTCCGTTTTGCGGACTACATCCTGCTAATCTGTAGGAGTTTGAGAATACATACAGAAGAATAATGACATATTTGAATTTGTAGGGAGAGGTGCAAGAAGAGATTGTATCATTCAAGATTTTAAAATGTAATAGTCGTTCAATGGCAAACTACTGAACACATTTATAGTGCGTAGAAAATCATTACAGCCAATAAATTATGGGTTGATGGCTAGGCCATGAAATTGATATGCTACCAATAGTCGTCGATCTTTCTTGTCTTCATTCAAGAACACAAGTCGGTATGTCATATTTTACAGCTTGATTGCGATATATGTGCCTTTATGTCTGACTTCAGCATGGCTTCTGGGTCACTTTTACCTTCTATTAGATTTGACAACCAACCCCATCTCCAAACCTCCTTTGTCGCCTCGGGCGATATGCATGGAAGATAATCGTGTTGATATTCCGAGCACTGCTTTCGTGCTCCGGCGACACACTGGAGAAGACGTCATTCTTATGCGATAACCACAACACCTTAATCCTGTATTCTTCTTCATTCTTGATTAGAAACTGGCTTCACAGCACGCGGAACATTCCCATAAGTGTTCCGCCCTCAGCTCCAGCAGCCATCCCAGTGTATGTAGACTCATAGTTCCGGTCAGGTGTTGATTGTGTGATCTTCGGGACTTTCCAAAAAATTTACTTTTCCTTCCCTCACCTCTGAATACTCCCATTTCTAAAATTCTCTGTATGTGTACGTTCTCAACCTCATTGACATCATCTTCATCTTGAAATGAATTTATTACAGCCTTTATTAAATCTGCTTTATCTCTTCTCAGCAATGTGCCATCTATCGCCGCATTGCCTACCAATAAATCAGCTCTCGTTTCCTCTGACCCCAGCATGACCAGGACAGTATATCCATGTAATGCTCTGGACAACTGAGTTCTTTTCTTAGCATGAACTTTCCTGTATGTACAGAGGCAACCTTTTGCTACACAAAACATTTCCTATGAAAACGCATCTTTCAATTGCTTTCGTGAGATCCAATTTGGTCATATCATAGCGTATTAAATTACCAAGAAATGGAGATCGCAGTTCATATTATCCTGCTACACACATGCTCGTTGGTCATTCCTGGCTAGTTGTGGGTGGAATAAGAAGAGAAGAGGTATGAATGGAGTATATCACAGGATTATATCACAGGATTATATCACATGATGGAGATGATTATATCACATGATGGACAGGATTATATCACATGATGGACAGGATTATATCACATGATGGAGATGATTATATCACATGATGGACAGGATTATATCACAGGACGGACAGGATTATATCACATGACGGACAGGATTATATCACATGACGGACAGGATTATATCACATGATGGACAGGATTATATCACATGATGGACAGGATTATATCACAGGACGGACAGGATTATATCACATGATGTACAGGATTATATCACAGGAGGGACAGGATTATATCACATGATGGACAGGATTATATCACATGATGGACAGGATTATATCACATGATGGACAGGATTATATCACATGATGGACAGGATTATATCACAGGACGGACAGGATTATATCACATGATGTACAGGATTATACCACAGGAGGGACAGGATTATATCACATGATGGACAGGATTATATCACATGATGGACAGGATTATATCACATGATGGACAGGATTATATCACATGATGGACAGGATTATATCACAGGATGGACATGATTATATCACATGATGGAAAGGATTGCTTCACATTTAAATAAGAAATTGAGAACAGAGGCATGACGGGAATTTTGTGTTTAAAGAACTGTCACAAACAAATATCTCACTACTGCATTTTTCCCGTTTTGAGTTGCTGGGAGATTGAAAGTGGTTTGTAGTCTTGTCTTGTTCTATCCACGTGTGCCGCTAGGCGTCATGTATAGCCGAAGTCTTCTTTCTTTAGCTAACTGTGCTGCCGCTGCCATAGTGCAGCCTTGGTGTTCTAATATTTCTCTGATGTCATCGTCGTCTGGGTCTTCCCCTGTTTCTCTTTTCAGATGATATTTTATTGAAGGATATCGACGGAATACGATCTGGTTCCATTCTGATTAGGTGGACGAATCATTTGATCTTTTATATGTCTATGTATTCTTTGTACGATATTATTTTTATTATATTTCTTATAGTGTCTTGTAGTGAAGTTATTAAATTGGCACCTCTACGACCCTGAGGCGTTATAGATACATGATGATGATGAATATGCAATCCCTAACGTTGATTATAAAGCTAGTGCAGATGTCTTGATTGATCATGCAGTCGTTACCAAATGTTTTATATTGTATGTTATAGGTCTATACAGTATTTTATTAACATTAATTAGGGTTGTTGGTTCACACATTTTACTCATTGACATCAAATGCCATGTTGGCTGGTAGGCGATCACGCATCTACACAACTCAGTATCTCTAGTATCTTGTATCCGAATTCGTTTTGATTCTGCGTTGCCTTTATGATGTTAAGTTATCCAATATTTATTTTAACACACTATCATCCTCTGTTCTTCTTGCTTTCATTATTGTAACTATGCTCTCACATTCAGGCCTTTATCTTCAACTTATAATAATAATAAATATAGATATGAGGATGAATAATCCATATAGCTGTGGGCAGGTAGCTGCTGGCAGATTGTAACTAGGATGAAATAATCCATATAGCTGTGGGCAGGTAGCTGCTGGCAGATTGTAACTAGGATGAAATAATCCATATAGCTGTGGGCAGGTAGCTGCTGGCAGATTGTAACTAGGATGAAATAATCCATATAGCTGTGGGCAGGTAGCTGCTGGCAGATTGTAACTAGGATGAAATAATCCATATAGCTGTGGGCAGGTAGCTGCTGGCAGATTGTAACTAGGATGAAATAATCCATATAGCTGTGGGCAGGTAGCTGCTGACAGATTGTAACTAGGATGAAATAATCCATATAGCTGTGGGCAGGTAGCTGCTGGCAGATTGTAACTAGGATGAAATAATCCATATAGCTGTGGGCAGGTAGCTGCTGGCAGATTGTAACTAGGATGAAATAATTCATATAGCTGTGGACAGGTAGCTGCTGGCAGATTGTAACTAGGATGAAATAATTCATATAGCTGTGGGCAGGTAGCTGCTGGCAGATTGTAACTAGGATGAAATAATCCATATAGCTGTGGGCAGGTAGCTGCTGGCAGATTGTAACTAGGATGAAATAATCCATATAGCTGTGGGCAGGTAGCTGCTGGCAGATTGTAACTAGGATGAAATAATCCATATAGCTGTGGGCAGGTAGCTGCTGGCAGATTGTACCTAGGATGAGTAAACAGTTGGCAACTTATGTCTGTATCATCAGTGACTCAATCAGCTCGATCAGAAAATACAAATGTGTTGCTATCGTGATGTGGCTCTGAACAGTACAGGTCTTCTTGCTGAATTAATTTGGACCCAGTTCGTTACGTTTTTCATTATTCTTGGACTTTTAATTGGTGTCTATTTACATATTTGGAGTCGCATGCCAAAAATAGCCAATAATAATCAATATATTTTACACAATTCGGAGACTTGTTCATGTTTACATTTTCACGAACAGGACTCCTATTCTGCCGACGGTCGCAGTTCGTGAACAGTGGCTCAACAGAGTGCAGAGGTCAAAGTTGGAATTAGTCATTTTCATTGCTTGGTCGTGTAGATGTTCAAGGGAATAATAGGGAAGATTAGCTGACTTGCACAGCTACTGTATCGTGCGGTAGAGCAATAATTCACAAAACATTAATTCACATTTTGCTAGACCTTTTGGTCGAAACGTCAATATGTGTGTGGGCTCATGTGTGTTTCGTGTTAGTAGCATAGCTTCATTACCCCGTTTCACGCATTACCTGTTGGATTTCAATGTTGCGCAGCCAGTACATATCTTCGATTTTCCAACATTTAGCAACAACTGGAAAGATATCACGGGGAGAAGAGACAGAGGAAGACAAAGAGAGAAATTTCTGGATGGGTTATCACTGTGACACAATAAAGAAGTCACCAATTGAACGTACAAACAATACAGGAGACAGAGAGTTGTGGAGAAGCATGATCGCTTAAGCCACTCCTTATGACACTTGATTGATGATTCCTTTTCCCTTGTCCAAAACAAAGAAGTTGAGCTTGAAATGCTGAGTTGCCAGAAATGAGCGGTATTTTCCTCTTACAAGAATATCAACCGAGAGTAAACTGGAACTTATGACAAGAACATATTACAATGAATATGACAGCACAAGACAAAAGAAAAATAGTGACAGCAGAAATGTAGCTTCTACAAAGAATACTCTGAGTGTCATTAAGAGATATAATTAGAAACGATAACATCAGACAGATAACCAAAACAATACTAGTATTCAACACATCAAGAAGCAGTAGATTAAGTGGTTTTCACACATTTCAAGACTACCAACAGATATCATTCCACAGATGACAATGACACATATACATCACGGCTATAAAGCCAGAGGCAGACCATGTAAAAGATGGATCACAGAAATCAAAGAGTTGATGGGAACAAGCTTACAAACAGCACACAAAAGGGTCATCTCCAGAGAACTCTTCTACCCTTGGCAAAGTAAACAAGCGTCACAACGTTTAGATAAATAAAAACCCGAAATAAAGGAATGACGAAAACGGATGTGCTGGACCTCAGACGCCCTGACCACAAGTGGCCAACTGGGGTGCAAATAATCACAGTTCTACTGTGGAACTTGCAGCACAACGTACTTCATACACATGTATTCCCTCCCATTCAACGAAGTGGTATGCCGTGGAACTTGCAGCACAACTTACTTCATACACATGTATTCCCTCCCATTCAACGAAGTGGTATGCCGTGGAACTTGCAGCACAACGTACTTCATACACATGTATTCCCTCTCATTCAACGAAGTGGTATGCCGTGGAACTTGCAGCACAACGTACTTCATACACATGTATTCCCTCCCATTCAACGAAGTGGTATGCCACACTTTAAGAGTATTACATGACGTAGCTATAAATGGTGATTCCCAGGATTCTCTGAAAAAAATGCACTTGGAAGCTAGAGACATGATCAGGGATTGAATATGAGACCTGTTTAATCCATTGTACATGCCTTAATCACTATACCACAGAGATCCCATAGATAATGTAAATGCTATAAAATACTCACAACAATGTTCGTGCACGATCAACTCTTAACATGTCATAGCAAATCCCTCAGCATGTCCTTGTATCTAGAGATCCATAGTACAACTCTCTACACGCTAGTACATCTTAGTCGGGTTTTCTTCAGAGATGCATACTGTTTAACATGTGTTCGGAACTGAGACTTGGGAGAGACAAGGTCTATCCGCATCTTTGATGATGAAAATAGAAGTTGATGAAATCTTTGATTGAAAGTCTTTTGGCCTAAGAATTAAAAAGGAGCCTCAGATCCCCTCAACTAGCAGATGTGGTTCGTATAACCCTGAACTAGCAGGTGTGGTTCGTACAACACTCAACTGGCAGGTGTGGTTCGTATAACCCTGAACTAGCGGGTGGGGGTCATACAACACTCAACTGGCAGGTGTGATTCGTATAACCCTGAACTAGTGGGTGTGGTTCGTATAACCATGAACTAGCGGGTGTGGTTCGTATAACCCTGAACTAGCTGGTGTGGTTCGTATAACCCTGAACTAGCGGGTGTGGTTCGTATAACCCTGAACTAGCGGGTGTTGTTCGTATAACCCTGAAATAGCGGGTGTGGTTCGTACAACACTCAACTAGCAGGTGTGGTTCGTATAACCCTGAACTAGCAGGTGTGGTTCGTATAACCCTGAACTAGCGGGTGTGGTTCATATAACCCTGAATTAGCGGGTGTGGTTCGTACATCACTCAACTAGCAGGTGTGGTTCGTATAACCCTGAACTAGCAGGTGTGGTTTATACAACACTCAACTAGCAGGTGTGGTTCGTATAACCCTGAACTAGCAGGTGTTGTTCGTATAACCCTGAACTAGCGGGTGTGGTTTGTATAACCCTGAACTAGCGGGTGTGGTTTGTATAACCCTGAACTAGCGGGTGTGGTTCGTACAACCCTGAATTTGGCTCACCACCAAATGTGAAACATTGACTAGATATGTTGTGATTTCTTGTATAGGCCCCTATATGTTTCATCGTCTGTTTATAACCCGGCCGAAATGGAAGCAAAGGATAGTGACAATGTTACCTGTCACGAATATTGTAAGCTGTGACTAAGGAGGTTTTAGGGTTTGATTTGGCTGTCCCATCCATAGAGGGTCAAGTGACCCAGAAGCCATGCTGAAGTTGAATGTGTCAGGTCAAAAGGCACATTTATCACACTGTATATCAAGATACAACATCCTCCATCTCCGGACTAGATCCTGCTAATCTTCAGGAGTTTAAAACGAATTAAAAAGTATATGCTTCAGGCCTTTATCTCTTAAATGGACTCATTACAGAAACATAATTGACAATATTAACAGACAATAGATAGCAAATATAAATTATGGACATACAAAAATATGTATAAACAGCATAAAAATATATTTGACAGCATAAGTATATCTTCGCCAGCAGGTGATATACCGGTGTAAATAGCAAAAGTAGATATTAAACATTGTAAATGAATGTCAGTTAAAAGACCCTTGGTAACACATCTGGCCTTGAAACGACATCTTCAGCTCCCACCCCTACGCTTAACGGCAAGTGTGAATGCGATCAACAATCACTCACCTGGGGAAAGACAATAGACAATGGATGTCAGATAACACACAGATATCTAAACAACAAAATTAGATCTTAAACATTGTGAATAGACACCACAAACAACAATCTAAACAATAAAAGTAGATCTTAAACATTGTGAATAGACACCACAAACAACAATCTAAACAATAAAAGTAGATCTTAAACATTGTGAATGGACACCACAAACAACAATCTATACAATAAAAGTAGATCTTAAACATTGTGAATGGACACCACAAACAACAATCTATACAATAAAAGTAGATCTTAAACAGTGAAAATAGATGCCTGATAGCACAAAGAGATCTAAACAGCAAAAGTAGATCTTAAATATCATTATCACATTCATAATAGGATAAACATATTCGGGTTTTCTTCAGAGATGCATACTGTTTAACATGTGTTCGAAACTGAGACTTGGGAGAGACAAGGTCTATCCGCATCTTTGATGATGAAAATAGAAGTTGATGAAATCTTTGATTGAAAGTCTTTTGGCCTAAGAATTAAAAAGGAGCCTCAGATCTATATTTATTTATTTTTTAAATTGGTAGCATATCCTGTTCAGGATGCCATCAACCTAGTATATTTTAGCTGTAGTTATTTTCTAGGCAATATAAATGTATTCAACAGTTTGTCATTACTTTCGGAAGGCTCCTGATCACAATTATTTGAAGCGAGAGTTGAACCCAGTGTTTTGTTCGTCTATCACAAGTGATGGTGATCATTTGTTACATCCACTTTTGAAAATTCAGAATTATGTCCTTGATTATGAGTTCAGAGATGGGTAATAAGTCGTATTCGGGCCGCAAATGTCCTTGGACAGTTCAGGCACGGAATGACCACTGTAGCCGGTTCTTTTGTCTACTAATGACTTTCTAGTAATTCTCCGCTGTTGAGCTGCTGCACTTCTCCTCTTTTGACAAGATGCTGGGCTGTCTTCAACTCTAGATTGATAGTAACTCTATTGCGTGCAAGTTCTTCCCATGTATCCTGGTCTATTTCACAGGCTTTGAGTCAGGTCTTTAATGTGTAGCACTTCTTTTGGCCACCTTGAGATCATACGCCCTTCTGCAAGTCACCATAGAGGAGTATCTTTGGCATGCGATGATCTGTAATACGTACTAGATGACCTGCCCAGCGAATCTGTGTCTGTATCAGAATAGTGTAAATGCTAGGGATACCAGATCTGTCAAGGACAGTGGTATCTGGAATCTTGTCTTTCCATCTGATGTTCATAACTTTTCTGAGACAAGTTGTATGAAAGTGATTGGGTTTCCTCACATGTCATCTATGCACAGTCCACGTGTCACCAGTGTGTAACAGCACTGGAAGTACCACTGCTCTGTAAACATTCATCTTAGAACCCAGTACTGTGGCTTTCACAGACATGCTCTTGACCTCTTTGCCACAGTTCTGGCCTTCACAGTTGTAATTCTATGCTTCAGAACAGGACACAACCGACTCCACAGTTACATGTACACAAAGTTCAAGATTGACAACACAGCATTGTGTACATGTGGACAGACAGCACAGAGTGCCAAACATATACTTCAAGAGTGTTCTGAGTATGAAATGCTGAGGCAGACATATTGGTCAGAGGAAACAACGCTGGAATCAAAGCTCTATAGGCCACTGTGTAAACTACAAAAGATAGTGAGTTTTATTCAGGAGACAGAATTACAGATATAGACATGTTTCATGTGAACGAAAGAAGAAGAAGAAGAAGAAAGCACCACAGAGCTGGACACAATCAGATATTTGTACTGAACATTAGTCAGCTTTCTGTATGGGGTGCATGGGCATATTGTCTGTGATAGTAAATGACACTTTTCTATCAAATAATAAATGACACTTTTTAAAATCAAATAATAAATGACACTTTGCTATCAAATAATAAATGACACTTTGCCATCAAAATGTCATAATCATTTCAGGATGATACAGTCACAACAGAAAAACAAACAAGTATCTTGATTCGTGATTAGAAACTGGCTTCACAGCACGCGGGGCATTACCATAATTGCTCCGCCCTCCATTCCAGCAGCTATCTCAGTGTATGTAGGTAGACTCAGAGTCTTGGCCAGGTGTGCATGATCTTCGGGGCCTTCCAAAAAAGTTACTTTTCCTTCTTTCCCCTCTAGATACTGCCATTTCTAACATTCTCTGCATGTGTACATTCTCAGCCTCATTGACATCATCTTCATCTTGAAATGAATTTATTACTCTCTTGATCAAGTCTACTTTATGTCTTCTCAGCATTGTGCCTTCTATCACCGCATTGCCTGCCAAGAGGTCAGCTATCTCATTTTCTCTGACTCCAGCATGACCAGAGCAGTATATCCATGTTATCTTCTACATGATTTAGTTCTTTAATAAGTCCCATCATTCTTTTCTCAGCATGAACTTTTCTATCTTGCGCAGCACGCTTTGAGAGTCTGTGAGTATTACCAAGAGTGTTGATATATCAGTTATCAACCAGTATCAAAGATGTAAACAACTATATAGTCAAACTTTATTACTTGTCAATCATAACATGTGTAACAAAAATTTCAAATGCTATTGAAATCAGATCTTTTTGGAACAGAACATTTGAGTTTTACTGAAATTACATACTTTTGTAGCAAAAAGTTGAATCTCAATAGAATCAGAAATTTTTGTAACAAAAAGGAAATCACACTGAAATCACATACATTTGTAACAGTAACATCAAATCTCATTGAAATCACATACATTTGTAACAGTAAACTCAAATCTCATTGAAATCACATACATTTGTAACAGTAAACTCAAATCTCATTGGAATCACATACATTTGTAACAATAAACTCAAACCCCATGGAATCACATACATATGAAATATGGAACTTTATTGTGTAAATATTATAGCTGATACAGTTGTAAATTATTGCAATCCTCACCATAGATATTTATTTGTACATATTGTGTAAATATCGTGTAAATATGTTAACTGTTATATATGGGTTATTATTTGGTGCATTGAACATATGCTATAATTTGTTGTTTATAAATTGCTATAAAAGATTAATAGCTGAAGGCAGAATTAAAGGCAATAAGGGAAGAGGGTACCCAAGATGACAATGCTGCAGTGACATTTCAGATTGTTTAAACATGTCTCTATCTAGCTGCGGCAGGTGAACTCACCCAGAATTACTGAGTGTTCAGAGAATCCATAAGGACGATCACATTCTGGAAAGAATACGTCACATGATGATGCTGATTATATAAATTTGTTGTGTCCATATATTTTTATGAATATTGCATGCATTTGTTACCTAAATTAGTGGTAGAGTATGCCTGGAAAACATGGCACAGTTACTAAGCAATATTGCTACAACTTATTATTATGCTGTGTTACTACATACGTTATCTCACACCTGCTATCTTACATAATTTATTATGCTGTGTTACTACACACGTTATCTCACACCTGCTATCTTACATAATTTATTATGCTACTCACTACCACACATTATAACACTCGCTAGGCCACAGAGCATGGCTGCTCCTGGTTATCAAGAATGAATGCTTGATCTGCGATCTCAAAATTCTGTGAAAGATGTCAGCTTGTACTTTACGGAAATCCAAAGTTACTGAAATGGTACAATAAAACATAAGATATTTTAAAGAACAGAATGGGCACAAAATAATCATTCCCTTTACATTTGGCTCTCATTTCAATGTGCTCGATCATCAGTGAACATCATTTCAATATGTTCGATCATCAGTGAACATCATTTCAATATGTTCGATCATCAGTGAACATCATTTCAATATGTTCGATCATCAGTGAACATCATTTCAATATGTTCGATCATCAGTGAACATCATTTCAGTTTGCTCAATCATCAGTGAACAACATTTCAATATGCTCGATCATCACAGTCTTAGATATGTTCTCCTAATTGGGGGGTATTTACCTAAAAAAAAAGGTCTCTCATGTGTCAGGTATCCTTGTTTATGAAAAAATTTGAATTCCTGTTTGTGAAAAATCACTGAGAAAAGAATGGAGGGGAAGGGTAGAAGGGTGGGGCTTCTGGCCAAGTTCCTAGTACTACAAGTCATGTTCCCATTTGCTAAGGGGTAAGGCTTCAACAAACCAAAGCCCCACCCAAATCTATGGGCTTCAAACTGTTTGCAGCAGTACAGAAGGGCCATGAAGTATGAAGGAATGACAACTGGAATGGTTGCAGACTTGTCTACACTGATGGTTCTCCACATGTTTATGTCTCCACCATGGGGGTACATAGAATTGCAGGGAAAACAATGAGAAAATCTTTGAAATTTGTGACTCAAAAGGAGTAGAGGATTGATTTCATTATACTTGGGTTATCCCATATGTAATTCCCCCCCATGAAACAGTGTGACACCTGGCAAGAGCACCACTCATAACACATAACTCTGTAGCTTCAAGTGAGAGTCCTCAGAAAAAAATACACTTTATGAACAAGATGTCACAAGTTGGATTTCAACCCGCAATCTCTTGAGCACAAAGCAAATAACTTAACCAGGAAAATTCATTCATTCATTTTCCTTCAGCGCTGAAGTTATCACATAGGGCAGATCTCTCCAATTCTGTCTGTTCAAAGCTATTCTGTTCATTTCTTGAATAGTATGAATATTGTTTGTTTTAATTTCTCTAAGTATTGTTCTTCTGAGTGTTTCCTTTGGTCTACCTCTTGCTCTTTTGCCTGTAGATACCCATGCAAGAGATTGGTGGTGAATTTTGTTATTGTCTGAGCATAGGACATGTCTGATGTAGGACCAACAGTGCTTTCTGATAACATCTGTGATGTAGTTTTGATGTGTCTCTTCTCTGATTTTTTCATTCGATTGAATTCGCTCCATTGGGTGTTAGTTATCCTACGAAGGCATTTGTTTTCGAAACTCAGTAATTTCTTTTCTATTGAGAAGATAAAGAAAATAAACCAGGAATATCCCCCCTCCCAAAATAATTACAAGAAATCTATCGATTATCCTTAAAACCTGTGTATGATCTATAATGCTAAGGGGTTAACAAATAATATGACACAAGAATCGATTATTCAAGTGAACAAATGGCTACCTCATACCGGGATTAAAATAAAATAACCATAGGATTATATGTTTAAATTAAACACACAAGTTGTATCACTCACCTTCTTGTGGGAGAAGTGGATGTTCGTGTGGGAGAGCTGGAAATTCGCTTCTTCTGGCTGCCCTAGTGAAGACACAACATAACATTTAATAGTTTCAAAATGTTAAAATATAAGCACAAAGTATTATTCTAGTTCTATTCAGTATATATTTTATAGTTTTGTTTTCTCCATTTACATCATTGTCAAACACCTGCAGCCTTAGCAAGGTGTAGTCAAACACCTGCAGCCTTAGCAAGGTGTAGTCTGATAGATGGAATGCATTGTGTCTACCTACCTATCTATTGTCATTTCCACTTGTGCCGCTAAGCGTTGTTGGGTGGGGGTGGGAGTTGGATTTGTACCTTTTTTGCCATTTGCGTCGTGTTATCAGGGTCAGCCTGTGTCTCCATAAGGTTTCTTTGATTGTCTTCACATATCTAGTTCTTGGTTTTCCTCATGCTTCTAACCCGATCTTCTATTGTATGCAGAAAGGGCTTTCTGAGTTGGTTCCATTCTCATGAGGTGGCCGAGCCATCTGATTTGCTGTCTCTTGATATAGTCTTGACTTGAGATGATGTTTGGTTGCTCTCTTTTGTGACATTTATAGCTTTCCTCAAACATCTCATTTCAGTTGCTGTGATAATTTTCACTAGTGTATTTTAACAAATGCAATTTTTGACATTGATAATACAAATTTGGTATAAAAATACTGTTTATCAATTGTTGTTTTGTAGCAATGCAGATTGTTGAGTGTTGAGTATTTCTCAACAGTTAGTCAGTCACGAATGACATTGGCTTTTTAAGTTCTTGTTTTGATCTCTTATCGAGTTTGCCATCTTCCGATCAGACGCTTCCTAAATATTTGAACTCTGAGATCTGCTTTAGTTGTGTACCTTTGACAGATACATTTAACTGGTCTGATGTTCTGCTTAACTTCATAGTCTCTGTGAATTTTAGATGTGTTTAGTTTCAGGTTGTGTCATGGTTTACAATTTACTGATGAAAACTGGCCCTCAGCCCACACCCCAGTACATCCGATTTCAGCATGGCTTCTTGGTTACAGTCAACTGTAGGATAGGACAGTCAACTCCAACACTAAACTTTCTTTGTCAAAATTTAAGACACGCATGACAGGTACTAGTGCTGCTAATCTTTGTTTCCCTCTCGGGCCTGAGAAACACACATGTGTCATGTGGCATATTCTCTCCAAAACATTATCTTCCCAATGAACTCCCTGAACTCTTCTGTGTCTTGGTTGATGCGGCTTGCATTTTCCAACGATGTATTCATGTTATCTTTAATGTCGTCAGTCCATGGTCTTCTTGGTCTGCCTTTCCTCCTCCACCCTGGTGCTCTGCCCTTCATTATTATCACATGGGCATATATATATATATATATATATATATATATATTTAGACTCTAGGGGCACATATATCAGTAGCAATGCTTCCATATAAGCAATATAAGCATTGCTTACAAATTTTAATTTGATTATATTTCTTACAAAGTAAAAAAATGTAGTATAAAATTCTGTATAGGCTATATACAGTTTAAAAGTATAAAATCTTGTCAATATTAATATTTTAGTAATATCTCAAATGAGCACGAGGAAACAAACAAACAAATATTTCCTTCTATGTAGCTATTTTATGGACACTGACCAACTCACAAATTCTGTTCAAAGTGGCGAATGAAAATAAATGTGTCATCCTGGTGTTGATAAATAAATGGAGTTTATCACCAAATAAAATTGTAAACTATTGAAGTTATTGGATCTAGAAATTCTGAATGGGTTGTAAATTCAGACCCGTAGACACCTTACTTGTGACAATGGTGTTCAGATTGTTTTAATTGTCAAAGTGAATTTAAGTCCATGGTTTGATGTGAACACATGTCATCTAGTCACATTGTGTGATATCATGGTTGCAGGTGCATCTCTCAGCTTGGTATCTCTGACTTCAGCACCAGTGATTGCTTGGGCAGGACTGAGGTCCTGCTCGATGTCAGGGATGGCCTGACCAATCTTAGTTCCCAGCCTCTGTTGGCTGGACTAAGCCCCATCTCCACTTCAAGGAGTTGGCCTCGATGGGAAAGTTTATTGTTTTAAAAAAAGTGTTGTCCTCTATTTCTAAAAGCATAATATAAACACATTTAAAAAAATAGGACACACTACATTTAGCCTACTTACAGGTGATAGAGGTTTCGAAAAATTCATGTATTTGTACAAGACCACACCAATATCCTTGTGACCTGTTTCCATAGCAATGTTTAGTGCTGTGCTGTTTTCCTGCAGTTGATGTTAACAAGTTAAAATGAAACAAAATATATACTTACAATTCTGAACGTTAAGAGGAGTGACTTTAAATCTAACACTACTATAAGAGAGGAAAGCAAACAAACTTATATATCTTCCTTCATTAGACAAAGGTGTTGGACTTACATCGGCCATGTTCTCAGAATGAACAGCCTAAGAATTCCCCAGCAATCACTATATTGGGTGCCACCTGGAGTAAGAAGAAGAGGGAGACCTAGAGAAACTCTACGAAGAACCATTAATAGAGAAGGCATGTCAATGAACCTAAACAACACGCAACAATTGAAAGACCTGGCAACACAAATACAGAAATGGAAAGCTATGGTTTCTGCCCTATGCGCCGCCTATGGCCCTGGAGGAACATAACATAACAATATAGTTAATATTGTTGTTTTCCTGCTGACAGTTTAATCAGTTTACATGAATAATTTAAAATACAGAAATTGTTATATAGTGAAGGTTGCCAGAATCTTAATGAATTGTGTCCAGAATTTTCTTCGTCTGTGATCAATTACAATTACAATGCAACATGTCCAATATTGTTCAGGTATAGAATGGTATTACATGTGAAATGAAATGTCTGAAAAAAGCTGCAATGGTTACTAAAGTAGATAAAATAAGAAATGAAGAGATTAGGAAAAGAGTTGGCATAATATTATGTATTGAGCATATTGAAAGACAGGAAGTAAAATGGTTCGATCACCTTATGAGAATGAGCCAAAACCAAATACCAATAAGAGCATATAACAAAAGAATATCTCGACATAAGGCTAAAGGTAGACCAAGAAAACGGTGAATAGAGAATATCAAGATAGCCTTGAACAAACATGGACATAATGTAACCAAGGCAACTAATCTGGCCTTGGAACGACAGCTGAAGCTCCCTTCCCACGCTTAACGGCAAGTGTGAATACAATCAACTATCGTTCACCTGGGGATAGACAATAGATATAATGGTTTGTTTTAGGTCATTGTAGGTTCTTGATACTACACACCTCTTGCAATTAATCACTATGAGTATAGTATGATATCAGTATTGCATCGATCAGTGTAGTCTGATGTCAGGATTTTTTAGGTCAGTGTAGTCTGATGTCAGGATTTTTTAGGTCAGTGTAGTCTGATGTCAGGATTGTATAGATCTGTATTTTAGGAAAGCCCACTGTCCGAATTATAGACTTGATGAAGATGGATGTTCTTGGCCTTCTGAGGTGCAAATAATGCAGCTATGCTGTATCTTTCCATTCATGTGTTGTAGGAGACAATTAAGGGAAGTTGGAGGAGGAAAGCTGACAATCTGTCACCTGTGACAAAAAAATCATCATTGTTACTGTATGATATGTCTCTTATTTCTTTCTTTGGACAAATGATTCTTATGGATGACAAAGATATGCAGGCCAGCGGATATTGCACCTTTGTTTTTTGTAGCAGACTCTTAGCGGAAATGAAATGCTAGAGATATGTCATCACTGCAGATTGATTGACAGATCTGACATAAGAATGGAGAGCTAGTTTACCAAGAAGTATATCCTGATTCCTGGCAGTACATGATAATCCTGGGATACTGTCACAGTGGAATGCGTCCCTCTGGAGACTAAACATACATCCATAAATACTCAAACACAACCATACCTTTGAGAGAACAAACCTTTTAGGAGGTCAGGTGTCATCTTGGTTGCTCAACAGAGAACCTGTCCACTTCAAAACCACAATCAATACAAGGTAACTGCGTGAAACGTAACAACAATTGTACTTACATAAAACACAAGTTTATATAATCGCTTCCCTCAGACATGACGGAGTATAACTAAAACTAGTGGGTAATGATGTGCACACAAGAAAATATACAAATTATAATACACATATCATATTCAATGTTTCAACCAAAAGGTCTTTACCAAGATACACAAAAAACATCAAAAGATGACGACTGGAAAAATTATCACAACAAACAAACGTATCCAACGGTAATATGGAAATGAGATGCCGGTAGGTCAGGAAGTACATAAATAACGTAAATATATGTGGAAACAAAATAGTGTGGGAATTTTGATTTTTTGACCCACTAGTTTTAGTTATAGTCCGCAGTGTCTGAGTGAAGCGATTATGTAAACCTCAAAACCAATTCTTTTCTGAGAAAGGTTATGGGCTATCAAGAACTATCAGGTCATAGCTAAAGGGATTACTTCATCAGCATCCTCATCATCACCACTTTCACAAAATAAAATATTAAAGAAAAAGAAAATCAATAAAGAAAAGTGTTCAAAAGGATAAGCGTGACCTACATGATCCGTAATGTTGACATCTATACTGGACTGCATCAAAAGAATGTTGACAATTTCTAGATGACCATGCTCACAAGCACACATCAGAGCCGTAGATCCATCCTCATCCTGCAGGTTTATGTCTGCACCTTTCTCTATCAGCATTTCAACCATCTGTGTCCTACCATGACTAGCAGCCAGCATCAGGGCTGTCTGTTGTGTCTGTCATCATAAAATCAAGTGAACAGTGACATTTAGTGAATGCAAGGGAAGTCATGGGAACAATATCTGCTCTCTCCTTCACAACTAAAAGTTTCATGGTTGCTAGAATTTAGCAATTTCATAATCAAATTTCACAAACTTGGCCAGTTTTTAAATATCACTGGACATGAAATTTATGTTTTGGGTTATATTTGTATTTTTGTCAATTTTAATATGTATTAAAAGTTTGTAATTTGGCCATACACAAAGACACATTTTGGTGAATTTGCCTAAAAGAAATTATATACATTACATTACATTATCTGATCCCTGGGGTTGTGAGTGTTCACTCTTTTTTCCTTGTGCCAAGTGATGGTAGGTGAATGTCTTCTTCAGCTATGTTGTGTCTGTATAAAGGGTGTTGGTGATGGAGGGGTTTGGTGGTAACAGTTGTTTTCACAGGTCTTGTAGTGCAGGACATTCAATAAGATTGTGTTTTACTATTTCCTCTTCTTTTTGGTTGCAGTGGTTACAGTATAGTGTATGGTCTCCGGTAATTCTTTGTAGATGTTTGTTAAGTTGTACTTGTGTTGTTCGCTGCCTAAATATTGTGGTTTGATCTTTGCGGTGTAGTCTATTTGTGCTGTCATGTAGATTTGGTTGGGACATGTCTGATATAGCACTCTTCCTTCTGAGCCAGTGGTCCATCCATTGTTGTTTACAGTTGTGGATAATGTGTTGAGCTATTCTGAAGTTAGTGGAAATTCCTGGTTGAGGCATATTTGCTCCTTTTTTTTCAAGTGTATCAGAACTTTCATTCATGGTGATACATGTGTGTCTTGGTATCCACTGTAGTCTAGCATTGATGCCATAGGATATAAGTATGTTTGTAGCTTTATGTGGGTATCATGATTGTGTAGTGTTTGACTCAGTTCCAAGTCTTATTTCTGAGTCCAGATATGTCCAGTGGTAGTATGTTTAGTGTGCCCCTCGTAACTGATTTTTTGCTCAAGACAGCTGGGGACAAACTGCCTGGTGTGGACCTTTTATGAGGTGATGTCAGAGCTAATATGATATTTTAACAGAAATTATATAAAATAATATATTTATATATTTATATTCAAGTGACATATTCTTTCCAGAACGTTGTCTTCATGGTGAATACTCTAAACGCCTCTTTGTTCCAGGCAAGCAGGCCTGCATTGGCCAGAGACATGCATATGTTCTTCGATGTTGCTGGTCCATCATCTTCTTGGTCTTCCTCTTCTTCTCTTGCCTGACACTCTACCTCTAGAATCAGTCTTTCGATACCATCATGTCGTTTTAAGTGTCCAAAATACTGTAGCTTCCTTCTTATGCTGGAATTTAGAAGCCACCCTTCATTTAATTTTAAAATTTCAATGTTCTTCTTTTTCTCTGTCAGTGATATTCGTAAGATCTTTCTGTAGCACTTCATTTCAAATTAATTTATTCTTGTGGATATTATAATTACGGTATATTAATTTATTAAAGACTATAATTAATTGAAACTATCTGGCACCATAGCTAGGAAATAGATAAATGACAATAGTATCAAGGATAACAAGCTGGAAATTTAGTCTTCAGAAACACAGTGCAAATGAGAGTATGAAGAGAAATAGGTACAATAAAGTGATACCATTAGTAAAAGTGAGATACTAACAGTGGAGCACAAAGACATGAGAAGTGTCTACAAAAAATCTTTCATAAGGACAAAATGCAATGGACAAGTAATGAGTCTATGTGAGTTTGTTACTGTCTATTTGTCCCTATCTAGGGAAAGAACTTTTGATCCAAACATGGATTTGATGCGATTGTTCAACGTTAAACTGCTATTGAATGTTAAACTGCTATTGAATGTTAAACTGCTATTGAATGTTAAACTGCTATTGAATGTTAAACTGCTATTGAATGTTAAACTGCTATTGAATGTTAAACTACTGTTGAATGTTAAACTGCTGTTGAATGTTAAACTGCTATTGAATGTTAAACTACTGTTGAATGTTAAACTGCTATTGAATGTTAAACTGCTATTGAATGTTAAACTACTGTTGAATGTTAAACTGCTATTGAATGTTAAACTGCTATTGAATGTTAAACTGCTGTTGAATAAGTTGTATAATTTTTATTCATATGTTTTTAAGATATCTTATTACAATTTATTTTGGGTACATTTTATTTATGCCAACCATTATATCTCAATATATTCAATGCAAATTGCTGGATCTGTTATAATTTTATGAGTAAATTTTTCATAATAGTGTTAATATTACTGCATATCAAGCGGCCAAACTTTAGCATGAAAACCAATCGTCATTCACTCTTACAATTCCTTAATGCAAAAACACAGACAAGAAAATAGATAAAAACAAATAGATAGTACAGTGTTGCAAGCGGTCGAATTATTATAAAGCCAGTCTCATAACTATTATGTCTCAGATTCAAGCAACTGCTGGGGTTGGATTTGTTTTGTCTTTTAGAGGTAAAATATAAAGTTCGTCCTGTACACATTGTCTAGAAAGCAATGGCAAACTACTGAATGTATTTATATTACCTAGAAAATCACAACCACCAAAAAAATGATTAGTTGAACCTTTATGGTCCTGACTAGGATATGTTACTAATTATAAATTGCACATTGTTGCAACTGCTATAACAAATCCTTCATGTACACATTGTTTCAACTTCTTCTTCTTTTTTCCTTCCTCTTTTACCCTTTACGGGTGTCGAGGGAGATACAATGTTCTTGTTCTCACTTTTCTGGCAGCTTCAGATAATGTTATTTGGTGTTCGTGTAATGTCCATTTGATGTTGTCGATCCAGCGTAATCTAGGTGTACCCTTGGCTCTTCTTTCTGCTTCTCCTCTCTTTGTATATGCTTTATAAACTAATGAATCACACTGCATTTTTCCATATGACCAAACCATTGTATCTGTTGGTTTTGTATGTATTGTAGAATTGATATGACACCCACTCTTTCTCTTATGACATCATTTCTAATTCTATGTCTTCTGGTCGCTCTTGTGGCTTTTCTCAGACATCTCATCTCTGTTGTAACCAGTTGTCTCTTAGGTTTTGTTGTTAAGGACCATGTTTGACATTGGTAGCACAGGATTGGAATGAACATACTTTGGATAAGATGTTTTTTTGCTATTATGTTTATAACTGCTATAACAAATCCTTCTTGTGCACATTGTTACAACTTCTATGACAAAGTGTTCTTTATTTCCACTGCTAGAAAAAGCTACCCTGTACTTTCTAACAGAAAAAGACACATAAACAGAAGATAATATAAAATCACTAAATACATTATTCTAAAATGACAAGAACTTTGACTTACCGGTGTTGCCTTAGCATTTATTTCCCCAATGGAAAGAAGTCTCTTGATGAATTCCTGCTGCTCCTGACTTTGTATTGCTGCTAGCCCGGCTAGCATAATTGGTGTATATCCTGCCATATTTCGCTTGTTGACGTCACAGACTTGAGAATCTAACAACAGACCTGCCATCTCATAGTTGCAATGTGAGATGCAGTAATGCAGAGCTGTGTTATCCTGGTAATTAAATGACCATATGATGCCATATTTGTGTCAGAACAATTTTCTAAACATTGTCACACAAGTATCCATGCATCCATCCATTGATTCATCCATTCACATAAGTATCTAAGCATCTATCCATTGATCCATCCACACAAGTATCCATGCATCCATCCATTGAACCATCCATCCATGCAAATATCAGGGCATTCATTCATCCATCCATTCACTCAAGTATCCATGCATCCAACCATTGATCTATCCACACATCTAATCTTACAAACCTTCCCACTCATATGTTGCTGGGCCAAGAAGAGCACAGATTAATGAGGCCCCTACATGCCATACACTTCTGTAGAAGGTGACTAAAGGTTGTGGGGGTAAAGTTTGTTGTCCCATTCCATAAATGGTAAAAGTGACCGACAAGTCATATTTAAGTCTGATGTGCTAGGCAGAAACATGCAGATATTTCAGTCAAGATGTAAACCATGACACAACACTTTTCAATCTCTGGACAACAAACTGCTAAACTGCAAGAGTTTGAAACAAAACCCACATGAAAGAGAAGAGACAAACCTTCCTATTATTACAACCATGCATGTATGATGGTTTAATGACATATTCTTATCACTTTCTGAATTACCAAGTGTTCTTTAATATGTGTGTGCACATGAGACCTCAAAGTTTATCTTTTTTCCTGATACAACTAGCTAATTAATCACATCCACTTATGGTCAGAGGGCACTTCAATTATTTGTGGGAGGGGGGTTGACTGACCTAATGTGGTCATAACCATGTGAATTACCTTACTTACTATTGATTTGCACTCATGCCTTTCAGGATAATAAAGCAGTGCCGATTCTCTTCTTCTGTGTGATCGTATACTAGAAATGTGAAGCAGATCATTCGCAATTCTTTGGAACCGAAACTAACAACAAAAATATCAATCACAAAAACTGCAAAAATAGTAACAATTACAATAACAACAGTGATAACAACAATAATAACAACAACTGCAATAATAAAATCACAATAATCACATCAACAATCACAACAACAACAATAATAATGATAATCCCAACATCAATAACAACAACCCCAACCGTGACAATAACAACAATTACAACAGCAACAATAATAATAACAATTGCAACAATAATAACAACTATCACAACAGCAACAATCACAACAGCAATAATAAAAATAACAATAATAATAACAACAGTAATAACAACAATAATAACAACAACCACAACAATAATCACAGGGATCATTCTGACATAGTGGATAGGTCATTTACTTCATGCTCAAGATATTGTGGGTTCAAATTTTGCTTGCAATATCCTTTTTTATAAATTAAAATTTGTGTGTGAATCCCTGGGAATTATCGGGTGAAGCTACGGATTTACGTGCTATGGGTTTTACTCTTGGAAGGTGACATGCCTCTTTTTTTTAGAGAGATGAAGTATTCCAAGTATAATAAAGTCAATCATCTGCTCTTTTTGAACTCCCACAAAATTATCAACAACAACAACATTATCAACAACAACCACAACATCTACGATAGCTAAAGGAACCACTAACATGCATATCCACTACCACTTTCGGCTAGATTCTGAGTACAGTGTGTCTGCATGAAGTGTAATGAATCTTTGTCTCCATGAGTAGCGTGAACACAAGTAAGATATACTCAAGAAAATTTTATTTCTCTTCACACAAAGTAACAACATCAAGACAGCAGTAGAATAGCATAAATAGGCACCAAAAAGCTTGGCATCCCCTCTAAACAATGTACACAGCCCACACAAATTAATATTTATTTGTTATAAACAGTACAGAAAGCTAATAGCCGGTTTATTTGTTATTTGATAGCTATTCACTCTTGAATATCTGCCCTTGCAGTTTGAAGCCAAAAACCTTTGGCATCCATATAAAAGTAATGCAATAAGAAAAAAAGATATCACTGGTAAAGAACAGGCTGGAAAACCAGCTGATCTTTAAATATTTACAGCACTGGTGTAAAATGCTGGCTTCAGAGCAATCAAAGGCTTAGAAATAATTTATGATGATGCATTTTCTGAGAAATACAAATTGAAAACCTCTAACTTTAACATCTGCATAAGTTATAAGCAATTATTTCTTTGTCCCCAGTTCAGTGTCCCCACTTTAAAAAGTCATGCTACACTACTGCAAGACAGTATTTGCTTACATTTGTGTCCGTCATATCAATAATGTAGTGCAGAAGTCGTTTTGAGATGGCATTGACCGAGGAGAGAAAGTCTTCAACTTGATGGATGTTTGTTAATTTATTGGTTGCCATCTGGAACCATTCCTTTTGGATGATACTCCTACTTGCGTTCTGTTCATATCACAAACACAATGTCATTGGTGAGATAAATGGTTGAAGATATTATAATTGACATTCCACTAATATTTAATTAAATGAACATTATGACATTCCACTAATATTTAATTAAATGAACATTATGGAATGATACCCATGCTGTATTAAATTCACATTAGAGAAATATGCCAATGGTATGTACAATTTTTTACATAACTAGCCCTAAACCTAAATAAATTTATACTTAAATTAATAAATGATAAACATAAACTAATAAATATAGCCAAGGAAAATAATCAAATAGGGGAAAATTGATTCCAAACCAGAACCAATTCTTTCCTCAAAGTATTACTGTTCATTCCCTTTTCCTCTTTCTTTGTATGTTCCAGAAAAAGGCATGTCTGACAATGATTTCTGTTGATATTTTTAATGTATGTTATATCCATCTTCATTACTTTTACCTAAGTTCTTCTTCTGCTGGAGTTTGTTTAGTTCATTGCATGAGCACCTAATTAGTTGTCCTATCATACAATGGTACTAAAGCATTTCATACTAATGTAAAACCAAAGGTATAAATTGGAATGGCAGAATAATGTAAATTATTATCATCTCAGATACAAATGTTCCACAAGAATGTGTCATTAAAGTCATTGGGAGTCTGATATGGCAAATTCAACAATTAAAGTATATTGCAGCTGGATTCATCATCTGCAATCAGTTGCTATATTTATAATCTTCAATCAGTTGCTATATCTATAATCTGCAATCAGTTGCTATATCTATAATCTGCAATTGGTTACTATATCTATAATCTTCAATCAGTTGTTATATCTATAATCTGCAATCAGTTGCTATATTTATAATCTTCAATCAGTTGCTATATCTATAATCTGCAATCAGTTGCTATATCTATAATCTGCAATTGGTTACTATATCTATAATCTTCAATCAGTTACTATATCTATAATCTTCAATCAGTTGCTATATCTATAATCTTCAATCAGTTGCTATATCTATAATCTGCAATCAGTTGCTATATCTATAATCTTCAATTGGTTGCTATATCTATAATCAGTTGCTATATCTATAATCTGCAATCAGTTGATATATCTATAATCTGCAATCAGTTGCTATATCTATAATCTTCAATCAGTTGCTATATCTATAATCTGCAATCAGTTGCTATATCTATAATCTGCAATTGGTTACTATATCTATAATCTTCAATCAGTTACTATATCTATAATCTTCAATCAGTTGCTATATCTATAATCTTCAATCAGTTGCTATATCTATAATCTGCAATCAGTTGCTATATCTATAATCTTCAATTGGTTGCTATATCTATAATCAGTTGCTATATCTATAATCTGCAATCAGTTGCTATATCTATAATCTGCAATAAGTTGTTATATCTATAATCTGCAATCAGTTGCTATATCTATAATCTTCAATCAGTTGCTATATCTATAATCTGCAATCAGTTGCTATATCTATAATCTTATATTTATTTTATCATGATCATCAACATTATAAGACCTATTGGCAAATGGGAAATCAAGACTTGGCTATCATTCCTCTGTGACCATTTTTCAGGTCTAAGGATATATCAATTGAAAGCTGAACTCGCAACTTCTCAGACTAGGTGGTGTGACTACTGGCCATCTATGTTGCACTGGCAATACGATTGAATGTATTAAAGGTAAATGTATGTCACATAGCAATCTGCCATCAGGATGAGGATAACCCTTCATGTACTAAGCCGCAGCAACTTTTAGTTGGATAAGCCAGTTCCCTTTCTTGGTGCGTTTACCTTCCCTAGCTCATTCAAGCATCAGGTACCCATTTACAGCTGAGTTGATTGAAAGGGTGGTCGTATCAGGTGATATATCACAACCTGGATTTTATTTTTGTCTGGATGTGGTTTTACACCTGCTGTAGTGTAACATCTTGGAAGCACTCTCTCTCGCGATGTCAACATTGATGTGGAAATTAACAATAGACTGGCAAAAGCTAGTGCTGTATTTGGCAGATTACGCAAAAAATGTATGGGACAGAAGAGGTATAAGAACAACCACCAAACTACAAGTATATCATGCTGCTGTTATACCAACCTTACTATACGCCTGCGAAACGTGGACAGTGTATGCTAGACATGCAAGAAAGTTAAATTATTTCCATCTTACCTGCCTACGTAAATTACTAAACATCCATTGGTGGGACAAAGTATCAGACTACGAGGTCTTGGAAAAATCAACCTCAATAAGCATCCACACAATACTTATGAAGGCGCAGGCACGCTGGGCAGGCCATCTTGTGCGTATGGAGAACTCGCGTTTGCCAAAACAAATATATTATGGAGAACTCAAGGCAGGATTTCGAAAAGCTGGTGGACAGAAAAAGCGTTTCAAAGACACGCTCAAGTCATCCTTGAAACATCTTAACATTGACGTAGGCGCTTGGGAGAGCCTCGCTCAGGATAGAACAGCATGGCGTTACAGCATTAGAACGGGAGCACTAGCGGCAGAAGAATTCAGACAAGAAACTGCAAGACAGAAGCGGACACGTAGAAAAGAACAAACATCTCAACCTCACACAGATACCTTCTATTGTTGTCAATTCTGTAAAAGAACATTTTGTGCGCGCATTGGACTTGCTAGTCATTTAAAAACGCATTATTAACTTTATTATTTTATTATTTATTGTTATTATTATTATTATGGTTGAGTTTTTGGTCATCGTCGATCACGACGGACGAACATCAGTGTAACATGGTGATAGTAAGCACTATCAGCTAGGCTACCTCACTCCCTTAGATGTATTAGTGGCACCTAAAAACTCAACAATAGTTGAATAGCAATGTCATGTACTCAATGTCATGTACTTCAAACTTCAATTATTATAGGAGAATATGCTCAGAGTTTTTTTGTTTTTTTTGGAACAATGTGATTTAGTTCCTCCTTCACATGCAAAAATGAGCATGGCATTAACTCTATATGTCCACTGAGCCGCTAATATCTACATTTTGGAGACCCACTATGCCGAAAAGCCGCTCACATCTACATTTTAATATAAATTTACTATCGTGTTCGGCATAGCAGGAAAACCGTACGGAAACAAAGAGTTAAGAAGGATTAAGTATGGTTTGATTGTTTGTGAGTTCTCAAATGGCTGATCATTCCAATCTGGGCACTCCTGTTACAGTGGAAGATGAGGCAAACAATCTGGGCACTCCTGTTACAGTGGAAGATGAGGCAAACAATCTGGGCACTCCTGTTACAGTGGAAGATGAGGCAAACACTCTGGGCACTCCTGTTACAGTGGAAGATGAGGCAAACAATCTGGGCACTCCTGTTACAGTGGAAGATGAGGCAAACAATCTGGGCACTCCTGTTACAGTGGAAGATGAGGCAAACAATCTGGGCACTCCTGTTACAGTGGAAGATGAGGCAAACAATCTGGGCACTCCTGTTACAGTGGAAGATGAGGCAAACAATCTGATCTCACAGATTGTAATTGCTGTGAATGTCAGATTCAAATAGATTGCTATAGAGGTCTGGCTGCTGTCACCAAACAATGTCATCATCATCAGGTGCCATGCCGGCTGGTGTAGGCGATCATGGCTCTCCACAGCTCTCTATCTCCAGTATTATGTATCAAGATCGTTGTTGTTTCCCTGCTGTGCCAGGTTGTCAAACTAATATTTTCTCACATTGTTGCCCTCTGTCTCTGTTACCTTCAATCTTGCCTGTTGTGACTATGTTCTCCTAACCTCCCCATCTCATGAAGTGGCCAATAATTAATATATTTTTAAATAACTGAATGTTGGTAGGCCTATATGTGTAGATTGGTGCATTTGAACTAGAGCATAGAGAAATAGATAATTGAATGCAAAAGATTGACCACCCCTGGATTATATGATAGAAATAAAGCCCTCACCAATTCTTTAGTCTGTATAGATATGGAGTCTGTCAGGTATACATCCAAAACAAAACATGCATTCCTCATTTCTTCTGAAAGTTCATACCTGCCGTTAAATAGAACAAAACAAATTTGTATATCAATTATAATCTACATAGCATTTTATGCATGCTTATGTGCACTTTGACCTTTTAGTTGTTACATTGTTCTTGGTAATCAGTCACAGCTGTGCTCAAATCTTTCCCCAATAACTTTTTCCATGTGCAGATTCTATGAATTGTAAGTGAGATAAAAGCTTCCACAGTACTGGCTATTTTATTGACACCAGAAAATGTGCACCATTTGGGTGGATGTTTGGCATGTACTTATGCTGGTCATTATCAGAGTGAAATCATGTTTTAGCAATGAGGGGGTTAGAAAACCCAAAACTAGTTTAGTCATCTTTAGCAGTACGAGGGAGGAATGAATAACCACAAGTACGAGGGAAGAATAATCTTCATAGATTACTCTATGATAACATGATAACTCTCATAGATTATTGAATAGGCAAGTACAAGTAATCTCCAGTATGAGGGAGGAATGAATAAACTCCAGCATGAGGGAAGAATGAGTAAACTCCAGTACGAGAGAGGATTGGGTAAACTGGTATGTAGCAGCGAAAGAGTTAAGACAGATAACATGACATTTGAGAAATATGGGTATGCAAGTACATGAATACTTAATGGGTTGAGTAGATTATAATTAATGTGTTGAGTAGATCATAATTAATATGTTGAGTAGATCATAACTATTGGGTTGAGTAGTTCGTGATTGATGGGTTGAGTAGATCATAACTAATGGGTTGAGTAGACCATAATTCATTGGTTGAGTAGATCATAATTAATGAGTTGAGTAGATCATGACTAATTGGTTGAGTAAACCATATTTTAATTGGTTGAGAAGATCATAATAAATAGGTTGAGAAGATCATGACTAATGGACCCATACAGTAATTATTCAACAGGTGTAGGGTATACATTGTGGGCTGTATTGACATGTATGGTATGCTTTATGTGCTGTGTTGATGTATATTGTGGGCTGTATTGAGGTGTATTGTGTGGGCTGTATTGAGGTGTAATGTGTGTGTGTTGTGGACTGAATTGAGGTGTGTTGTGGCTGTATATGATGTGTATTGAGTGTGTTGTGGGCTAATCTGCTGTGTATTGTGTGCTTCTTGTATAAATTATTGATGAGAATGTCCTATATCTACAATGTTACTTCTTGTATAAAATATTGGCCAGTATTGTCTATATATATATATACACACAATGTTGCTTCTTGTATAAATCAAATGTTTTCAATTTTTTGCTTTGTGCCATAGAGTTTAACATTCATAGACGTATCAGAGGGTCAGTTTGTACACCTTAATTTGTTGTGCCATAGTTTGCACATTCTGGAAGAATATACCAGTACTTTAAAGTTTGGTTGGCTTGCCCACATGTACACTTTTCTGATATGCCCATTTTTCATTGTGTGTACATTTTGCCTGCTTAGTTTATTCTGTCCAGTACTGAGCTGAAATATGAAGACCTATTCTTGTCTCTTTAACAGATAGTAGTCATCCCATGAGGGTAAGTTAGTCTGTTGCTGGTACTTCAGGTTGTACATTCCTTGTCAAAGTGAACAGCTATCTCATTTCCTGTTATATTATAGTGAGAAGGAATCCATTACAGTATGATTTCATGCTAATGTTTTAACTCTCATACAGTATGATTCCATGCTAATATTTTAACTCTCATAGAGTATGATTCCATGCTAATGTTTTAACACTCATACAGTATGATTTCATGCTAATGTTTTAACTCTCATACAGTATGATTCCATGCTAATATTTTAACTCTCATAGAGTATGATTCCATGCTAATGTTTTAACTCTCATACAGTATGATTTCATGCTAATGTTTTAACTCTCATAGATTATTGAACTGTGATGCTTCTAGTACAGATTGTGAATCATCCGTAAGTATTACAAACAAAGCTGTAATAGATAAACTACAAGAACATTTATTTACATTTCTCGTATGTTCTGGTTGACCAGGTGAGCCTCACTTGAGCTTTTAGTGGCATCCTCATTGGAGAGAGGATAATAGAACATCTCTTTCCCCTCATTGAAATTTGAAAAGTCATCAAAACTTTCACTGGAACCTCCATCTGATGAGTTATTTTCCTCGTCGGAACTAGACCCTGTTCTGTAAATATAAAAATACCATTTTCAAATAACAGTACTTTAGATAAAACTACACTGAGAGTTGTGTAGAAGAATGTTGAGAACCCCAAGGTTATATAGATTAATGATTCTCTGAAACATTGGTAATGCACTCTGGGTTTTCAAATAGAAATTATAACTATTTCAAGGATGGCCAGCCAATGTATGCTGATAGTTTCAGTAACTCATTGATTTTACCTGGTCTCTACAAAGTCACTGTGCATTCATTTACATTGATTGTGACACTATGTTATATGAATTGTATTAGTGTGGTTCTGTGTGATGTCAGTGCAAAGCTACTTTATAGACACCCTATATATCTTCCTCATCCTACCTTTAATCATCTATCTTTAATCATTTTTCTTTATAACAATCCAAATAATTAATTTTCAAGAAATACTTTTTTTGGTGATACAGTCATCCCTTGCTACTTCGCGATTCATTTATCGTGGCCTCAATACATCGCGGATTTCTAAAAACATATTTACAGTATGTAAACTTTAGTTACATCTACGTATGTTACACACACACACACACACGTATCATATTTATATTATTTATACATTATTTTATGTATGTTATTTATACTATTAATATTTTATTTACATGTTTGAAACTATTCTTTAATGTTCTAATGATAACATATGCACTTATATGGTTTCATATACACTTATTGATATTATACGTACACAAAAAATGTACGTGTGTTAAAAATGAGAGGATGAGACTACTTCGCAGTTTTTCACTTATCGCGGCCGGTTCTGGTCTCTATTAACCACGATAACTGAGGGATGACTGTATTCCAGATTCGTTCAATCTATTAATAATTTCTTCCACAATGGTATCCTTATGGACAGATAGAAAGTGTAATCGGTATAAATTTAATGAAATTATTTCAATAATGTGATGAATGTTCACTCACATCTGAAGATGACAGTCCACATTCTATGTACACATAAGTAGAAGGACACAAAATGTTTTAACTCTCATACAGTATTGCATTGTGGCAATATATAAACTGAAAAGTAATAGGGAAGACCAAGAGAGAAGATGCTGGACAGCTTGGCAATGTGACATTGGGGAAAATAGTATCAGAAAACAGTACATAAAACACAAGATGGTGGATAGACATGATAACCAACACCACAGAGCATAGACTATAAGAGGAAGAAGATCAGGCAAGAATAATTGAAACCCACTTACCAATCAGAAATAACTTTAAACCTCAATTTGAATCAATAATCAATAATCAATAAAACTTAAAATCCACTTTTCAATTAGTAAAGTATAGCACATTTTATAGCACATCCTTTTATGACAAATGAAAATCTCCAATTATATTTAGACATTAGAAAATCATCTCATTTTTGAATTGGGTACACTCAAGCTTTTTTGACTCAATTCCGATCACTTTTATATCTAGTACTGGGTTGGTGTGGTCTTTGTCTTTATTCTTTTTTGTTCCGTCATTTACTCATCTTTTTATTCGTTTCGTTTCCACATATATTTACGTTTTTATGTACTTTCTGACCTTCCGGCATATCCTTTCCGAATTTCCGTTGGACGTTGTGATAATTTTTCCATTCGTCGTCTTTTGATGTTTTGTTTGTGTCTTGATAAAGACCTTTTGGTTGAAACGTTGAATGTGATTTGTGTATTGTAATTTTTATGATTTCTTGTGTGCTCATCATTACCCACTAGTTTTAGATATAGTCTGTGGTGTCCCATTGAAACGAAATATAAACCTGAGTTTTACGTAAGTCTAATTGTTGTTATGTTTCACGCAGTTACCTTGTAGTGATTGTCAATTATATTTAGTCTTTATTGTTTTTACTGTATATAACAAATTTCTGTTATTACATGTGAAACTTGAAAATGGTTTAAGTTTTCTTAATAACTAGAAACACACATGATAACACGTGAAAATCAACATTTCAACCAAAATTCTTTTTCCAGAATACATTCACAAGATATCAAGTGACGAGTAAGAGCGGCACTATTCACGTTCACATGACAGAGCTAAATATGATCACATGATCAGTTAAACAATAACAATCTACTTTAAGAGAAAAACAAATCTAGTCTTGGACAATAACACTTTATACGCACCCTCCAATCACATTTTCAGCAAATGTGATTCCCTTCTTGCTGATGGCACTATATGTTTCTGTCTTATGTTTCATGATCGACTTCAGCCTTTGTGACCTTGTTCCCACAGATGCATTGCCACCTTCACTCAGAGATAATATCTTACTGTATCCAGTTGCCTCCGTTAGTCTATCTTGTACTCTAGAAATTGTCTCATCACTTGTGGTGACAAACATGCTGATAGGCATGTTGTCACCTCTGAAACTGGAAGTATGACTCAAACATGAATCACTTTCATCTTTATTGTTAGTGGCATAGTATTCTGCAGATGAATCAATTTCATCGTTCCTGACAGTGGCACAGTATTCTGCAGATGAATCAATTTCATCGTTCCTGACAGTGGCACAGTATTCTGCAGATGTTGATAAAGATGAAACAGATTCAACTGGATTTAGCAAAGATGTCTGTTCTGTTGTAAGAATCGAGCTCATGTTTACTGTTTCTTTGTGTTTCATTTCTTCATTCATCTTAGTTTTGGATGTCATTGATGATTGCAATCCTTCAGAATACTTATTCTTGTTGCCGGACTTTGCAGTAACAGACTTGGACATCTTAAAAGACTTTATTTCACTAGAGTTCGACAGTGTTGTTGGTGTCGTCACAAAATCTGATGTACCCGCTGTCGTCTCGCTTGAGGAACTGTAAATCAGATCTGTGGATAAGCCAGAATCTATTGTCAGATTCATTTGATTTTCATCCGGCATGAAGTCCTCAATAGATCTTCTTTGTTGCATTTCATGAAAATTATTATCTGATCTCGCGTTCTCTGTTCTAAAAGATGTCTGTGTCTTGTGGGTAGATTCCTGAAATACATCTTCATTGATAGATTTTAGAGAATGATGAAGTCTTGAACTACCAGCTATTGCTCCTGACTGTAATAGGGAAGAAGCTTCAGTCAAACTGTCATCTACCACAAACTGGTTGTTTCTCCCTATTGTACAACTTTTCTCTGATGTCATACTTTTGTCCTGTATGTTAGAAGTAATACCTCCACTGTACCAACAACTAGTATCTGTACCATCACTGCTGATGTTCTCACTAGATGATTTCTGAGAGTCGCTGATCTGTTCTTTTGTATTGTATTCGTCTGTGAAGTCCTTGAAGCTTCTGTTTGTTCCTGCATTTGTAGTAGTGATCTTTTCCTCAGAAATCATTCTTTTACCATCTTTAGTAAGTACATAGTGTTCAACTATAGTCTCAGAAAACTTGTCTTCAGGGCAAACAGATGATATATTTCTAAGAGATGGAGTTTCAGGGCAAACAGATGATACATTTCTAAGAGATGGAGTTTCAGGGCAAACAGATGATATATTTCTAAGAGATGGAGTTTCAGGGCAAACAGATGATATATTTCTAAGAGATGGAGTTTCATTATTAAGAGAATCATAATTAGAAATTCTACTTTCTTGACTGCTAATGTAATTTTGTTTAAGTGGAGAAGAGCGAGTAGATATTTCATAGCTGGAAAAATGTTGATTTCCAATGTCAAATTTTGATGACTTCTTTGTGAACTCTGATTGACCATGGAATGCATTTTCATAGTCGGAAATTTTATAAATGACTTGATTCTGTGTTGATGCATCAGAAGAGTTAGAAGAAGCATTACGTTGTGCTTCATTAGTGGTAATTACAATATTAGAGATGTCAACAGTATCGTTATTTCCAGCAATTTCATGATTCTCTATTTTACACTGTGAAGATTCCTGTTTCTTGGAATTAACAAGACTTTTCGGAACCAGTGATTCTTGAAAGAGGTCAGAAATATATTCTGTAGTATTGACATATGCATTTTTTGTGTTCATTTTGTCCGTTGATGTTCCCGTCGAACATCTGGTCATATTTTCAGTGTTATTAGCAGCGTGTTTAATCTGATTTGCATTTATAAATACTTTTTGATCAGTTTGGTTCGATGCTGGACGCGAGTATGTAGTGTCGGTGTTTGTAGGGACAGAAACTTGATGTAGTTTTTCAGTCATGACAGCTTTATGCCACAACTCTTTTTGAAAAGTGTTTGTGCTAGCATCTATTATCCAATCAGCTTGTGTGCTAATACACTTATTACCTACTTCAGGCTTAACTGTAGTTGCTACACTTTTTTTTACTACTACAGGTTTGATCTCAACATTCACGCTGTGATATTCATCGCCACAACCAACATCAACAGCATTCAATTCTGTCATTGTACCATTCTCAACACTGGTTTCTTTTATGATGCAATTAGTCCCCACGCTGCGTACATTTCTCCTAAGAACATCCTGAAGTGCCACCCTGAGTTGAGTTTCTCCCTTAAAATCTAGAGTTGTGTAAATACCACTTGTGTCATAATTCACATTTATACCAATTGTTCGTGTTTCAGGCTTCTCTTCATCACACTTAAAATACACACCTACATCTCTTGTTGGGACTCGGCACTCAATTCCCACATTTCTTTTGGCTAAAACATTGCATTGTCCTAGGATAACCGTCCTCAGTTCTTTCTCTTGCACGTGCAGCTTGGATCCTTCAAACACATTTCCTTCTCCGACACCAATAGTTCTTGTTAATGTTGTAGGAGAACCCTTCTGTTTTTGGTCAGCTCTGAAATTTGATTGGTTAACATCTAGTTTCATATGCGAAGCAGTTAGCGGCAATAAGTCACCATTAGAAGAATCACAGTGTAATGCATGCTGGGATGAAGTATCCAAGGACAGTAACTGGTTTCTGTTATATATTACTTTTTCAGTGTCTATCAATGATCTAGAATATATTTCATAAACATTCTCGTTTTTCTGTGTCGGCTGCTCAGGAAGAAGGTGTTGCTGAAGGGTATAAGGCTCAAGAACAGAATGATCACCTACTCCTATTGAAGATGATTGAACAGGTTTTTTTAAATTCTGCAGTATTTTAATATCTGGTGTAGGAATATGGATGGTTCTTGTTGAAGTCACAGAGTGTTCTTTGTCTTTTGCCATGTCATCTCCTACTCCAATTGAACTTGTTACTGGTTTTTGACTAGGTTTGATGGTCTTAATTTGAAGATTAAGTAGCCGTTTCTCTTCCTTCAGAACTGATATTCTCACCTGTTGATGGTAGACAGATGTTGTCAGGGGGCATACAAAAATACATTAATCAAGAGAAGTGTTAAAATGCAGCAAAAATGTTTAGACAACTTTGTCTATTGGAAGTCTAACTGCATCTCCAAAAAAAGATGCAATTTTGTCAGGACATTCAAACAGTGCACTCAAGTCACTGAGAGCGGACCAATCAAGACAAGGACTATTACAACAACAACGAACATCCCGTATAGGTATTGAAGTATTCTCAGTAACAACAAACATATAACATATAACATCCATATTAATTCAACAAGGGCTGATAGGTCTTCTTGTAAACATGGATAACATATATAGACAGTACAATTTGAATATATTGGAAGCAAAATTGTACTGTCTATATATGGGGAGTGTGAAGTACGATGTACTGCTAGTTCCACAGTAGAACTTTGTTATTTGCACCTCGGTTGGCTTACTCTGTGGCCAGGACTTCTGAGGCCCAGCACATCCATTTTCATCATGCTTTTAACTAAGGTAGTCGGCTTCCCTAGCCTGTGACAGCCTGCCAATCTATCAACATGTGGTGGGTATGTGTTGACTCTTCACCGAGACAATTGTCATTCATATCCTTTTTGCATGAGGTCTTCTGCAGCCAGTGAACTTGCCTTGTGTCATTGGATATTTTGTGGATAAGAGACTAGACTCCTTTGAAAACAAATGCCTACGTACCATTCTAAATGTTAAGTGGAGTGACTTTAAATCTAACACTACTATAAGAGAGGAAAATCAATACAAAGTAACTGCATGAAACGTAACAACAATTAGACTTACGTAAAACACAGGTTTATATTTCATTTCAATGGGACACGACAGACTATAGCTAAAACTAGTGGGTAATGATGGGCAATGATGAGCACACAAGAAATCATAAAAATTACAATACACAAATCACATTCAACGTTTCAACCAAAAGGTCTTTATCAAGACACAAACAAAACATTAAAAGACGACGAATAGAAAAATTATCATAACGAAATTCGACTACAATTTTGTATCTGTGTCTGGCTTTTTTTCAAATTTTCTTTGTGTGTCTGACTTTTTTGCAAATTTTGTTTTACCAATAGAACAGCTGTGTCAGATTTTTTCAAATTTTGTTTCAACAATAGAACAGCTGTCTCTGGCTTTTTTCAAATTTTCTTTGTGTGTCTGACTTTTTTGAAATTTTGTTTCAACAATAGAACAGCTGTGTCTGGCTTTTTTCAAATTTTGTTTCAACAATAGAACAGCTGTGTCTGGTTTTTTCAATTTTTTTTTCAAAAATAGAACACCTATGTCTGTTTTTCAGTTTTATTTAAATAATAGAACAACATTGTTGAAAATTTCAGTGAAGAATATCCAAACCTGGAGGATTGGAATGGTTTTGACTTGTTCTTCCAATTCTTTGATTCGCTGAAGACTTGCAATTATGGACTCTTTCAAAGATTGAACTGAAGACTCATTTGTGTCTGGGGACGATCTTGAAATGTATGTAGTTGAGTTTTTAGGTGGAGTTGTAGGGCTTGTTTCCTGCAACAAAGAGAGGAAGTCTATCTGAACAACAACAAAATGAGGATGTCTACACTACAAGAAAAGTAAGCTGTCTGGATTATAATCCTGCCAAAGATGAATGTGTCAGGTCATTGGCGCAAAATAAAATGACAACACAATCAATTTCCCTTCTCTGGTCTGCATTCTGCTGGAATCGTTAGGACCATGGTTCTGCTACAAAAGAGATCCAGTGGGAGTTTGAGAATGAATGTTGATGAAGAAGATTATAATAAAAGTAGGATGTCTACACTACAAGATGAGAATTGTAAGTAAATATTGAAAAAGTGTAAAATGGGCTAAATAACAGTTTTACATTGAACAATACAGAGTCAATGTTTTGACCAACTGACCTTTATCAAGATATAGGAACAGACAAACTTAGAATTTAACGACAAAATAAAAAAGACAAACACAGAATTTAACTACAAAATCAAACGGAGACTATATGCAAGCAATGTAGTAGAAACAGAAAGGTTTTGAAATGAAAAAAAAGGAGGCTATAGGTCTACATAGAAAATACAAAATTGAAAATAAAAGTATTAATAATGTTATAATAAAAATAAAAGTTAAATTGGTAAAAATGTTAATCCAGAGTAAGCCTATTGTTCAACATCATACTGCCATTTCATCCTTTTTCTATTTCTTTCTAATATCTATTTACCATATTGCGCATAGTTTTACTGCAGTCTATCGCTCAGTCATATTTGTTTAATACAAGATCAGTAAGGTGTTTATATTGCAACAGACGGAGCAGCTGGAAAGAAAAAAACAGAGTCGCTGAACCTAGAAAGAGATACTAGGAAATTATGGAAACTTGTAAAACAACTAAATGATGAAGGTACAGGGAGAAATACCAGGATCACACTTTATAAAGATAGAAACATTTTAATAGGTAAACATGCAGCCGATTACTTTGCAAGATTCCTTTGCAGAAGAAAATAATGTCAAAGTCAGCCCAAACAAACAACAGGAGGTTTGAGAGAACCAGCAAAACATTGGACAAGGTGAACCTATACCTGAAGTCATGGAGGCACTAATCACAATGAGAGAACTGGAGCATGCAATATCCAAATTGAAAATGAAAAAGTCCCCTGGAGCTGATGGAGTGTCCAATGAAATGATTAGAAACCTGGGAATTGCAGCAAGAGCAAAGCTACTGCAGATCTTTAACACAAGCTGGTCCACAGCAAATGTACCACAGGCATGGAGAGAAGCAATAATGATACCACTCCTCAAATCAGGAAAAGATGGCAACACAGTCTCCAACTACAGACCCATCAGCCTCACTAGCTGTCTATTCAAAACAATAGAACGCATTATCAATCTTAGGATGCAGTGGTACCTTGAAAGTGAAAACTTTCTGGTATCACAGCAAGCAGGTTTCAGACATTGCTACTCTACTGAAGATCAAGCAACCTACCTCTCCCAAGAGATTGAGGATGCCTTCCAAGAAAAGTGGTACTAGCAGCATGGATAGACCTCAGGAAAGCATTTGATAAAGTATGGAAAGAAGGGCTCCTAAAGAAATTGCAAAATTGCAGGGTTAGCTCAAGAATGTACAAATGGATAAAAGCATACCTGCATAATAGAAGAGCCAGGGTACAATTAGATGGTCGCAAGAGCAAGAAAGTTCTACTGCGTCATGGAGTCCCCCAGGGAGGAGTCCTGTCACCCACACTTTTCTTGGTTTACATCAATGACCTAGCTGCTGAACTACCACATGGGATCAAAGTGGCAATGTAAGCTGATGACCTGGTGATCTGGTGCACGGAAGAACAAGCAACAGTGGCCACTAAACAAATACAAAGAGCTATCGATGCTCTAACCTTATGGGCAAATAGATGGTGTCTCAGCATTAACACAGATAAGTGCAGCACTACACTCTTTACCCTCTCACCAAAACAAAAAGCTGGTCATATCAAGATAGATGGAGAGCTCTTGAAAGAAGACAACCCACATACCTCGGAGTTACTTTTGATGATAAACTGACATGGAAGCAGCACATAAACAAAGCAACAACAAAAGCCAGGATGAAGTTAGCTATCCTGAGAAAACTAAGTGCAACCACATGGGGAGCCAGTGGAAATATACTCAGTAAAGTTTGCCAGCAAGGCATAAGACCACACCTGGAATATGATTCAGCTGCGTGGTGTCCTGCATCAAACACCACATTACACGATCTAGATAAAGTGCAAAACCAGGCACTTAGAATAATGTTGGGAGCAATGAAATCAGCACCCATAGCAGAGATGCAGAAAATGGGAAGAATGCAAACACTTGGCGAATGCAGGGACACAAAAGTACTAATTCAAGCAGAAAAGTTTCAGTGTATGCCAAGTCATCCAATGAAGGAAAGATTCCAAAATCTAGCAATGCGGCGACTGAAAAGAAGCAGCTTTATCCATCAAGCTAAACGGCTCCGTAGACAACTTACAGACCTACCTGAAGTTGACAGCCCCTTAAGGTCTGTACCAGAACAAACCCTGTGGAGTCATCAAGGCATGGAATGCCAATATACATTCAGACCTATGTGAAAGGAATACTAAACGAGGACGAACAGAACAGTGTGCAGTGAAGGACAGTCACCCTCAGTTTCCTGGATGAGGAATATCCACAAGATATATGGGTCAGAGTATACACAGATGGGTCAGCACAGAATGCTGTGAGGAATGAAGGTGCAGGTGTATATATAGAATATCCACACAAGCCTAGATATATGGGTCAGAGTATACACAGATGGGTCAGCACAGAATGCTGTGAGGAATGAAGGTGCAGGTGTATATATAGAATATCCACACAAGCCTAGAGATACAATCAGAACACAGACAGGAAAATTCTGCAATAATTATGATGCAGAAATCCAGGCAATTAGTGTGGCAGCTAAAAAACTGCTGAACTCCAACTCTGGCCTACAGCCTGTGGTATTCCTAACAGATGCAAGGTCAGTGCTTCAAGCTCTCCAGTCTGGAAAACTAACAGACTTGAAAAAACTACTTAGCGAATTGTTGTACCAGTATAGGGTAACCATGCAGTGGATACCCTCTCACTGTGGAATACCAGGAAATGAAAAAGCAGACCAACTGGCTAAGGAAGGTGTTGCCGAAGACCAACCAGATGTACTAATCACCTACCATCAGAAAGAACAGATGATCAAGTCAATAAGAAAGCCACAAACACCAACACAAGATGACTATCACATTATGAACAGATCAGAACAAGTTATAATTCTACGTCTCAGAACAAGACACAACCGACTCTGCAGTCACATGTATACAAAGTTCAACATTGGCAACATGGCCATGTGTACATGTGGACAGGCAGTACAGAGTGCTAAACATATACTTCAAGAGTGTTCTGAGCATGAAATGCTGAGGCAGACATATTGGCCAGAGGAAACAACACTGGAATCAAAGCTCTATGGGACACTGTATGAACTACAAAAGACTGAGTTTTATTAAGGAGACAGAATTACAGATATAGACATGTTTCAAGTGAACAAAAGAAGAAGAAGCAGAATATTACAAAAAATGTAGGATGTTTACACTACAAGAAAAGTAAGATGCTTATGTTACAGCAAAATAGTCAAGCAAATTGAATTAAACAGGTTACTAAAACACTTACCTTGCCTATTAATAAAAAATAAATTAAAAAAAGGATATATAAAAAAACATACAATAAAACTAAACAGGACAATTCTCCACGTATATTTCTTTTTTTATATATACTTTTTTAAATATATTTTTATTAATAGGCAAGGTAAGTGTTTTAGTAACCTGTTTAATTCATTTTGCTTGACTATTTGTTCATTAGGTTACTGCGGCACCATCCACTTTGTCGGACACCCTCTGACCATTTGGTTATTTATGTTACAACAAAAGTAGGATGCCTAAATTGCAACAGAAGTAAGGTATCTACACCTCACGTTTGCTTGCATCAAGTGTATAGCTTCACCTGCCATAATACTCTTACTAATACTCATAAAGCTCTATCAATGGATACTTTTAAATATCTTTTAACCTTCCATTCCCATAGTTCTGTTATTACATTGTTCCAACATTGTAAAACAGGCGTTGTTCTGGAATAGACATGGAAAAAGAAAAAGAGAAAGGCCAAGAAATACCTTGATGAAAGAATGAGAAAACCAAAACTAGTTTTACAATGGCAGTAGGGTCAGTAATATTCTCAATGCATGATCCGTGAGATTTAAAATGATGCCTGAACCAGCCAACAACAATTTCAATCAGGGGCTACCCTCTGTGCAATTTTTAATATGGACATCATGGTGGATGAGAATGTTATTAAGGTTGGTTGGTTGGTTAGTTGCTGATCCAGCGGTCCATGAGCTCATGGCCTTTGACCTAATGCCATTAGATGGCATTATATTGCTGGGAAGTCTGTGGATTTTCCCACCCCGGGACAGAGCCAGATAATAACTATCACTTCTCCAGGAAGGTAGGTTTCAACCTATGCACCGCTCCTAGCGACTGTAGCCAAGATAGGGTTCACTGTGCTCATTCCCCGCCACCAATTGACTACTGGTTATGCCGAACTTCTCTATTGCTCCAGGCATGCAACCAAATGTTCAAGTCAAAAGGATTGTCACGTCCTGAGTCACTGTGCCTCTATGAGGGGCCTCAGCCATAGGAAAAACAGTGATGTCAGTTTCCTCCTACTCAGTGCTGCGCAGTACATCTCTGGCTCCCTCCCAACCACAGAGGGTGCATACATATATTCAGGCAAACATGAAAAAACATTTAAACAGCAAAACAAAATCATAACTGTATAGATGACATGTCATGAAGCTTCTATAAGAAGATAACCTCAATATAACGGCATATCATCCACTAAGATTTTCTGTTGCATGGGTGGTTTGTCTAGTGGGCCATTGGTGAGACCCACAGACGCAACCACATGCGTAAATGTTAAGAGATTGAATTAATATGGATGCTCTTGGGAAGATAGTGGAAGAGGATGAATAAAAGGTACAATGAAGAAGATATACAATTAAGTGACTATGGGAACTGTCAGCATACTGACTCTTCACCATCTGTAGAGATGGAACTCATATGTGGATGCCACCAAGAGTGTACTGTCCTCAGTATATAATACTCATGTGGGAGACAGGTTATGAAGTTCTACTGAATGACGACTGACACACTATCACTGTCAGATGCTTACGTGAAATAATATATGTAACAAATCACAGGATATAATCATACAAATGACAATACACAGGACATAATCAACATTTCGAACAAAGGTCTTTGTCAAGATACACACGTGACATAAAAAGACGATGAGTAGAAATGACTACACCACAACACACGTGTCTGAGTGAAGTATGGATGTGAGAAATATGGTGTACTCATTTCTACTTGTCTTTGTATGTTATGTGCAAATCTTGACAAAAGGCCTTTTTGTTCGAAACGTCGATTTTGTCCCGTGTATTGTCATTTGTATGATTATATTCTGTGTTTTGTTACATATATTATTACAACAAAAGCATCCGACAGTGATAGTGTGTCAGTCGTCATTCAGTAGAACTTCATAACCCGTCTCCCACATGAGTACTATTTGTATACAGTTTTACTAGCAGTATTACCTTTTATTGTCCTCAGTTTAGAAAATCATTACCCGCCGAAGATTACCGGATGTGTCGGGCCATTGGCGCAAATAAAATGGCGACACAACGCATTTCCATTCTCTGGACTACATCCTGCTGGAAATCTAGTAGGACCATGGTCCTGCTACAAGGGAAATCCAGCGGGAGTTTGAGAATGAACGCTAAAGAAGAAGAAGAAAATCATTAATCCCAAAAATATGTTCAGTAGAAAGTTGACAGAACTGAAAGCAACAGAAAAAGATAGAAAAAATGTGGAAATGTTTGTTGAGGACCTATGCTCCACAGGGAGTGAATGTGAATAAGACTGATGCATGTAACCATCCTTTGAAAGAAATACATAAATCAAGATCATTCATCTGAAACAAGATCTGTCAGCCATGAACAGTCAGAATTGTACATACATTTGTTACAGAGGAAGCTCCATGATGATCCACTTTATCATCGATCAACTGAGCTGAAGATATTGTAGAATAATGTTTCATCTCTGCTGTTGCCATTTCCAAAACTGAATTTTCTATGACCTGGAATAACATAAGAATAACAATATTGTTAAAATATTTTATATGAAAGTAAACAGTTTCTTTCTACAAGGTTGAGATAAAAGGAAATGGGATTTCTGTGATGAGACATGGCACATATAATGGTAAGATGTCATGTATGATAGTGAGGTCTATTGACAAGACATGGCACATGTAGTGATAGGACCTCATGTGTGATAGTGAGGTCTATTGACAAGACATGGCAAATGTAGTGATAGGACCTCATGTGTGATAGTGAGGTCTATTGACAAGACATGGCACATGTAGTGATAGGATCTCATGTGTGATAGAAATGTCTACTGATGAGACATGGCACATATAATGATAGGATTTCATGTGTGATAGAAATGTCTACTGACAAGACATGGCACATATAATGATAGGATTTCATGTGTGATAGAAATGTCTACTGACAAGACATGGCACCTATAGTGTTTGGATCTCATGTGTGATAGAAATGTCTACTGATGAGACATGGCACATATAATGATAGGATTTCATGTGTGATAGAAATGTCTACTGACAAGACATGGCACCTATAGTGATAGGATCTCATGTGTGATAGAAATGTCTACTGATGAGACATGGCACTTAGTATCTCGTTCGTCTTCAGCATCTGCGGTCATGCTATACTGTCAGGCTTGTCGTCAGAGCGAAGTCCACTGTCTTCTCCAGTTCAGAGTGGCTGCCCCATAGCTTTTGTCTCAGATCTGTATCCTCTGGCCAGGTCTGCTATCTTGGCACATGATAGTATGATAAGGATCCCATGTGTGATAAAGATATCTATCCGTAATATATAACACATGTTACGGATCTCATGCGTGATAGACATGTCTACTTTTGTCTTTTCCTTCGATCGTTCTTAAATTACGAGACAACTGGTTACAACAGAGATGAGATGTCTGATAAAAGCCACAGGAGTGAACAGAAGACACATAATTAGTAATGGTGTCATAAGAGAAAGAGTGGGTGTCAAATCAATTCTACAATACATACAAAACCAACAGATACAATGGTTTGGTCATATGGAAAAATGCAGTATGATTCATTAGTTTATAAAGCATATACGAAGAGAGGAGAAGCAGAAAGAAGAGCCAAGGGTAGACCTAGAGTACGCTAGATCAACAACATCAAAGAGACATTACACGAACACCAAATAACATTATCTGAAGCTACCAGAAAAGTGAGAACAAGAACATTGTATCTCCGTCGACACCCGTAAAGGGTAAAAGAGGAAGGAAAGAAGAATAAGAAGTTCTTAAATTCCCACTGGATTGCTTTAACCTCCTATAGCAGGACAATGGATTGCTTTAACCACGTATAGCAGGACAATGGATTGCTTTAACCTCCTATAGCAGGACAATGGATTGCTTTAACCTCCTATAGCAGGACAATGGATTGCTTTAACCTCCTATAGCAGGACAATGGATTGCTTTAACCTCCTATAGCAGGACAATGGATTGCTTTAACCTCCTATAGCAGGACAATGGATTGCTTTAACCTCCTATAGCAGGACAATGGATTGCTTTAACTTCCTATAGCAGGACAATGGATTGCTTTAACCTCCTATAGCAGGACAATGGATTGCTTTAACCTCCTATAGCAGGACAATGGATTGCTTTAACCTCCTATAGCAGGACAATGGATTGCTTTAACCTCCTATAGCAGGACAATGGATTGCTTTAACCTCCTATAGCAGGACAATGGATTGCTTTAACAACCTATAGCAGGACAATGGATTGCTTTAACCTCCTATAGCAGGACAATGGATTTCTTTAACCTCATATAGCAGGACAATGGATTGCTTTAACCTCCTATAGCAGGACAATGATCTTACATATTTTTATCAGGATTTAGTCCAAGTAACAGAAATTTATTTTTTTCTTCATTTTATTTGCGGCAATGGTGTAGCACATCTGACTTTGGCATTGCTAACTAATACTTTCAGTGAAATGTGAATAGAACTGATGTTGGTAACCATCCTTTGAAAGAAATATACAGATCAACATCGTTCATCTGAAGCAAGATCTGTTAGCTATGAACGATCAGAATTGTACATACATTTGTTACAGAAGAAGTTCCATGTTGATCCACTTTGTCGTTGTTCAACTGAGCTGAAGATATTGTAGAATAATGTTTCATCTCTGCTGTTGCCATTTCCAAAACTGAGTTTTCTATGACCTGGAATAACATAAGAATAACAATATTGTTAAAATATTTTATATGAAAGTAAACAGTTCTTGATTCTTGATTTTTGATTAGAAACTGACCTCACAGCACGTGGGGCATTCTCATAAGTGCTCCGCCCCCTGTTTCAGCAGCCATTCGACTCGATGGTGTTTCGAGTCTAACGCAGCTGAAACAGACGTCGACACCAGGGTACAACTCTGGCCCTTGCGACAGGTTTCTTTGTTGTTCAGCCCACCCACGCCGTGCCCGTAACTAGTTCAAGCACAACGTAGGCCTGTCGGAACAACATGGTAACTGTTATCGAAGAGTACGACTACGGGATTGTATAGATGACGTGCGATTAAGCTTCTATAAGAAGATAACCTCAATATAAAAGCATGTCATCTGCTAAGGTTTTCTGTTGCATGATTGGTTTGTCTAATGAGCCATTGGTGAGACCCACAGACACAACCGCTTTCACAAAAAAGTAAACAGTTTTTTTCTACAAGGTTGAGAATAATATGAAATGGGATTTCTATGGTGAGACATGGCACATGTAATGAGAGGGTCTCATATGTGATAGATATGTTTACTGAAAAGACATGGCACATAGTATCTCATTTTCATTCAGCATCTGTGGTCATTTTATATTGTCATGTTATGTCATCAGAGCGAACTCCACTGTCTTCTCCAGGTCAGAGCAGCTGCCCCATAGCTTTTCTCTACATTCAGAAATACAGAAAGTTAAAGGCAGTAGACTCAAGAGAGGGAGATCGTGGGTGGGACGTGCTGAGGATGTCATACAAAGCATGTGTAGATTGCAGGATGTGGCAGCAGGTGTGAAATGGATAAGTCTACCCACGAATTTCGAAACTTGTTTGAGATGAGAGTAATAATATCACTTAGCAGGGAATGCAGAGAATGGTGTCTCACAGCTGTGAAGAAAGAAGTGCAGGCTTTGGTCAGTGAGAATACCAAAGAGGGGGATGTGATTATATACACTGATGCATCTGTGATTAGGCCTGTTCGCAGTGCTTAGGCCTTCACAGCTCAGTGCACAGGTAAAACGATCAAGGAGGAGAGTGGTGCCTTTGCGGTCACTACGAGTAGTATGACCATGGAGACTATGGAGGTGACCAGGGCATTTGAGTGGCTATGCACACAGAAGGTAACACAGGTCTGCATCTTGAGTGACTCTATGAGTATGATTAAGAAGGTACAAGTGGGTCTCGTTCGTGAACAGTGGATTGAGGTCTTGAGAAAGGCGAGCCTGAAAGTGGTTACATTTATTTTCATGCCGGGACATGTGGGCATTTGAGACAATGAAAGAGCGGATCAACTGGCATCATGTGCGATTGTGACACAGGGCAATGGGGCAATGGATAGCGCTGACGTTTTGAACTCCTTAAGAGTTATAACACGCAAGAGTGAGACTAATGTGGATGATGATTCCTTTTCAATGGCTAGGATTAAAGATCAGGGATTGAAATGCGGTGTTGCTAGAAGTGAACATTTTGGAGGGCGCAGAAGAATGATGGTCAACCAGCATAGGACCGGTACTGTCAGCAGAAGTGTAATGGCGGATACACTCAAGGAGAGATCGGAGCAACTATGGACGTGTCCAGTTGGCAGTGATGATGATCTGATGACTAACTAACTTTTCTCTCAGATCTGTATCCTCTGGCCAGGTCGATGTCTTGGCACATATGAGTATGATAAGAATCCCATGTATGATCAAGATATCTACTGGCAATATATAGCACATGTTAAGGATCTCATGTATGTTAGACGTGTCTACTTTTTTCTTTTCCTTCGACCGTTCTTAAATTTCTAATGGATTGCTTTTAGGCCCCTATAGCAGGACAATGATCTTACATATTTTCAGCAGGATTTAGCCCAAGTAATGTATGCTACATCTATTCCATAGTAATGTATGGCTCAGAAACATGGACACTAAATAAACAATTAGAAGACAAAATTGATGCCTTTGAGATGTGGGTATATAGAAGAATAGGGAGAACATCATGGAAAGAGAAGAAAACAAATAAAGAGGTGCTAAAGACACTTAATATGAAGAAAGAACTACTAAGAGAAATAAAGATCAGGCAAATAAAATACTTTGGACACATTAAAAGACATGACACCCTATTGAAGACCTTACTTGAGGGTAAAGTCAAAGGGAAGCGAGCAAGAGGTAGGCAGAGATACAAGTGGGGGAGTAACATTACACGATGGACAGGTTACAGTCTAGCAGAGTGCACCACCAAGACAAGAGACAGGAGATGTTGGAGATACGTTGCAGCCAACCTTCGTTGCGGAGACGGCACTTGATGATGATGATGAGTCCAAGTAACAGAAATGTGTTATGTCACCACTTTATTTGTGGCAATGGCACAACACATCCGACTTTGTCATTGCTAACTAATACGTTCAATGTTTTTAACCACTTCCACTGAATAGTAGATGTCTGTAACTATATTGTTTGTATAACACGCCAGCCATATAAGATAACTGGTTCTCACTCTTACACGTCAATCACCAAGCTCGGTGCAGGTTGAGCAAATGTGGCCTCATCATGTGATGAGTCCAACTTTTTAATATTACACGTAGTTTCATTCCAATTTCGTGACATAGCTGACCTCAGATTAAAAGTTGCAAGGTATGCTTCAAACTGTGTGCGCACTACAAACTAAGGGGCCACCTTGGTCCCCATAGTCATCCAAAGGCAGGGGGTAGCCTCTAAGTGTGTAGCGTGCAGATAAATAGATCCACAAGTAGACTTTCCTTCTGTGAAATGCGTCCGTATCTATATTTCATTTCGTTAAATAATGTACATATTTGTATCTTTCAAAAAGTGGCCACATTTGCTTAACCTGTACCCCAAGCTAAAAGCTAATCACTGTCATGATTGCTTGACGTTTCTGTCACTTCCTTGCGTTGTTATCAACATAGCTATAGACACCCACTAGATGTCTGCTATTACAGCAGATTAAATCATTTGTCTTTACGAGAACACTGATTCTAAGCCAGACCATGACATCTTTAAGTGAGACATGAGTAGAACTGATCCATGTAACCGTCCCTTAAAAGAAATACTCAAATCAACATCATTCATCTGAAACAAGATCTGTTAGCCATGAACAATCAGAATTGTACATACATTTGTCACAGAAGAAGTTCCACGCTGATCCACTTTGTCGTCGTTCAACTGAGCTGAAGATATTGTAGAATAATGTTTCATCTCTGCTGTTGCCATTTCCAAAACTGAATTTTCTATGACCTGGAATAACATAAGAATAACAATAATGTTAAAATATTTTATATGAAAGTAAACAGTTTCTTTCTACAAGGTTGAGAATAAAAGGAAATGGGATTTCTGTGGTGAAATATGGCACATACAATGGTAGGGATCTCATGTGTGATAGATACCGGTAAGTTTACTGACTAAAATGTGACACATATAATGATAGGGATCTCATGTGTGATAGATAAGTTTACTGACTAAAATGTGACACATATATTGATAGGGATCTCATGTGTGATAGATAAGTTTACTGACTAAAATGTGACACATATAATGATAGGGATCTCATGTGTGATAGATAAGTTTACTGACTAAAATGTGACACACATATTGATAGGGATCTCATTTGTGATAGATAAGTTTACTGACTAAAATGTGACACACATATTGATAGGGATCTCATTTGTGATAGATAAGTTTACTGACTAAAATGTGACACACATATTGATAGGGATCTCATGTGCATTTTACCTGTCTTATATAGATGTCGTACATGTGTGTGATATGAATGTTTAACTTCGTGTGATAGAGATGGTTACCTGTCTGTGATAGAGATGGTTACCTGTCTGTGATAGAGATAGTTACCTGTCTGTGATAGAGATGGTTACCTGTCTGTGATAGAGATAGTTACCTGTCTGTGATAGAGATGGTTACCTGTCTGTGATAGAGATACTTACCTGTCTGTGATAGAGATACTTACCTGTCTGTGATAGAGATACTTACCTGTCTGTGATAGAGATACTTACCTGTCTGTGATAGAGATACATACCTGTCTGTGATAGACATGTCTTACTATGTGCAACAGCTGTATCTTATAGACATTTTATAGCAATGTTTACCTGTGCAGTAGTTCTACTACTGTGAACATGATGTTGATTTTGATGTACAAGTTCTGCTTCGTGCAGTAGAAGAGCTTCATTTGAGAAAGTTGACTCGGAGGATAAAGATGTCATTGAGTCAGTATGGATCAAGCCAGGGGCAGGTAATGTCTTGTAATTTGATTCATTTTCTAAGTTATCTGACCTGAAAAAAATTGAATATTAAGTAAAACAGTATCCCTTGGCAAGAGGTATGGAATCTTGATTGAGTATCTGGGATTTATACCACCTATGACAAAAGTTACAAAATCTTGCTTCAGTATCTGGGATTTCTACCACCACAAACAAAAGTTACAAAATCTTTCTTCATTACAAAATCTTTCTTCAGTGTCTGGGATTTCTACCACCAAAAACCAAAGTTACAAAATCTTTCTTGAGTATCTGGGATTTCTACCACCAAAAACCAAAGTTACAAAATTTTTCTTGAGTATCTGGGATTTCTACCACCAAAAACCAAAGTTACAAAATCTTTCTTGAGTATCTGGGATTTCTACCACCAAAAACCAAAGTTACAAAATCTTTCTTGAGTATCTGGGATTTCTACCACCAAAAACCAAAGTTACAAAATCTTTCTTGAGTATCTGGGATTTCTACCACCTTATCAAATGCCTTATCACATATGTCAACTACAAGGGTGGACAACATTTTAAGATCAAGGGTCAAACTTAATTTTGTTCAACTGAGATTGCAGCATATTATAATCCAGGTAATATAATAGGGCGTATGGCGTGAGTAGTGATCTTGGCTGACCCAACTTATCCGTATTTTGTATTGTTTATTTTATGTACACATCTTGTGCCAGCCATTGAAATCCATGGATGAAGTCCAGTCAACCAAGATAAATTATGCAACCTGAATGTCGTAGTGTATCTGAAGTTAGCAGGGGTTATACTTGCTAATATCTGACTATTTAATATTCCATCATAAAGGTATGGACAGACAACATCAAGGAATGGACAGGGCAAGATATTTCAACACTCATCCGCATCGCTGAGGATATAATTCGCTGGAGGACTCTGTGTGCTGAAGCATCCAATGTGGTACCCCTACGACCCTGAAGTGTTACGGGTTTATTGATACTTGCTAATTGAGAAAATCTAAAAGTGTTTTTTTGTTAGTTTTTGATCAAAAAGACTTCTTTCAAATTCAAAGCTTCTGTTGTTTTTTTTCTAATCATCAAAGATGCAGACGGAGACAAGTCTCATTTAATCCTTAATACATGTTCACCTTACATCATCAAGATATTTTGCGTAATCATTTCTTTTGTAACAGTGAAGAAAACAAACCAGGAGGTGTTACGAACAATTAACGTCCAGGAAGGCTGGCTACGTCCAGGAACACTATATTAAAGAAAAAGCTAATTTTTTCTGTCATATTAAGAGACACAACGGCATGGAGAGAGTGTTACTGGAGGAGATGATAGAAGGAAATAGGGGCAAAGGCCGACTAAGACGCCGTTGGACAAAAGACATTCAAGAATGCCTGCGCGTGTCACTGAATGATGCAGGGCAATTTGCTCAAGACCGTGGAGAATTCAAGAGATCCATAGGAAAGACTACGTTCTGGAAAGAATATGTCACTTGATGATGATTTCTTTTGTATCTCTGTTCAGTGTTTTTGTTGACTTAACTGAAGTAGTGTTTGGTTTGATATATTATGAACTCCTCTTCCATTGCACATGGTAATGTTTGATTTTCTTAGTGAACTTGTAAAAATATCTTTGTGGGCTGGATTTGGCCCTCTGGTTTTATTTTGCCAATGCCTATATTGTATATTATGTGACCTATGACACATGTTAAAGATGACAGAATCCAGTGTCATGGTCAGCAAACAACATTATCTGGAAAAAAACATGTAAATTCTCTAATTTAATTATTGAAATAAATGAATCATTTGAACCCCTATTTTATTTCTGATGTAGACATTTGTCTTATGCTCTCCATTGGCAATGCAAAGAACTCTAACATTTGAAAACCTGTATGTTTCTTTCTATAAAATGCTACATCTATTCTATATTAATGTATGGCTCAGAAACATGGACACTAAACAAATAATATGAAGACAGAATTGATGCCTTTAAGATGTGGGTGTATAGAAGAATATAGAGAACATCATGGAAAGAGAAGAAAACAAATAAAGAGGTGCTAAAGACACTTAATATGAAGACAGAATTACTAAGAGAATAAAGATCAGGCAAATAAAATATTTTGGACACATTAAAAGACTTTATTGAAGACCTTACTTGAGGGTAAAGTCAAAGGGAAGCGAGCAAGAGGTAGACAGAGATACAAGTAGGAGAGTAACATCACAAGATGGGCAGATTGCAGTCTAGCAGAGTGCACCACCAAAACAAGAGACAGGGAATGTTGGAGGTCTGTTGCAGCCAACCTTCATTGTGGAGACGGCACTTGATGATGATGTTTCTCTCTTCATATCTGCAGTGAGTGTAATACAAGGGTAACCTTCCATTATTAAATAATAATGTGCTCCTTAATGATAACAATATTGAGTGTGATGTGAGGTTGTTTTAAATAATGATAATGGCTAGTTGTGTCTTTGCTGGTCAAGAAGCAGAAAAGTATAACATTTCAAATGAACTATGAGGCTTTACAAGTCAACAAGCATAAAAGTGTAACATTTCAAATGAACTATGAGGCTTTACAGGTTAAGAATCAGAAAAGTATAACATTTCAAATGAACTATGAGGCTTTACAGGTCAAGAAGCAGAAAAGTATAACATTTCAAATGAACTATGAGGCTTTACAGGTCAAGAAACAGAAAAGTATAACATTTCAAATGAACTATGAGGCCCTCAAATGAATTGCCCAGATGCATTGTTGTAGCATATGATTGCTTGCTCTGCCAGTTGTTATGGAGAAAGAGCTTTGTCCATTTGCTATAATTCCTCTTAAATATGTTGATTAGTTCCAAGAGAAAGGCAATGCATATGTGCTTGGAAACAATTGGAACTGCATGAAATGCCAGAAGATAGTTCAATAAAGCATCAACTTGCTAAAGGTCACCATTCAGGATTTCTGTACGGGTTAACTCCCTTAGACACAACATTTCCGTGAGAATATGATATTAATAATTATAATAAAGTAGTCTAATTCCAGATGAGGTGCCTACCATATATATATTTTGCCAATTTCGGAAATGTGAGTGAAGTTAGATATTATGCACAGGTTCATTCCAAGTTTGTTACGGTGCGCGCACACTTTTCCTGCCATCAATTAAATGAAATTACATCATGAGGAGACTGTGTTGCCACAAAAAACAAAATCGCTAATTGTAGCAGAGATGGAATTATGCCATCATTTAATACCATGACTCCGCATCAGAGCAGAAGGGAAGATCCTAGTGTTTGAAGGGTGGTGTTAGGGTTGGGTTAGACCCAAACACCAACCCACCTCCACTCTAACACCTACACACCCCCACTACTAAACTCTATACCTCTCTGTCTCAAGGGTTAGGCTTTTAATGGAAGGCAAGTTTAGCATAGATATGACAGCTATTTCGCTAAAACAAATGAACCAGAAGAGTCTGCCAAAGATGGATGTGTTGGGCCATTGGTGCATATAAAATGGCGACACAAAGCATTTCCATTCTCTGGAATACATCCTGCTGAAAATCTAGTAGGACTGTGATCCTGCTGTAAGGGAGATCCAGCGGGAGTTTTTGAGAATGAACGCTGAAGAAGAAGAAGAAGAACCAGCAGAGTGACATCACAAACTAATAAAAAGTTACTTAAAAAACTGTGAATGTGGTAGAAAAAGTGGAGTGATGCATAAATTTCTACTGAACATTTATATATATTGATATATACGTACGTGTATGTTTCGACGTACGTTGCTGTATCACTGTATATTGTATCGCTGTGATTCGAAATGTGATTCCGTTTACCACCAACCTCAGCCCTCTCTGTGACAGAAGAGTCTATGACATGAAGTATCTTATCTGCAGCTAATTGTTCGTAATTGATCATTTGTAGAAGTTGTTCAGCTTCCTTCAAATTAGCCATAGCTTGAGGATCTGTGTTCGAATTTGTCATGGTTGCTGCTTGTGTAGAAAGCATTATCTGCAAAGGTTTATTCACAGTTTGAGTAGTAATTATATTCACAGTTTGAGTTGTAATTATATCCACAGTTTGAGTTGTAATTATATTCACAGCTGGAATTGTTATTTCATTTACAATGTGCATGATTATTTTTTTTGGGGTGTTCATTCTCAAACTCCTGCTTAAATGGTTATTTAATTTCCAATTAAAATGGGTACTTCATTCACAATTTGGATGGTTAGTTCATTTGCAAAAAAGGTTATTTCATTGATAGTTTTAGTGATAATATTTTAAAATATTTTTACATAAAGGCCTACACTGAGTCAAACGCTCAATCTGGACTAACGAAAGCTCTGAACCCTACACACACACGAGCGCGTGCGCGCACATGCACGCACCCACCCACCCACACCACCACCTCCACCACCACCACCTCCACCACCACCACCTTTCCACAACAAAAAAGGTCAAATAAATACTAATCTGAAGCTGGGAAAGGTATAGACAACTAGAGTGGCAAACTAGTTCTACCTCATGAAAGATGCTGAAGCTGGGAAAGGTATTTTGTGAAAGATTTGAAGATGGAGACTTCAGTTTATTGTATTCTCTTTATATATCTTGATGCACTTTACACAACATTTGTTAACCTTATATCACATTTGTTAACCTTATATCACATTTGTTAACCATATATCACATTTGTTAACCTTATATCACATTTGTTAACCTTATATCACATTTGTTAACCATATATCACATTTGTTAACCTTATATCACATGTGTTAATCTTATACCAAATTTGCTAACCTATATCGCATTTGGTAACCTTATATCGCATGCGGTTGTGTCTGACCAATGGCTCACTAGACAAACCACCCATGCAACAGAAAACCTTAGTAGATGACATGCCTTTATATTGAGGTTATCTTCTTATAGAAGTTTCATGGCACGTTATCTATACAATCCTGTAGTTGTAACCTTCGATAACAGTTACCATGTTGTTCCGACAGGCCAACGTTGTGCTTGAACTAGTTATCGGCACAGCGTGGGTGGACGGAACAACAAAGAAACCTGTCGCAAGGTCCAGAGTTGTGTCCTGATGTCAACGTCTGTTTCAGCAGTATTAGACTCAAAACACCATCGAGTTGGATGGCTGCTGGAACAGACAGCAGAGCACTTATGGGAATGTCCCACGTGCTGTGAGGCCAGTTTCTAATCTAGAATCAAGAAGACGATATCGCATTTGGCAACCTTATATCACATTTCCTAACCTTATATCTAATTTGTTTACCTTATATCACATTTGTTAACCTTATATCACATCTGTTAATCTTATTCACATTTTCTAACATTTGTTAAACTTACTTCCATTGACTTCCGTAAGTTTCTCTTTGTGCGTTGAATCCGTTTAAGGTTTTTAAGAGTGGAACCAGCTTCAATGTCATGGCAGAAGTTGAGGAAACCTAAATCTATGTGGTACCCGTAAGGACAGCAGCTACACTTCCCATCCTCATACTTCACTTGATGTGCAGTGTTGCGCTCACTGACTAAATGTTGCTCTGACAGGGTGCTCCTGCTTCTCATTTCTGGAATAAAAACGTTATGATTATTTAAAGTTCTATAGAAGAGTTCTGAGAACATTATCGACAGCAAGAATAACATACGAGGAGGTTTTAAGAACAATTAATGTCCAGGAAGGCTGGGTTCTTAACACCATCTTCTTCTTCTTTCTGTCCTCATGTACCTTTCGATGTTGAGGGGAGAGTGAGTGTACGGTCTTTTGCCCTTCTATTTGCCTCTTCTGCTGTTATATTTCTGAGTGTCTCTAATACATTATCTATCCACCTTTTATGAGGGCGTCCAATAGGTCGACTGTTTTCGTATTGTTTGTTAAGTGTTTTTTGGATAATACTTTGCTCTTTCTGTCTGGTTATGTGGCCATACTATTTAACTTGTTGTTTCTGTATGTATTCTATTGTTGACTTGATCCCTAATTGTTTCTTTAGTGCTTCATTCCTGATTTTGTCTCTCAAGCTAACTCCAATCATACGTCTCACACATTTCATTTCAGTGGTGTTAATCTTATGTATTGTTCTAGAATCTAATGTCCAAGTTTGACACTGATAACACAATGTTGGTAAGAAAATGGTGTTGAATAGCGCTTTCTTTGTTTCTAGTGTAATATCTTTGTTTCTTAGTAAAGGTGTTAATTGACCAATGATCTGACAGGCCTTATTACATCTTGCGTTTATTTCTGCTTCTTGTTTATTGTCATATCTCAATGTGCTGCCCAGATATTTGAATTCATCTACTTGTTTTAGTTGTTTATTGTTTATCTGTATGTTGATGTTCTCCTTTTCTCTTGCAATATTCATTACTTCTCATCATATTCTTAACACCATATTAAGGAATATTACTGAAAAAAATCCAGTTTTTCTATGTGTCATACAATAAGTGTCAATAAGAGACACGACGGCATTATCAGAGTGTTATTGGAAGGGATGATAGAAGGCAACAGGGGAAAAGGCCGCCCAAGATGCCTTTGAACAAAAGACATTCAAGAATGCCTGCAGGTCACTAAAAGCAACGGGACAGCTTGGCTCAAGACAGCGGAGAATTCAAGAGATTCATAGGGAAGACTACGTTCTGGAAAGAGTATGTCACCTGATGATGATGATCTATTTAGCATTTGTTTCTCCTTAGTATTCTTTTCAACTGTGCTTCATTTTCAACATATTTCTTCCTTCAACATAAATCTAAAAGTGTGTGATCTTATACAAACTGCTCAATAAATAACAGAATAATTAAATACATAAAGTGCTGGACCTCGGACTTCCTGACCACAAGTGGCCAACCGGGGTGAAAATAATCACAGTTTTACTGTGGAACTTGCAGCACAACGTACTTCACGCTCCCCGGCGGAAATCACACGAAATATGCGTTGTGGTTATTTGAGAGCTAACGCTGAAGAAGAAGAAAAAGAATACATAAAGATCACAGTTTTTGGCATACTTCAACCCAGTTTGGGAATTCCCTTTCAGGGACTTAATAATAAATCCTAAGCCAAGCCAAGTATTTTAACATACGCTCAACCATGACCTGAAAGTCCCATTTTGATTGTTTCCGTGCATTTTGTTTATCAGTTATTTTGGCATGCATCTCCAAGTATATAAATAGTGACAAATGAAAACCACGACAATAATCAAAACACAACGAATAAAGTCCTAATTAATTATATAGAGAGATCTACTTGCGGAAGGCACGCCTTAACCTGAGCCAGGTTAAACTCAGAAGTGGCAAGCTTGTGCATACACTCCCTACAGTGACCAGACTGCGTACTTTACATGGAATAAACTAACAGAGCTATTCTTCTTGATCTTCTGTGTTCATTCTCAAACTCCTGCAGATTGTCAGGATGTAATCCGAGAACGAAACGCGTTGTGGCATGGTTTACAGCTGCGCTGCAATATATGCGCCTTTCGGCCTGACACATCCACCTTCAGGACCTCCTGAGGCAGACATATTGGCCAGAGGAAACAATACTGGGGGGCCACTGTGTGAACTACAAAAGACAGTGAGTTTTATTAAGGAGACAGAATTATAGATATAGACATGTATCAAGTGAGCGAAAGAAGAAGAAGAAGAAGAAGCCCCGATAGCAGGACCGACAAGTTGGGAAACTGTATTTGTCAAAGAATATCTAAACATATGGGTCAGATGGTGCTGTATGAGAGCTATGTTTTTTTTTAGATTGTCATCACTGATCCAAGTGCTTGTCATCACTGATTCATGTGTTTGTCGTCACTGATTCACGTGATTGTCATCACTGATTCAAGTGTTTGTCATCACTGATTCATGTGTTTGTCGTCACTGATTCACGTGATTGTCGTCACTGATTCAAGTGTTTGTCATCACTGATTCAAGTATGTGTAGGGGAATACACTCATACTTATACTCCATAAAAAGATCATCTGATGCCCTCCTGGTACCAACAGATAGTAGATAGACAGAAAAATACAGAAAAAAATAAGTCTTAATTACAGATAAAACACACCACATAGAAAAAGGCAGAAAAAGACATACTTATTGACAGACAAAACACTGACAGTGTTAAAACATAAACAGTACAATAATAACATTACAATTCAGACATTGTTACTGAAAAAAACCACAAAAACACAGAAACTGTGTTAACAGATAAAACATGCAACAGACAAACTGTATAACTATTCAGCTTCTATTGACATCACACAGCAATCTTTTAGCGTGTGTCCAAAATAATATTTAAAAATTCATTATATATAAAATACATCAAAATATAAGTTACAAAATCAAAAAAGGACATTTTATGTAGCCAAGAAATATAATTCAGTGATCAAGAAATATACAAATATTTTAGTGGCAACACTGTACTGATCTCACAGTATAAAGAAATCTCATAGTTTTACAACTGTCAAACGTTACATCATAACTGGCCACAGTTCTGGGCTGTCTGGACAGTCAAGTTGTTCAGACAAACTAGCATTTAATGACTCCTAGGCAGATGGGAGTACATGGGCGAAGGAAGTTGATATAACTCCCCAGAGTGATCTTGGGGTATGGTTTGGGGGGATGTACAGATAACGTATTAGTATTATGGTATAGAGAGTTGGTCAAAATAAAGTTATGTATTTCATACAAATATCTCAAACAAGCCAATATGTCGAGGGTGGAAGAAGCAGAGGAGGGAAAATAAAGGCATCGACAGACAACATCAAGGAATGGACAGGGCAAGATATTTCTACACTCATTCGCATCGCTGAGGATAGAATTCGCTGGAGGTCTGTGTGCTGAAGCATCCAATGTGGTACCCCTCCGACCCTGAAGGGTTACGGATTGATTGATTGATTGATTGATGTAGACTATGTATAGAAAAAGACAGAAACATTAACAGACAAACACTACACTGATAATGTTAACGGAAAACAGTAAACTACAGATGAAACAATAAGACAAAAAAACTAACATATAACACAGCCATTCGAAAGATAAAACACGGACATAAAACATACAATATAGGTGGATAAATATAGCAGATAAGGGGCTTAATAGCGCAAAATACATATTAATGAAACACCATTTCGTATTGTAAAGGACGTCTAGCAATCATAATATGTCAGAAAACATTTAAAAAGTCATAGTCAAAAATGTCATTATACATATTTAGTACATACAATATGTAAAAATCAATCAGCAGACACAGTTAACAATGTTAAAATAATTGATATGCGTTTATATAGACAAGAAACATACAAACTGATTACTGTTTATATCATGGCCGTCATACAAATATCTGAGACTCACTGTATTTTTACTACTGAATGCTTGCTCACAAGCTACAAAACTCGGATAAAGAAAGCTAATATGAAATAATCAGCTCGTCTGACAGTGTAAACAGATGGTAAGACATACATCGTGAAGACATACATCGTGAAGACATACATCGTGAAGACAAACATCGTGAAGACATACATCATGAAGACATACATTTTGAAGACAAACATCATGAAGACATACATTTTGAAGACATACATCGTGAAGACATACATCGTGAAGACAAACATCGTGAAGACATACATCGTGAAGACATACATCGTGAAGACATACATCGTGAAGACATACATCGTGAAGACATACATCGTGAAGACAAACATCATGAAGACATACATCTTGAAGACATACATCGTGAAGATAAACATCGTGAAGACATACATTTTGAAGACATACATCGTGAGGACATACATCGTGAAGACAAACATCGTGAAGACATACATCGTGAAGACATACATCGTGAAGACATACATTTTGAAGACATACATCGTGAAGACATACATTTTGAAGACAAACATCGTGAAGACATACATCGTGAAGACAAACATCGTGAAGACAAACATCGTGAAGACATACATCATGAAGACAAACATCATAGTAACTGTAAGTCGGTGCATGTCGGCGAGGATATCCAGCAAGGACCGTGTATACCCGTCGCCCAGAAGCGCTGTTTAGGACAAGCCATATAAGCTTATCAGGTGGACAAGGAAATATCAGAAACAATCTCGCCCGTGTGTTGCCGGGGCCCAAAAGGGGAGTAAAGAATATCAACACTGTTTACCTTCCTTAAACGCATGTCGTAAAAGGAGACGACGGAGGTTATGGGATGGAGTTGGCTGTCCCAACCCATATATGGTCAGTGACCCAAAGCCATGCTGAAGTCGGATGTGTCAGGCCGAAAGGCGCAGATATCGCAGCAATGCTGTAAACCATGACACAACGCATTCCGTTCTCTGGACTACATCCTGCTAATCTGCAGGAGTTTAAGAACGAACGCAGAAGAAGAAGAAGAAGAGACAATCTATAGAGATTGACGACTCTCTGACCAATCGTAAAAGTGTCAAGTGTTATGATGGAGCAGTAACACAACTAGAAACACAACATGAAGAACTTCATAACACATATTAAAACACAAACTTCGCATGACAATAGACAAGAAAAACATTAAAACGAACAACTAAATCCACAAACATACTAGCAAACATCAGACTTCAAATATCGAACAGCCACAAACAAATGAAACTATGCGTAAACATCTAATTTTACAACGCCAAACATTCAACTCAAACACAAAACATAAACGTCACAACTCTTATCAAAACACAAACTTCGTATAGCAATAACAAGAAAAAGTTTTAATCATCTCACATAAAATACAATTGAAACAAGACATAACAAAAAGAAACTGCACATAAACTTTACAACAGGCAACATAAACAGCAAATCGAAAACACTTTCTTCTTCTTCTTTCTATCCTCATTTACCTTTCGGTGTTGAGGGGAGAGTGAGTGTACGGTCTTTTGCCCTTCTATTTGCCTCTTCTGCTGTTATATTTCCGAGTGTCTCTAATACACTATCTATCCACCTTTTTCGAGGGCGTCCAATAGGTCGACTATTTTCGTATCGTTTGTTAAGTGTTTTTTTGGATAATATTTTGCTCTTTCTGTCTGGTTATGTGGCCGTACCATTTAACTTGTTGTTTCTGTATGTATTCTATTGTTGACTTGATCCCTAATTGTTTCCTTAGTGCTTCATTCCTGATTTTGTCTCTCAAGCTAACTCCAATCATACATCTCACACATTTAATGTCAGTGGTGCTAATCTTATGTATTGTTCTAGAATCTAATGTCCAAGTTTGACACTGATAACACAATGTTGATAAGAAAATGGTGTTGAAAAACGCTTTCTTTGTTCCTAGAGTAATATCATCAAAAACACAAACATTTAAAACAAAGAACATAAACTGTACAACGTCAATTTAATTTTTATATTTCTTGATCATTGAATTATATTTCTTGACTAAAAAAATTATATTTGTTGGTTGAATTTGTAACTTATATTTTGATGTATCTTATACATAATGAATTCTGAAATATTATGCTGGACACACGCTAAAGATTGCTGCGTGATGTCAATAGAAGATGAATACACTTATACAGCTTGTCTGTTACTTGTTTTATCTGTTTTTGTTTTATCTGTGTCTGTGTTTTGGTTGTAATTTTTTCGGTAACAATGTCTGTATGTTAATATTATTTTTGCACTGTTTATGTTTTAACACTGTCAGTTTTTGTTTGTCAATAAGTATGTCTTTGTTCTGCCTTTTAATATGTGTTGTTTTATCTGTAAGTAAGACTTGTATTTTTTTCTGTATTTTTCTGTCTATCTACTATCTGTTGGTACCAGGAGGGCATCAGATGATCTTTTTATGGTGTATAAGTATGAGTGTATTCCCCTACAAACACTTGAATCAGTGACAACAAACACTTGAATCAGTGACGACAAACACTTGAATCAGTGACGACAAACACTTGGATCAGTGACGACAAACACTTGGATCAGTGACGACAATCTCAACAAAAAAAAAACATAGCTCTCATACCCATCTGACCCATATGTTTGGATACTCTTTGACAAATACAGTTTTCCCCACAACCTGTCGGTCCTGCTATCAGGGCTGTTAAAGGAAGTATCCAACGTGTATACATTTCTATTCATGACCCTGTTATATATTGCTTTCTCTTTTTATAATCAGCCTATTTATTATACACCTTTTTCAAATAAAAACCAATATTGAAAAAAAAAACATCTTTTTAACAAACACTCCCATTTTCATAAAACACATTTTTTTTTAAAAAGTCATAAATTTCTTTTGGGTGACTGTGCCAGATGCCAGAGAACTGCCGAGCTGCCAGAGCTGTCATGTAGTGTCCTTGACGCCATACAGTACTTATGATGAAACTGTACTTCAAGGTAGAGTCGAGTGGCGGAGATGAAGTGTGAGGGGATCATTACGAGATATGCAGAATACGGCTTACCAGGGTGTACTACAAAGGCTCCATGAAATATGTTTGCGCACAAATACTTCTATCGGCTCGCAAAGCCAGTCACAGAAGAATAAATATATCAGGGAAAGAATAGGTATAATATCTTGTACAGATTACATAGAGAGAGAACAGATCAAGTGGTTTGGCCACATTATGAGAATGCATCACGAAAAGTTGCCCGTACAAGCATATAATCAAATGAGATCAGGGTACAAAGCCAGAGGAAGACCACGGAAAAGATGGATAGGAAACGTCAGGGACATCCTGTACAGATACGGTCATAGCACAGCCGAGGCCATACATCTGGCTTTAGAACGCAAGCTCGAGCTCCAATCACCCCTACGCTTAACGGTAAGAATGGATCACAAACCACCTGGGGAAAGACAATAGACAACGAAGGCAAGAGACAGAAGAGGTTGTAGGTTCTTTGCAGCCAACCTTCGATGCGAAACTAAACTTTCTGATGATAATGAATTTTATAAATTATAATTTATTCAATATTGTTTACCTTCTCTGACCTCAGCTGTTCCCATAACAACAGACACTTGTGTGGAGGTCATGACGCTCTGATGTAGATATGTGTGGAGTCTCCTGTGTAGTTCGTGGTGACTACACTTGTATTTCGTGAGGATTAGTTCTGTGAACTTCTTAATGTGATCTCAAATACAATAGTGTTTGCCAAGATTATTGAGAGATAAGCTCCCTGTGAAGTAAAGTAACAACAAAGTGAAGTTAACCCATAGCTATTAGTAACACCGTAGAGGTATGAGTTATTCAGCCATCTCACATTTCAGTGGCTCTGCTATATGAGGGTCTTTACCTCTCGGATTAATCCGGTACCCACTTAAGACCGGGAAGACCCGGGAGCCGTTGCGGTCTGAAAAACAATTCTGCCTCAACTGGGGAATGAATCCAGGACTACTCATATGCGCAGTAAATGCGCTGACCATTGCGCTACGCGGCCTCCAAAAGTATAGAAGATGTAATGAAATCTCATATTTAGTTATACGTATGACTTGGAATACACACATTATTCTCCTTCTGCGTTTGTTCTAAACTCCTGCCAGTTAACATGGGTCGATTAGTTGGTTGCTGATCCAGTAGTCGTGCCATGTGAGACCCAAAGTTAACATGGGTCGATTAGTTGGTTGCTGATCCAGCAGTCGTGCCATGTGAGACCCAAAGTTAACATGGATAAATAAAGAGTATAAATAGGGAGCTCCAATTAGTTTTCTAAAGAAAAAAACATTCAGAAGTCAGCAGTCATATTTGAGCCAGGATTGTTCACTTAACACAAACATTCAGAAGTCAGCAGTCATATTTGAGCCAGGATTGTTCACTTAACACAAACATTCAGAAGTCAGCAGTCATATTTGAGCCAGGATTGTTCACTTAACACAAACATTCAGAAGTCAGCAGTCATATTTGAGCCAGGATTGTTCACTTAACACAAACATTCAGAAGACAGCAGGTTAGATTTTAGTTATAGTATGTCGTGTCTGATTGAAGCGATTATATAAACCTGTGTTTTACGTAAGTCTAATTGTTGTTACGTTTCACGCAGTTACATTGTATTGATTTTATGTAATTGGACAGTTAGCCTCACCACTTAAACCTCCTTAGTCGCATTCAACGACATGAATGAGACTCAACTCTTACTATTCTTGATTCTCGTTTCGGGTCCCAACAGCACACAGATGACGTGTGGCTTCGTCACAGCATTTAATTCAAACAAACACCGTCTCCAATATAAGACCCGCGGGGGTGATAGAAACCCAGCCTTTCAACATAATTTACTTGATATTATCTGGATTTTAATTAGTTGTGTCACACAATGTGCAATCCTAGTGACCAATAAAATCACGGGAATTCAAACGGTTCATTGATAAAAGGCTTGAGCCAATGGGTCTCGATTGCCGTGGGTCACACTTAGCATTTCTCAGCACTTTTTAATAAATTGTCACAAATGTAAAAATAACTGCATATCAAACATACGAAACAAATAATTTATATATTCGTGATATTACACTGGTTTCCCTCTGAGTAGGAAGCTTCTTCATAAATCATTGCACAAAAAACTACTGATAGTTGAATTCTGGTTATAAAATATAACACGGGGTGAAACATGAACACCGCTCATCAGAATAGAAAAGCTCAATTGTTCGTAATTTCTCGTGAGCTAACAAAACTTACACGTAACTGGTCGTACACCGAATTAAATCAATGAAATGTACATGAAAGAACTATGAAGATGTGACTAGATTGGCTCTTCAGAAATCAACTCCAGCAAGTCTTTCAATAAAGTTGTTAGTTTGTTTAGTACACAGGACACGGAACAGCCTTGACAAACAGGTAAAGTGAAGGACCTCCTATGAAAGAGTAATTGAAACACGATTAGTGTGTACAGAGCCCTAACTTAAACAGTACTGATAGAATTTACATTTACAATGAATGTAGCTCAAATAGTTACACGTGCTACGGCACTGTGAAATGAGACACAGGGAAAATGTAGAGCTCCCCGACCTATCTGAAAGGGGGGGGGGAATTGTATCGCTACATGCAAGTGTGAGACAGACCCTCACTTTTACACAAGATGTCACCGTGGTCATATGTGAAAACAAAATAGCTCGCTTACACCATGTTCTGTCTGTTTGAGTTCCTTTTCTTCTTCTTTCTTTTGTTTGCATTATTTATTTGAAGTGTTTGTTTTATGAACACGTTGTGTTATTGAACATAATTTTCTATATATCTAAAAATACAAGCAGGTCCGGATTTAGACTTGATAAGGCCCTAAGCTATTTGAGATATGGGGCCATTTATACGTCATTTATACGTAATATATGACAATTGCTCACTAGGGGCCCCTAAGCTATAGCTTGTGTAGCTATCATGCACTGAATACAAGAAAGTAACAACTACGGGTGTTAAACAGTAGAACGCGATGAATATAATTTGTTATATACTCGTATTTATAAATACAAGGAGGTGATGATATTCCTCCAACGAGCATGGCATGAAAAACAATAAATGTGATGAACAAGTAGAAAAAAAACAAAAGATTTGTGATTGTCTAATGTGGTTTGAGTTCGTATATGTTCGATGAGTCGGATTCGAACCCGGAAAGCTCTGTTGCAGTGCATGCAGGAGTGCAGAGGGTTCGGGGTAGGGGAGTTTTCGGGTTTGTCCTTCCGCTTCCGTCGTTTGTAAATTGAACACAGTGTTCTTTCTTTTTTTCAAATTTGGTGATGTCAGCAGTGATCTGGTTGTGCCAAGCTAAACAATCAAGGACTGTATTCTCCCAGGAGCTAGGATCGATGCTGCAGTGCTTGAGATAGTTGGGTTTTTTTAGGTGAACCTTGAAGCACATTTTCTGGCACCCGCTTGAACGTTTACCATAGCACAGCTCCCCATAGAACAATCTCTTTGGAAGGCGCTTGTCTGGCTTACGAACGATGTGGCCTAGTCAGCAGGGCATGGATGCTTTGCATACGGGACTTTTGAAGAATTTCTGTGTCTGGTACTCGATCCTGCCATTCTATGTCCCATAAGGTGTCTTAGCCACCGAAGATGGAAAGAGTCAAGTTGTCAAGCGTGTCTCGCATATACAGTCCAGAATGACGCAGCATAAAGCAGTTTCAGTAAAGCAATGTTACAATGAAGTAACAACTACGGGTGTCAACCAGTAGGAAGCGATTGTCAAAAATCTTTGCTTGCATATTCCGTACAATAAGTCATATTCTAGAATCGTCACGTGTGCTGATTTCTCGCAGATTCACTCATCTTGGCTGATGCAAATAATCATTTGTCGCTTGGCTTATGCTTTGTATCACTAGCTAATGAAAAGTAAGGAAATCTCATAAGCCATCATAAGTGATTCTCAAATAGATCAGTGCATCAGTCTAAAAAGAGAAAAGACGTGTTTTTTAAATTTTAAATCTCTATATAAACGTTTCTCTTATTTACATCTGACACGTATCGGGTAATACATTGTTAGGGCTGTAGTTTTTAATTTACCAGCGGTACACCAATAGACGATGCAGTTAGCATCAAGCCAGCCACCTTTACTTTCACAGAATATCTGGTACCCATTTAATTGGATTTAATCTTCATTCTTTAATAGACAGCAGTAGACAATGAAGTTCCTGCTCTTTCATCCTTTAATAAAGTCCCTCATCTTTCATCCTTTAATAAAGTCCCTCTTCCTTCATCCTTTAATAAAGTTCCTCTTCCTTCATCCTTTAATAAAGTTCCTCTTCCTACATCCTTTAATAAAGTCCCTCTTCCTTCATCCTTTAATGAAGTTCCTATCCATCATCCTTTAATAAAGTTCCTCTTCCTTCATCCTTTAATAAAGTTCCTCTTCCTTCATCCTTTAATGAAGTTCACCCGCCGTCATCCGTTAATGAAGTTCACCCGCCGTCATCCTTTAATGAAGTTCCTCTTCCTTCATCCTTTAATGAAGTTCCTCTTCCTTCATCCTTTAATAAAGTTCCTCTTCCTTCATCCTTTAATAAAGTTCCTCTTCCTTCATCCTTTAATGAAGTTCCTCTTCCTTCATCCTTTAATGAAGTTCCTCTTCCTTCATCCTTTAATAAAGTTCCTCTTCCTTCATCCTTTAATGAAGTTCCTCTTCCTTCATCCTTTAATGAAGTTCCTCTTCCTTCATCCTTTAATAAAGTTCCTCTTCCTTCATCCTTTAATAAAGTTCCTCTTCCTTCATCCTTTAATAAAGTTCCTCTTCCTTCATCCTTTAATGAAGTTCCTCTTCCTTCATCCTTTAATGAAGTTCCTCTTCCTTCATCCTTTAATAAAGTTCCTCTTCCTTCATCCTTTAATGAAGTTCACCCGCCGTCATCCTTTAATAAAGTTCCTCTTCATTCATCCTTTAATAAAGTCCCTCTTCCTTCATCCTTTAATAAAGTCCCTCTCCCTTCATCCTTTAATAAAGTTCCTCTTCCTTCATCCTTTAATAAAGTTCCTCTTCCTTCATCCTTTAATGAAGTTCCTCTTCCTTCATCCTTTAATGAAGTTCCTCTTCCTTCATCCTTTAATAAAGTTCCTCTTCCTTCATCCTTTAATGAAGTTCACCCGCCGTCATCCTTTAATGAAGTTCACCCGCCGTCATCCTTTAATGAAGTTCCTCTTCCTTCATCCTTTAATGAAGTTCCTCTTCCTTCATCCTTTAATAAAGTTCCTCTTCCTTCATCCTTTAATGAAGTTCCTCTTCCTTCATCCTTTAATGAAGTTCCTCTTCCTTCATCCTTTAATAAAGTTCCTCTTCCTTCATCCTTTAATGAAGTTCACCCGACGTCATCCTTTAATAAAGTTCCTCTTCATTCATCCTTTAATAAAGTCCCTCTTCCTTCATCCTTTAATAAAGTCCCTCTCCCTTCATCCTTTAATAAAGTCCCTCTTCCTTCATCCTTTAATAAAGTACCTCATCCATTATCCTTTAATATAGTCCCTCCTCCTTCATCCGTTAATAAAGTTCCTCATCCGTCATCCTTTAATAAAGTTCCCTCATCCTTCATCCATTAATAGACAGCAGACGATAATATATACTCACAGCAAGAAAAAAAAAACAAGACAAAAACTGTAAAAAGTGAAAGGGCAAGTTGAACTGGCGTTTCCATCAAAATGTTTTTATCTGGTAATTGGTACAGGATGTAACATATGAAGCGGTTTAAAAATGATACGCGCAGCATTTATGGTGCCATTCTGTGATAGACCACGCGACTTGGTGGAGAGTAAAAGTCGCACAAAAATTGGAGAGAAACGAGAACGATATGTGACAACGAGAACGCAACGAGTTTAAATAAGAGAATTGCCTAATTCTACAGTCGAATATCCTATCATATTGCAATTATAACTCTGTTCATTCTAAGATTGAAGTGGGTCCAAACACACCCATTTATTACACCGCGATGGCATGTGATTTTTATACAGCTGAGACATTTACAAATAATAACATAATTAGTTATTCAGAACTTTTTATATAGTGTAAGGAACTATAATGGTTGCCCTTTGATCTCTTTGCGCCTGCGCAACGATATAACGGAAGGTATAGTAATTTATAATGGAATTGTAAAGATATATTATATGAAAATTTAATAGTAAAATCTAAACAAATTACAAACAAGTTAAAAATGAGAATTGTAAAATGCTACATCTATTCCATATTAATGTATGGCTCAGAAACAAACAATTAGAAGACAGAATTGATGCCTTTGAGATGTGGGTATATAGAAGAATAGGGAGAACATCATGGAAGGAGAAGAAAACAAACAAAGAGGTTCTAAAGACACTTAATATGAAGACAGAACTACTAATAGAAATAAAGATCAGACAAATAAAATATCATGGACACATTATAAGACATGGCACCTTATTGAAGACCTTACTTGAGGGTAAAGTCAAAGGGAAGCGAGCAAGAGGTAGGCAGAGATACAAGTGGGAGAGTAACATCACAAGATTGACAGGTTACAGTCTAGCAGAGTGCACCACCAAAATAAGATACAGGCGATTTTGGAGGTATGTTTCAGCCAACCTTCGTTGCGGAGACAGTATTTGATGATGATGATGTCAGTACTGCATTTTTTTCCCGTTAAGAAGTAGCAGGGAGGGATTTTGTAGCTGTGTCATAAAGCCGAATGCACATGCTGTCGCCACGTCATGTACAGGATTAGTTTTTTTTTTAATTTGCCCTCCGACATAAATAAAACCTAGTCCGTACCGGGGATCGAACCCTGGACCACACTGACGATGATGTGAAAATTTATTTTAAAGAATACATTACTATTGCGATAGACATGTTTTCCTTAGCAATATTAGATTTTAATTCAGAATAGTAAAACATTCGAATGAACTATATTATTCCGCACTTAACATTCGATTTATGTGTTCGGCGCCCAACAACCAATCAAAAACACTGACTTACTTCATTCATATAATGAACAGAGTTCATAGTGAGACTTAACATAAAATAATCACCCACTTCCGGTGTGGTCTATGAGGGGTGCAGAGACGAAGAAGCGAGCACATGTGCTCGCTTCGCTCGCCAGGACCAGGAATCATACTGGTTCAGACCTTGATACTCCTCCTCGTGGAGTACCCCGGGCAACAGAGCAATCTGGCTAAGCTATCAAGGATCCAACGATCTCCAGCTGAGGTGGGAACCTGCTGTGGACTTGGAAACTTCCAAAAGAGAAACGACTCTTCTTATCCGCAGTACGTCCCGGGATTAAAAGCAAGCTTCAGCAAACTTTCGACAGCCTTTTCGTCATTTTCGCCAAGGCTCTAGAACTTTTCGTTTGTTCCCTGTCCGCACCCAGCGTCCCGATATAACCAAAAAGTCCTTCTTAGGACTAGGTTGAAAGTGACGTGACTAGGCATCCCGAGATGGCCTAGTCGAATCCAGTACTCAACAAACAAAGTGTGGTCTATGAACACTGGTGGGGAAACACTTCCACTACATTAACACATCTTCTGTAATGTGTTAAAATGTTGACTTAATAAAACATAACTATCCATCTCTTTCAATTGGTTAGAGTATTGACATAAAACAGCAGAATACTGACATATCGAAATAACGCATTTCCCTTAAATTTTTTAGAATACTGACATATCGAAATAACGCATTTCCCTTCAATTTTTTTAGAATACTGACATATCGAAATAACGCATTTCCCTTAAATTTTTTTAGAATACTGACATATCGAAATAACGCATTTCCCTTCAATTTTTTTAGAATACTGACATATCGAAATAACGCATTTCCCTTAAATTTTTTTAGAATACTGACATATCGAAATAACGCATTTCCCTTAAATTTTTTTAGAATACTGACATATCGAAATAACGCATCTCCCTTAATTTGTTTCTATTACTGTGTTTACAAAATATTACATCAGTGAATTTATTATAATGCTGAAATTATGAAATAACTTTTCTCCTTCAATTTGTTCTTATGTTTCATCACACTGAAATACCGTCTCCGCAACTAATGCTGGCTACAACGAACCTTTAACACCTTGTCTTGCTTTAGTGGTTCCCTTTTGCTAGACTGTAACATGTCCATCTTGTGATGTTTCTCTTCCACATGCACCCTTGAGTATTGCGTATATTTATTTCTTAATCCACAAATAGCACAAAATTAGAAATTTGTTCTAAATTATAATTCTTAATCACAAAATAACACATCTGCCACTAACTGTTATAATGCTGAAATAACTAGCAACAAACCAAAATAACACATCTCCCACTATCTGTTATATTCCAAAAAGAACATATATTTTCCTATCGATGTTTGTAATTCACCTCACAACTAAATACCACCACCTACGTCAAATAGCAAAAACACAAACCACCTCAGACATACCTTGATCTTACTTACATAATATTGTCTCGATCAGCGTTTCTCAAACTGGGGCAAAAATAGTAAATGCTAAATAAGGTAAAATAGTTACCAGAAATACGTAACGATCGATGTAAAACAAAAGTAAATAACAACGAAACAAAGGACAATTATCCACGTATCGGTCTAACCGGGACCTTTTCAAGAAATAAATAACGATGTAATCCTTTCTAATGTGAGTAGCGGCTGTTAGTGTTAGTGGTGATATTTTATAATCCACAGTGCTCTAGATTCGGCATACCAAAACATATTCCTGGACGGTTTTCCTGAGTGGAAACGATAAGCAGGGAGTTGGATTTGAGTCGACTACCTCTATCTCACATAGAGATGTATATAGTTGGAAAATTCTTCTCATGTAATTAGACATTTATTGTCCCATGTGGCCTATAAAGTTAGCTATGTGAGTCACCTCCATTTGTCCATTCTATCTTTGTGCCGCTCCCTTCCATACACGTTTTCTTGGAAAGGGAGTGGGTGTCATATAATAGCTTTTGAGAACCGTTGTTTTAGATCACGTTTTCTCAAAATTGTCGAAAACCGACCATAAGGTAGAGACTTCGAGGGATAATGTAGATCAGTGGGCGACAAGGGATCTTGTACAGTCACGGGACGGCAGAAATTAGGGATCACTGAACACAAAAACATTTACAACTTTTTCTGTATGGTGAGACAAGAGCGGTATTTCTGTTGACATTAATTGAACTATATCTGAAACCTGGCTCAACTAGGATTATTGAAACCAGTGACATACTTCTATTAAAAAACAACTTTTTAACTGTATTCAAATATAAATAATCTCAAACATTTCAACAATAAATATTTCTCACAGGAGCAGTGAAACCTGGACATTCACTGTACATACTTAATGCAGCGTTCAACAGGAGTAAATGTTCTAGCTTCGAACGAGTGTTTGTTATTTTTTTTCTTGGAGAAAAGATTATATGTGAGTGCCTTTTGAAGTTAGTCTGACAGTCTCGCTTGTAGTTTTCGTAAATCATACTGTTATTTATATAATTTATATCTTCAACCATGACAGGTTGATTGAAGATTCCGCCGAAGACGGATGTGTCCGGCCACTGGCGCAAATAAAACGGCGACACAACGCATTTCCATTCTCTGGACTACATCCTGCTGGAAATCTATTAGGACCATGGTCCTGCTGTAAGGGAGATCCAGTGGGAGTTTGAGAATGAACGAAGAAGAAGAAGAAGAAGAAGATTGAAGATAGTGTGCCCCTCCTTAAAACTAAATATCATCAGTGAAGTGTTAAATAATTTAAATATGAATGAATCGTTTTTACTCGTTTAAAAAATAACCATTTTATTCTGCTTGATATGTAAAATTGTTTACAGTCAGACTATGAAGTTGTAGAGATGAAGTGACTATTTGTGAAAATAACATCACAAAAAAATGTGGCAAAATATAAAATTATATATTTTTTAGGTTTGTTTTCTCCCCCTCCCTTCCCACCCTCTTAAAAAAGGTACAGTACATGTAGACACTGCCACCTGTTTAATTATTTCCCTTGTCTATGTTTGTAAATTTCATGTTCATTATTTAGAAATTGAAATATTTATTTATTTAGGATTGGGGTTAGGGTTAGTTACGTAAAGCACAACTATCCTAACCTTAATCCAACCCGAAGCCCTAAAATAAATAAACAATTAAATTATTAAAATGATAGACATTAAATTTACAAACACAGACAAGGGAAATAACTAGACTATCTGGTGACGTCTTCTTGTGCTGTACCAAATATATATATATATATATATATATATATATATATATATATATATATATATATATATATATATATATATATATATATATATATATATATATATATATATATATATAGCATTAGTTGGGATGCCTTTGCCTAAAACATAGGGCTTATATACGGAAAAACCCACCGAAGACGGATGTGTTGGGCCATTGGCGCAAATAAAACTGTGGCACAACGCAGTTCCATTATCTGGACTACATCTTGCTGGAAATCTAGTAGGACAATGGTCCTGCTACAATGGAGATCCAGCTGGAGTTTGAAAATGAAAGCTGAAGAAGAAGAAGAAGAAGAATATACGGAAATATGGTTTTTTAAGGTTAAATAATTTAGTTGTATTTTTTATGTTGCTTGAAATGCAAATTGTACACCAAAGATTGCCAAACAACATACATGATATTTGATGACTCTTGCAGGAGATTTAAAATGTGGAATGGTGGCAGTGAAGAATTTGAGAAACGCTGGCTTAGAGAGACAATCCCTGTGAAACACATTTTTCTTTGCTTGATTCGGAACGTAAAGAGTAATATAGGTGCGCTGTGCAAACAAAAAGATGCGACCGCAACATCGCCCCCTTAACTGACATATATAATCACATACAAACATGTCTTCTTTAAGGCTCGTCAGTGCCTTGGCCAGCCTCGGCTGACACAAAAATGAATACTTCAGTCTAGAGTTACAATCCCTTTGTGAGGCTTGAATGGAGGGAGAGAACTCACAAACAAAGGGAAGAAACTTTTGAAATGACGTAAAGAATTGTAATCTTTTCGTGCAAAAATGACACCTGGTCACCGTTAACGTCCTATAAGGAAGCCGTTTCTTCACAGCCTTGATTAACAACATTGATTAAATTACCCACAACATTATGAATATTGCTGTTATTGTATTTCTGGTTTGTTGCAACGTACAAATGAAGAATTGGGCCATATGCTTGAATGACATACTAACGAGTGTTGGCATTCTTGTGTCGTTTACACACAGTGTATCCGCATATAACCTGTTCATAAAATTCAGGAATGTTAGGGGACGCACATATTTTATGTCAAAAATTAGGGGGGAAATGATCTGCTTCACAATTGTTAACAAGGGGGAGGGGTGTGTTGAAAAAGTTGACGCCAACAATACTTTTGTTTAATAACACAAATTAAGTTGTTTTAGTAGCTTCTTCTTCAGCGTTCATTCTCAAACTCCCGCTGGATCTCTCTTGTAGCAGGACACATTCTCAAACTCCCGCTGGATCTCTCTTGTAGCAGGGCACATTCTCAAACTCCCGCTGGATCTCTCTTGTAGCAGGACACATTCTCAAACTCCCGCTGGATCTCTCTTGTAGCAGGACACATTCTCAAACTCCCGCTGGATCTCTCTTGTAGCAGGGCACATTCTCAAACTCCCGCTGGATCTCTCTTGTAGCAGGACACATTCTCAAACTCCCGCTGGATCTCTCTTGTAGCAGGACACATTCTCAAACTCCCGCTGGATCTCTCTTGTAGCAGGACACATTCTCAAACTCCCGCTGGATCTCTCTTGTAGCAGGACACATTCTCAAACTCCCGCTGGATCTCTCTTGTAGCAGGACACATTCTCAAACTCCCGCTGGATCTCTCTTGTAGCAGGACACATTCTCAAACTCCCGCTGGATCTCTCTTGTAGCAGGACACATTCTCAAACTCCCGCTGGATCTCTCTTGTAGCAGGACACATTCTCAAACTCCCGCTGGATCTCTCTTGTAGCAGGACACATTCTCAAACTCCCGCTGGATCTCTCTTGTAGCAGGACACATTCTCAAACTCCCGCTGGATCTCTCTTGTAGCAGGACACATTCTCAAACTCCCGCTGGATCTCTCTTGTAGCAGGACCATGCTCCTACTAGATATCCAGCAGGATGTAGTCCAGAGAATGAAAATGCGTTGTGTCACCGTTTTGTTTGTGTCAATAACCCGAATCATCCTTCTTAGGTGTGTTTCAGTATAAAACTTTGTATTCCCTAAACAATGTTAGACAAAACATGCATTTTTTGTGCTATTTTTGTGTATGTATGCTAAGCTGTTTGGGGAGGAGGTTTTAAAAAAAAAAAATTTTTAACATATTTAAGCGGGATGGGTGAGTGAATTATTGACGGGGGAGGGATGTGAAGATCAATATTTCGTTAAAAAACGATGACGTCATATATGTACAGGCCATTACCTGATGTGTGTACAGTCCATTACCTGATGTGTGTACATTTCATTACCTGATGTGTGTACAGTCCATTACCTGATGTGTGTAGATTTCATTACCTGATGTGTGTACAGTCCATTACCTGATTTGTGTACATTTCATTACCTGATGTGTGTACAGTCCATTACCTGATGTCTGTACAGTCCATTACCTGATGAGTGTACAGTCCATTACCTGTGTAGACCTGTCTAAACTGCCAACGAGAATACGAATATTGGTTGTACTCAACCATTTTGAAAGCGTATACTACTCGACTTTCAAATGACGTGTCAGGAGTAGGTTTACATTCTCTAGTTTCAAATGACGTGTCAGGAGTAGGTTTACATTCTCTAGTTTCAAATGACGTGTCAGGAGTAGGTTTACATTCTCTAGTTTCAAATGACGTGTCAGGAGTAGGTTTACATTCTCTAGTTTCAAATGACGTGTCAGGAGTAGGTTTACATTCTCCAGTTTCAAATGACGTGTCAGGAGTAGGTTTACATTCTCCAGTTTCAAATGACGTGTCAGGAGTAGGTTTACATTCTCCAGTTTCAAATGACGTGTCTCCGCCGAAGACGTATGTGCCGGGCCATTGGCGCAAATAAAACGGCGGCACAACGCATTTCCATTCTCTGGACTACATCCTGCTAGAAATCTAGTAGGACAATGGTCTTGCTACAAGGGAGATCCAGCAGGAGTTTGAGAATGAACGATGAAGAAGAAGAGAAATGACGTGTCAGGAGTAGGTTTACATTCTCCAGTTTCAAATGACGTGTCAGGAGTAGGTTTACATTCTCCAGTTTCAAATGACGTGTCAGGAGTAGGTTTACATTCTCTAGTTTCAAATGACGTGTCAAGCGTAGGTTTACATTCTCCAGTTTCAAATGACGTGTCAGGAGTAGATTTACATTCTCCAGTTTTAAATGACGCGTCAGGAGTAGGTTTACATTTCAATATTACTTACTACTTTTCTTCAAAACATTCGGCTCTAAGTGAGAAATGATTTGAAAGTTGACACAATTCGACAATTGGGCGTATCATGACGCCCCATGAACTACATACCGTACGTTGCCCAATATTCACCACCTTTTTGTGGTAAATGCTAGTAACCGTTTATATTTCTCCCTTTCAAAGGCTGTAAAATAATATTTACCACTGATTATAATTTTTATTTTATAAAATCTCTATAATTAACTGAAGTAACTACATTAACTTAATGACCACAACACTACCGCATATAAGATACATATTGGTATTATGTTTACTCTTGACACAATGCCAAATTTTTTGCAACTTAAATAAACATATTAAATATTTTTATGTGTAGGCTTTCATGTCTCGTGGAAATTAAACTCAAATAGATTTGCTACAATACTACAATGAATAGGGACTAGTGTATCCTCCACTAGTCTAATTACCACACGAAACTGCGATGACATAAGGAATAATAGTAACAAACATCTAGTTCTTGTCTAAGGTCTACCATCCGTCTTCTTTGTAACAATGTCCGTTGTTTCATTTATTAGATGAACCAACTCAATAACATCTACTGGATTTCTCCACCACATTAGTCGTCTCTTGTGATATATATGGCAGATGATATATATCCCATTTTGGCATGGAAGCAATGATATTTTATAGATGTAGCTTGTAAGGTGGGGACATAATTGGGAAGACCGCTGTCACATGCCACATCAATTCTATCTATGGACCTAGTGATGTTTTACATCAATTCTATATATGGACCTAGTGATGTTTTACATCAATTCTATATATGGACCTACTGATGTTTTACGCTGTGAAACATGTGGTCGTATATAGGAGACATGTGAGGAAGCTTAACCACTTATCACTTGTTCCACACCATTTGTCTGAGAATGTTGATAAACGCCAGATGGCAAGAAAAGAACCGAATAACATTGTCTATGACAAAGCTGGTATCCTTAGAATTGTCACATTTCCGATGAAGTCACAGATTGGTTGCACCGGGTAACGACTACAAAAGATACTCCTATACGGTAGGATATAAAAGAGCAAACGGTCTCAATGTGGCTAAAGGAAGTGCTACAAGGACTCGCTACAGAGTTCACTAAATTCATTTACCATAAACCTTGCTACTTGGGCGCTATGCAGTCAAAACAGCAGCAGGATCTTGTGATGAAAAGAGGTATCCGGCAGCTCAACAGCGCAGACTAATTAAATAAACACAGGAAGATTAAGAATCATATCAAGGGCCTTTCTCGGCCAGATTAGAACATATTGGCCACATACATACTTATAGACAAGGGCATATTGGCCAAATACATACTCATAGACAAGGACATATTGACCATATACATATTTATAGAAAAGGACATATTGACCATATACATACTCATAGACAAGGACAAAAAGAATTGAATTTCACAAAGTGGTGTAACAAACGGTAATCGTCACTTGATAGGCTAACAACATGGACTTAGGACATTTGTATTATACGCACAGAAAACTGCATAAGTCACAAACTGTTTATGTCACAAACTGCATGTGTCACGAACTGCATGTGTCACAAACTGCACGTGTAACAAACTGCATGTGTCACAAACTACATATGTCACAATACATAGAGCAGAGACAGCAGACCTGGCCAGAGGATACAGACTTGAGGCAAAAGCTATGGGGCAGCCGCCCTGACCTGGAGAAGACAGTGGGCTTCGCCCTAACGACAGGCCTGACAATATAACATGACCACAGATGCTGAACGCAGAAGAAGAAGAATATGTCTCAAACTTCATGTGTCACAAACTGCAAACGAAATTATCACAAACTATATATGCACCTGTTACCTGGTACCAATTCTACGACTCGTGAACACCTGTTTCACACCTGCTCAAAATACAATAGTTAACCAAGAAGCATGTGGAACGACAATGAACACGGTTAGAAAAACGTGTTGATGTGTGTGAACAAAGAGACTGTGCTGAACATATGGACCATTGGAAACTCTGGGAGAAAAATCTACAAATATCATCAATAAACCTATAACTCTTCAGGGTCGGAGGGCTATCACATTGGATGCTTCAGCACACAGAGTCCTCCAGCGAATTCTATCCTCAGCGATGCGGGTGAGTGTGGAAATATCTATCCCTGTCCATTCCTTGATGTTGTCTGTCCATGTCTTTATTTGACCTCCTCTGCTTCTTCCACCCTCGACAGTTGCCTGCAGTATTGTTTTTGACAAGGAATCGTGCCTGCATACATGTCCGAACCATGCTAGTTTATGTGTGTGATTATCCATTGTAGTATTTCAGTGGGCAAAAGGTTTAGCTAGTGGTGCCCATCTCCTCTCCAGCTGTCCTTCTGATGTGGTTATATGGATGTGTCTTCACTCTCCATCTCCATTGCACTTTGCTGATGTTGACACTACATCACATTTGAACTTCGCGCTGAGCGCATCACTACCAATTCACTAGGTATCAACCTTACTTCATACGCATCCACATTAAGACTTCTAAACTTGATAATACCTTCACTATGTTGTTATCTTTTAATCCATTAACAAGTAACCTTCAAGATATTATCCCGAATTGACATATTTTCCACTGCACACTAATTCACTGAATATAATACATAACATAGATCCCTGCTTCACAGAATGAAAACACAACGCCATATTGTCGTGTTGACTTCACAGCATCCTACAAATATATAACCAGCCCAAAGACATCAACCTAATGGGAAGGAAATACCAGAGTGTAGCATCTTCCGATATTGCATACACCATGTACAGTTTAACAATCACATGAACAGAGTACAATCACAACACACTTTATAGTGCCAGATGTGCAATTATCTTTACAAAACTGCGGAGCACGACATTTTGTAGGACCATTGTCCTGCTGCTAGAGAGATTCAGTGGTAGTTTGAGAATGAACGCAGAAGAAGAAGACGATAGACTTGAGTAAGCCCTTGAAAATCGGTATATATTTCAGTTTAGCACACTTAAGTCGTTTGGCACTTAGCAACTCTCACCATTACTTCATCACGCAAAGATCAATGTGGAAATCAAAAGACAGATAATATCTACTATTTTTATACCAACACTGCTACCAATATCAAACACGGTCTTTAACAGTCTCGCAGCAGAGGAACATCGTTACGTGTGAAATGAAGTGTATGAGAAAAGCTGCAATGGTTGCTAAACTAGATAAAATAAGAAATGAAAAAAATAGGAAAAGATTTGGTATTGTATCATTTATTAAACATATTGAGAGACAGCAAGTAAAATGGTTCGAGACAGCCTTGAAAAAATATGGACTTAATGCAACTAAAGCAATACATCTGGCCTTGGAACGACAACTTATGCTTCCACTTCTACACTTAACGGCAAGTGTGAATACGATCAACCATGATTCACCTGGGGACAGACAAATAAAACCTTTTGGTCCTAATTACGATCATTCATTTATTTAGATTTTGACGGGTATCCCACTTCGTTGTAGTGACATTCATGTTACTTTCAGGAATAGTTATGTTATTTTATTATGTTCTCATTTCCTTTATAATTGTTTAATGAGTGTCTCCATGACAATCTTTTGTGTACATGTACGTCATTGTTACCTTGGAAACCTCTACTCTACAATGTCTGCAGTCTTGTAGTTTTGTGATAGTAACATTATTGTTAGTTTATATTGTTCGTTCACTGGTTGCTTTGTATTTTCTTTCTAAAAAAAAAAGCCTTAAGGTTGAAATGGTAAAAATATCATGTGTACTGTTATTTGTATTTTTTCCAACCAATACCCTAGTCCGATAATAAGTGCAATCATCGTAAAACGCATCAAAGTTTTGTAAGTACTTTAGAATGTCCAACACTGGATGATGTCAGAAAAATACATCACCCATCAAGGACGGATAAATGGAACACCCTATATTGATCAAGAAAAGAGCTCACAAAAACACGCATATACTACACAATGGCACTGTATTAGTTTGTCAAATGGGGTAATTAAAGCTTCTGAACCGAGGCACGAATCTTTCAACCTAAGACAGAGGTCTATTGTGGTTTTATCAGGCCGTTAATTGGCACTGTGTCAAATAGCATGTGTTTATAAATCAGCAAGCAACCAATCAGATGACAAGATCATGGCCCTGCCTTTCTTTTCATTTTCCTAAATACCAAGGAAGTGTTGTTGCCTAGAGTTGACTACTTTCCTGTGTCGGGTTGACGATCTAGCTGTCCATTGCCTCCAGTACTGGTCTCCAGTAAAGACATGTGTACATGGAGTAAACATGAAATGAAAGGCTGATTTTTTAATTATTTCCATGAATTTCGCTGATCCGAGTTTCCTTTATTGGCATGCGACTTCAAGTATGTAAATAGTGACCAAAGAAAATCGCGACAATAGTCAAACGTAAAGAATTAAGTCTTTTTTACTTTCTCTACGGAGGTCTTTGCAGTCGACGGCCTAGATTTGCTCATGCCCTTTGACCCACTACCTCTCTAGAAGCCGGAGAGCAAATAAGAAGAAAAAAATGTGTTTAGAGATTTTAAACAAAATTAGAAATGACGTTGAAAATGGAGACAAGTTCAAAGGTGAGTGAGGGTTCATGGCTAAGCGCCAGAATACATCAACTGCACACTTTCAACCCACATTGGATATTACGGTCTGTACCCTTTTGACAACCATCTCTTTCTACAACAATGTGACATTTTAAAACATGTCAATGCCAAACTGGCTCGCGCTCTCTTTCTCTTTGCTAATAATAGTGGCCAGAAGTCATGTGCCGGGTACAATATACAAGCCAAAGCTTTCAAATACGGCAGTGATATTTTGCTAATCACTGGAAACACATAGGAAAACACACACAATTCGACGTTTCGACAAAAAGGCATTTATTGCGCTCACAACATAGCTCACAACAAGTAAAGGACGGCATTATCAATGTCACATCATGCATGCTAAATGATAACACAAATGACCGATGTCTGAAGCGTAGTAAATGACTATATATGACTTCGTGTGTGTCCGGTTGTCTGCTGAACCGTATAGGCTCGTAAACCGTTTACCATTCTGGACATAATTT
>CM067315.1:12362558-12365540 GCA_034231615.1 Meghimatium bilineatum | reverse complement strand
AATATGAAATTAGGAAAAGAGTTGGTATAATATCATGTATCGAACATATTGAGAGACAACAAGTAAAATGGTTCGGTCACCTTATGAGAATGAAGCCAAACCAAATACCAATAAGAGCATATAATACAAGAATATCCGGGCGTACGGCCAAAGGTGGACAAGAAAACGGTGGATAGAAAACATCAAGATAACCTTGAACTAACATGGAATAAATGCAACCACGGTGACACATCTGGACTTGGAACGACAGCTTAAGCTCCCACCCCTGCGCTTTACGGCAAGTGTGAATGCGATCAACAATCATTCACCTGGGGAAAGACAATAGACATAATGTAGTCATGGTCGAGTAGAACTAATCCTCACAGAAACACGAAACTGACGCATATAATATTATCAAATGCCAATTTTTATGAGAGGGTTTCGCTATTTCGAATACCCAATGGCATCAACTTGGTGTAGTCTTCACCTTACTGGACAATGGCATCAACTTGGTGTAGTCTTCACCTTACTGAACAATGGCATCAACTTGGTGTAGTCTTCACCTTACTGGACAATGGCATCAACTTGGTGTAGTCTTCACCTTACTGGACAATGGCATCAACTTGGTGTAGTCTTCCATTGACTGAACAATGGCATCAACTTGGTGTAGTCTTCCATTGACTGAACAATGGCATCAACTTGGTGTAGTCTTCACCTTACTGGACAATGGCATCAACTTGGTGTAGTCTTCACCTTACTGGACAATGGCATCAACTTGGTGTAGTCTACCATTGACTGAACAATGGCATCAACTTGGTGTAGTCTTCCACTGACTGGACAATGGCATCAACTTGGTGTAGTCTTCACCTTACTGGACAATGGCATCAACTTGGTGTAGTCTTCCACTGACTGGACAATGGCATCAACTTGGTGTAGTCTTCACCTTACTGGACAATGGCATCAACTTGGTGTAGAATTCCATTGACTGAACAATGGCATCAACATGGTGTAGTCTTCCATTGACTGAACAATGGCATCAACTTGGTGTAGTCTTCCATTGACTGAACAATGGCATCAACTTGGTGTAGTCTTCCATTGACTGAACAATGGCATCAACTTGGTGTAGTCTTCCATTGACTGAACAATGGCATCAACTTGGTGTAGTCTTCACCTTACTGGACAATGGCATCAACTTGGTGTAGTCTTCCACTGACTGGACAATGGCATCAACTTGGTGTAGTCTTCAACTGACTGGACAATGGCATCAACTTGGTGTAGTCTTCCACTGACTGAACAATGGCATCAACTTGGTGTAGTCTTCCATTGACTGAACAATGGCATCAACTTGGTGTAGTCTTCCATTGACTGAACAATGGCATCAACTTGGTGTAGTCTTCCATTGACTGAACAATGGCATAAACTTGGTGTAGTCTTCCATTGACTGAACAATGGCATCAACTTGGTGTAGTCTTCCATTGAATGAACAATGGCATCAACTTGGTGTAGTCTTCCACTGACTGAACAATGGCATAAACTTGGTGTAGTCTTCCATTGACTGAACAATGGCATCAACTTGGTGTAGTCTTCCATTGACTGAACAATGGCATAAACTTGGTGTAGTCTTCCACTGACTGAACAATGGCATCAACTTGGTGTAGTCTTCACCTTACTGGACAATGGCATCAACTTGGTGTAGTCTTCCACTGACTGGACAATGGCATCAACTTGGTGTAGTCTTCAACTGACTGGACAATTGCACCAACTTGGTGTAGTCTTCAACTGACTGGACAATGACAGCAACTTGGTGTAGTCTGACACTGACTGAACAATGGAATCAACTTGGTGTAGTCTTCAACTGACTGGACAATGGCATCAACTTGGTGTAGTCTACCACTGACTGGACAATGGCATCTACTTGGTGTAGTCTTCAACTGACTGGACAATGACAGCAACTTGGTGTAGTCTTCCACTGACTTGACAAATGATGAAATATTGCATCTTTACAGACGGTAAGCAAGCGGGACAGTGTAAAGTATCACATAAACTATGAAACTCTCAGGGTTGCACATGGATTATGAGACTCAAAGTTTCACATGGAATATGCGACTCTCAGAGTTTCACATGGAATATGAGATCCTCAATGTTTCATATAGACTCGATGAGACTCGCAAAAAAGATTCCCACTGAATCTCTCTTGTAGCGGGACAATGGTTCTATTAGATTTCCAGCAGGATTTAGATCAGAAAATGGAAATACGTTGTATCGCCGTTTTATTTGCTTCAATATCCCGACACATTTGTCTTCGGTGGATCAGCTGATTCAAAACTAGCTTTCTTGCGTCATTTTTTTCTGTTATTTTCATGATTTTCGTTGGTTGTCGTTGGCAGGTGACACCTGGGCTACACAAAGTATATAAATAGTAACCAGCGAAAGTACGACAATAATCAAAATCGTCACATATGAAATTTTGTTCTGATTCAGCTAATAGGTCTTATTTGATGATTGGTCAGAATATAAGGCACTCACGTGCTAATCAGTAAAGCAGCGGGTGACTTAGGACGATAGCGTCGCTTATAGGCAGGTAATTAGTACAACAGTATCGCATATAAGTAAGTAATTAGTACTACATTATCGCATATAAGGAAGTAATTAGTACTACATTATCGCATATAAGTAAGTAATTAGTACTACATTATCGCATATAAGTAAGTAATTAGTACTACATTATCGCATATAAGGAAGTAATTAGTAAGACAGTATCGCATATAAGGAAGTAATTAGTAAGACAGTATCGCATATAAGGAAGTAATTAGTAAGACAGTATCGCATATAAGGAAGTAATTAGTACGACAGTATCGCATATAAGTAAGTAATTAGTACTACATTATCGCATATAAGTAAGTAATTAGTACTACATTATCGCATATAAGGAATAATTAGTACTACAGTATCGTATATAAGGAAGTAATTAGTAAGACAGTATCGCATATAAGGAAGTAATTA
>CM067315.1:12110058-12360058 GCA_034231615.1 Meghimatium bilineatum | reverse complement strand
AAGAATTCTCGAGATGACCTTCTTGTGTTCTGTTTGTAAGCTTGTTCCTGTGGCTTCTTTGATTTCTGTGATCCATCTTTTACATGGTCTGCCTCTGGCTTTATATCCGTTATTGGTATGTGTCATGGCCATCTGTGGCAGATAAATCAGTGTTAAAACAAAAGTTGAAGTAATGTAACCCATAGCATTTATTAATGCCGTATGAGTGTGAAATCATAGCGATCTCAAATTTCAGAGGATCTGCAAATGAGGGCGGTAGCCATCTCATCTCCCTCGCAGTGCGAAAATATATCATGGTAGATATGTATAAAGGAAGTTACAATAAGATTAAGATAAGGTAAAAGTACTTTCAATGTCATAAGAAAACTGCAACCAATCACAAGCGAGAAATTCTCATATATCACCATTATCTTCTCATATTCTCTTCCTGCTGTTCGCTCGTTCTCTTCTGTTCCTGTTTTTTTTTTATTTGGCCTCTTTCTCTCTACCCTTTCTCTCTCTCTCCCACCTGATCCCTCGTACCATCTCATTTTGCTCTTCCCTTACATCACGATTGTTTGTCTATAGCATTCATTCTCTGTTGCCACTTTTGAGGTGAGTATTTTTAATGTACTCTTAATTTACTTGCTACCATATCTTTACCTTTGTTCATCTCACTTTCTTCAGTCTACTTTTTCCTCCCTACTTACTACTTACTTCTCCCCATACGTTTTTCTCACCTGTCATGCTTCCACATCTTTTCTTCCCCCATTACCTATCTGCTATTGTCCTCCTCATTATAACCCTATTTGTCTCCATGTAAGATTTATTTTATTGTGGTCATTTGTTTGTCATGGGGATTGCTTTATAGTCGAAACGTCGTCTGTCTCTGTATCTCGTTGTTAAGTTGTTTTATGTTTTATTTTGGTAACACACCTACCTATTTTTGTATATCTTGGCACCTTATTCGGCACTGATGGAATATACATAGAACCAGATTGAGTTATTTTTTTCCTTCTGTTTTATAGGAAATCATTTTTTAATCAGCCTGCCAGAAAAAAATACCATGGTGGACTGCATTTGGCTGGAGTATCGTCTTTTGCCAACTGTTCTCTGCTCCACCTTGTGGACGCAGGATGATGAAGAACGAATAAGTGGATGCGTCAGCGAGTGAGTTAGTACGTGAGCGAATGAGTGACCAAGTGAATGAGTGAGTAAGTTAGTGAGTGAATAAATGCGTGAGTGAATAAGTTAGTGAGTGAGTGACTAGGTGAAGGGACTTGGTGAGTGTGTTAGTGCGTGAGTCAATGAGTTAATGATTGAATGAATGAGTGAGTGGGTGATAGGGTGAGTGAGCTAGTGCGTGAGTCAATCAGTGAGTGATTGGGTGAGTGACAGGATGAACAAGTGAGAGCGTGAGTGAATGAGTGAGTGACTGGGTGAGTGATAGGGTGAGTGTTTGGGTGAGTGAGTTAATGAGTGAGTGACTTAGTGAGTGAACTAGCGAGTGAGTTAGTGCGTGAGTCAGAAAGTCAGTGAGTGAGTGGGGGACAGGATGAGTGAGTGAATTAGTGCCTGAGTCAATGCGTGAGTGCGTAACTGGATGAGTGAGTAATTGAGTGAGTTAGTGAGTTAGCGCGTGAGTCAATGAGTGAGTTGTGAGTAAGTGAGGGACTGAATGGGTGAGTTAGTGCATGAGTCAATGAGTGAGTAATTGAATGACTGAATGAGTGAATGAGTTAGTGCGCGAGTCAATGAGTGTGTGAGTAAGTGGGTGACTGAATGAGTGATAGCGTGAGTGTTTTGGTGAGTGGGTTAGTGAGTGACTGAGTGAGTGACTGACTGAGTGAGTGAGTGAGTGAGTGAGTGAGTGACTGAATGGGTGAGTGAGTGAGTGAGTGAGGGACTGGGTGAGTGATTGTGTGAATCTTTGGGTGAGTGAGTGACTTGGTGAGTGAGTGACTTGGTGAGTGAATGACTTGGTGAGTGAGTAACTTGGTGATTGAGTAAGTGACAGATTGAGAGTCTGGATGAGTGAGTGACTGGGTTAATGAATGACTTGGTGAGTGAATGACTTGGTGACTGAGTGACGTGGTGAGACAAAGGCTTGGTGACTGAATGACTTGGTGACTGAGTGACGTGGTGAGGTTAAGGCTTGGTGACTGAATGACTTGGTGACTGAGTGACGTGGTGAGTGAATGACTTGGTGAGTGAGTGACTTGGTGAGTGAGTAAGTTGGTGAGTGAGTAAGTTTGTGGGTGGGTGAGCTAATTTATCGGTAAGTTAGTAGGTGGATCGGTGAGTGAGTAGGTGAACGAATGAGTTTATGGAATATGAGTGTATTAGTGATTGGGAGGGTGAGTACGTGACTCACTGAATGAATGATTGATTGAATGCTAGAGGAGGTATACGAATGCATCTTTCAGCCTGTGTAACTATAACGATGAAGGCAATCACGAGGAAGAAATAAAACAGAATAAATCTTTACTCAAATTGAGGAGGATGCGGGTGTTTGCTGTGGGATAAGTGAGACCCAGGGTGTAAACAAACCAGATGAGGTTAGACCGAACGGACACAAGAGGACGATCAGTCAACGCCACCCCCTGATAATTTTCCTGACTCACTTCTTAATAATTCGCATTAATTGCATTCACTGGGTGAATGGAAGAAATTTGCCTGCTCTCAGAACCGAGCTTTCTCAAGTTCTATTGTCACGCGCTCACCGAGAGACACACACTCTTCAGCTACTGTCACCATGGAAATAGTTTCGTATAAATTTTGATCAGCAAAGATTTCGGAAGAAGTTATATGAATATGTTTAGTACTAGATCCCATTTGTGTGGGATCAATGGGGTTTTGGGATCTGAAGATAATCTACCGAAAGTAGAAATAAGTTTATGCAGAAAGAAATGCTGTTTTAAATAGCCGATGTTCGTTTCTTATATTTATCTGCAACAAACTTTTCAGTATCAATCACCTTATCCCCGCCGAAGACGGATGTGTCGGGCAATTGGCGCAAACAAAACAGGGACACGTGGCATTTCCATTTTCTGTAACACATCCTGCTGGAAATCTAGTTGGACCATTGTCCTGCTACAAGAGAGGTCAAGTGGGAGTTTGAGAATTAACGCTGAAGAAGAAGTCACCTTATCTTCTTCAGCGTTCGTTCTCAAACTCTAGCAGATTATCAAGACGTAATCCGGCGAATGGAATGTGTTGTGTCATGGTTTACAGCTTAGCTGTGATATCTACCCTTTTCGGCTTGACATATCCGACTTGCTCATTACCGTCAGTAACATACAAACATTTTTTTTAAAAACGGTATTATATAGATTGTTTTTTTAAAATGTTTGTATGTTATGTCCGTATCTTGAAAAAGGCATATTGGGCCGAAACGTAGACTTTGTCCAGTGTATTGTCATTTGTATGATTATATTCTGTTGCTTTTTGCTTTGTTATACGTACCATATTTACATCCGTTAGTGATAGTGTGTAGTGTTTTAGTCGTCATTCAGTAGGACTTCATTACCTGTCTTCCACGTGAGTATTATTTCATAAAATATTACAGGAAACAAAGACCCCAACGATTCAAAAGATATATATAGATCGTTCACTTGAAAAATGTATATATATGTAATTCTGTCTCCTGAATAAAACTCACTGTCTTTTGTAGTTCATACAGTGGCCCATAAGTTTTAATTCCAGTGTTGTTTGCTCTGGCCAATATATCTGCCTCAGAGTTTCATACACAGAACACTCTTGAAGTATATGTTTGGCACTCTGTGCTGCCTGTCCACATGTACACATGGCCGTGTTGCCAATCTTGAACTTTGTATACATGTGACTGCGGAGTCGGTTGTGTCCTGTTCTGAGGCGTAGAATTACAACTTGTTCTGATCTATTCATAATGTGATAATCATCTTGTGTTGGTGTTTGTGGCTTTCTTACTGACTTCACCATCTGTTTTGTATAATGGTAGGTGATTAGTACATCTGTTTGGTCTTCAGAAGCACCTTCCTTAGCCAGTTGGTCTGCTTTTTCATTTCCTGGTATCCTAGTTTGTGATTTTAAATGTCTAGAATTCCGACACCACTTCCCTGCTTATTCAAGTTAATAATTTACCCACTCCCACACCCCCACCCCAAAAATTATATAACTTGAAAAAATCTTCTTCTTCTTCTTCTGCGTTCGTTCTCAAACTCCTGCAGATTAGCAGGATGTAGTCCGGAGAACGGAATGCGTTGTGTCATGGTTTACAGCATTGCTGCGATATCTGCGCCTTTCGGCCTGGCACATCCGAATTCAGCATGGCTTTGGGTCACTGACCCTATATGGGATGGGACAGCCAACTCCATACCATAACCTTCTTAGTCGCCTTTTACGACATGCGTGGAAGGTAAACAGTGTTGTTATTCTTTGCTCCCCTTTCGGGCCCCGGCAACACACGGGCGACTTTAAAAAAATCGAATATCACTAGAGCAGTACAAAAACAAATGATTGTTTTTGGTTAATTTGGGTGAAACAGATTTCAAATTTAAAAAATTTAATTGCTAAATAACAACAGTATCATTGATTAACTTTTATCAAAACCCCATTCCCTTGTCAACAACTGAAACTTTTCACACTCACTCCCCCACCTTCCCATCCCCCCTGCTATTTTTGATATAATTTATGGACATCCCCTACGATTAAAAACATGACACGACACCGGTGACCTTGAACTGTACAACGAGGTTTCCAATGTACAAGAAATATATTGGAAGGCATGTTACCGTTACCAGAAGCGCAAATTGATTGTCGTAATATACAAGTGTGACAGAAGTACAACGTTCATTGTCGTAATCTACAAATGTAATTCCATAACTTCTCTACCCTAGACCTTTAGAAAAACTCTTCTGACGACTGCGCTTGGGACCCAAAGATGATAACATTCAAAACCACTGGTCACTCAATAATGCATGACCACAAAAAGTTCAAAGTCCCATGGAAGCTGTGCCGATAGCACTAAGCAATCACTATTTGTTATGAAGCATGCTCCCATCTACGGGAGACTGGTCATAAAACTATCCCTTGCGTTGTGTAATATTTTATCTGGCTCACACCCAGCCACAACCAAACTGAAGATTAATAGAAAAACGAAGGCTGGGGGTTGAAAAAATGGAATGAGAATTATGCAAATACGGATAATCTGATCGGATGTGGCAGCGGCTGTCACGCCATCTGGCGGTCGGTGTGAGCTCAAAGTTTACGTTTCTCAGATGAGATGTTTGAGAGGGTGTGTGTTGGGTGCATATGTTTGTGTGTATGTGTGAGTGTTCGCGTATGAGAGTGTGCGTATGTGTAGGTGGTGCTCGCTTATGTGTGTGTGTGAGTGAGACCACGAAGACGGTAGGTTTAACACAAAAATGACATGAAAGCGCAGTGATCAATTTCGCCAGAGATTGCAAGAGTGGTGCAAAGAATAATAACTGTTTTTATATGGTGTGCTTGTCGAAAGAGACGACTAAGGGCTATTGAGTATGATTTTGGCTTCCTAGTCATGTAAAATTGGTTCTCAATTATTTTCTACCGTGGCCTTTATTTTTAGATCAAATTTATCTTCGTCGGGGATATTGCTTGGGGATATAGCTTGGTGATATAGCTTGCTGATATAGGTTGGTGATATAGCTTGGTGATAACAGCTGGTGATATATATTGGTGATAAAGCTTGGTGATATAGCTTGGTGATATAGCTTGGTGATATAGTTTGGTGATATAGGTTGGTGATATAGCTTGGTGATATAGCTTGATGATATAGCTTGGTGAAATAGGTTGTTGATAAAGATTGGTGATAAAGGTTGGTGATATAGGTAGGTGATATAGCTTGGTGATATAGCTTGGTGATAGAGCTTGGTGAAATAGGTTGTTGATATAGGTTGTTGATAAAGATTGGTGATAAAGGTTGGTGATATAGGTTGGTGATATAGCTTGATGATATAGGTTGGTGATATAGCTTGGTGATATAGCTTGGTGATATAGCTTGGTGATATAGCTTGGTGATATAGGTTGTTGATAAAGATTGGTGATAAAGGTTGGTGATATAGCCTGGTGATATAGGTTGGTGATATAGCTTGGTGATATAGCTTGGTGATATAGGTTGGTGATATAGCTTGGTGGTATAGCTTGATGATATAGGTTGGTGATATAGGTTGGTGATATAGGTAGGTGATATAGCTTGGTGATATAGCTTGGTGATATAGCTTGGTGATATAGCTTAGTGATATAGCTTGGTGATATAGCTTGGTGATATAGCCTGGTGATAAATGTTGGTGGTATAGGTTGGTGATATAGGTTGGTGATATAGGTAGGTGATATAGCTTGATGATATAGGTTGGTGATATAGCTTGGTGATATAGCTTGGTGATATAGGTTGGTGATATAGCTTGGTGATATAGCTTGGTGATATAGCTTGGTGATATAGCTTGGTGATATAGCTTGGTGATATAGCCTGGTGATAAATGTTGGTGGTATAGGTTGGTGATGTAGGTTGGTTATATAGGTTGTTGATAAAGATTGGTGATAAAGGTTGGTGATATAGGTTGGTGATATAGACTTGTGATATCAGCTGGTAATATAGGCTTGTGATATAGGCTGGTGATATCAGCTGGTGATATAGGTTCGTGCTATACACTGGTGATATAGGCCGATGATATAGCTTGGCGATGTAGACTGGTGCAAGCAGCGTGGTAACCTAGGCTGAAGCAAACATCATTGGTGATATAAAATGGTGCAAACATTGTTTCTTAATGTAAGGACAATGCCTCTTAAGAGATAAACCTCTGGCGTTTGGAAACAACCCTGTTACTCTGAAAATGTCAGACTTAGGCAATACAATGTAAATTTGGAGATAAACGGCGAGACATAGAGACAGGGAAAGTTTCGACTAGAAATCCTTCATCTAGACGAAATAAAACAACAAACTTTACATAGAAACACACGCATGGTATGACATGTTATTACATAGAAACACAAGCATGGTATGACAATGATTGGAAGAAGACATTAATAACGTTCGATGTACCAGGACGAAAGTCGCAGATACTCCAGCCAAACTGAAAACTATGGCAGAAAAAAATGTCTTTTCTAGCAAATTTAACTACATGCATCTTCTTCCATGCTTGTTTCTTTGTTGCTTGTTTGTTTGCTTTTTTTTGTTGTTCTCAAATAAGCAGCAGGATTTTTCCAGTGTTTTGAGCGGAAGAGAACTAATACCTTGAGCTGCGGTTTAGTTCGTACCATATAGGATTAGCAAATCCGATTTCAGCACGCTTATGATTATTGTGGACTTCCGTAGCCAGATACAACCTTTTAATCTGTCGACGGGCTTGATTATATGTCAATGTGCTTGTGCATGATATAATTAATATACTAGTGGGTCAATAAGAACCATTGTTAACAATGGTTACACTTCGCAAATTCCGGTGGTACGCACACTGGATGAGTCATTCCTCATTGACAAGAGATATTCTTTAAGGTACGACTACAAATCCTAAAAAACAACTACAGACAAAAATACAGACAACAGTGGTCCAGCTCAAAGATTGGACGCTCACTATATGAACACCAACAGAAACCCAACCAAATAGGTCCTCTGAAACAACTCGAACGAGCAAACCAGTCTCACATTCCAACTAAGAACAGGCCACGCCCCCGTTAATAAACACCTGAACAGAATAAACCCATTACACGAACCAAATTGCAGACACAGCAACGCACAAGAAGAGAATGTTGAACACCTACTACTGCAGTGCCCAAAACTAACAAACATCCGACAAGAACTATTACCACCACTTCCAGCTATACACAACACACTCTACACAACTGCACCACAGCTGAGAAAAACATGTGCATTCGCCAGAAGGTCTATAGGCTGTCAAGAGCTTTCTGCTCACAGCGAAAGGGATTGAATCATCGTCATTGTCTTCATCATCATCTTCATCATCTTCATCATCATCATCATCGTCATCATCATCATCATCATCGTCATCATCATCATCATCGTCATCTTCATCATCATCATCGTCGTCATCATCATCATCATCATCATCATCATCATCATCGTCATCATCATCGTCGTCATCATCATCATCATCGCCATCATCTTCATCAAGGTACGATGGAGAGTGCAAAGAAAAAGAGATGGACAGAATATGACATAGCTGGATAACATCTAGGAGTGACCACATTTCCAAACTCCTCAGGATGGTATCAGTTAGAGATGTGTGGAGATCTTTCTGCATCAATTGTCTCAATGGCCAATATGTGTGAACCTCTAAGAACTTGGCGGATTGTAGCTTGTATTATTACTTTTATTATTATTGATTGTATGTACAATACTTTTTAATGACAATATAACACCAACTGCGCTCTTTGGGTTTATCAAATATGTACCACAAGCTCGTATATAAGTGAGAGGAGGTGGGGGCCTCTCATCCCTTGCGAAATCAGAAAATACCTTTAGTACTAAGAATCAGAAGAAAGAAGGCCGTGGAAAGACATGATAACCAACGCCACACGGCATGACGTCACATAGCATGACGTCACATGGCATGACAAGCGGCATGACGTCAAGCGGCATGACGTCACGGCATGACGTCACATGGCATGACGTCACACGGCATGACGTCACATATCATGGCGTCACGGCGTCAAGCGGCATGACCACATGGCATGACGTCAAGCGGCATGACGTCACATGGCATGACGTCACATGGCATGACGTCACACGGCATGACAAGGCATGACGTCATATGGCATGACGTCACACGGCATGAAGGCATGACGTCACACGGCATGACGTCACACGGCATGACGTCACATAGCATGACGTCAAGCGGCATTGGACCATCTCAGGAAGAGCTAGCAAAATAGGGGAGTAAGCCACCTCCCCTATCATTTCCCTTGATGTCTTTCCAAAATAAGGCCATCAAAAAGGGTCACGCAAATGAAGTAACTACTTTTTGCCATCTTTTTTAGGTAACCCTAACTTCCACATATCGAACCCTCAACGAAGACATAACTACGGGCCCTGTATTCCTGTGTAACAGTTTCTGGTCTGGAAACGGGAAATATGGGGTTGGGGTGACAGTCGCCATTCTGCGTCTTTCATATGCAGGTCTCACCAAGTGTCCGTTGTTTTCTTGGAGCCTTCACAAAAATAAACCGAGGCCCTCTGGTGTATAATGTGGGGCTCTGATAAGGAATCATTGTCGCAGATTATAACGACCTAAAATGTAATGTTGAAGCAGGGTATGTCGGGTAACGAGATACAGATGTCGCTGCCATGCTGCTAACGATGACATAAATCATTCCGTTCTCGAACTATAATCCCTTAAACGACTCTAACCGAGTTGAAGGTTGTCTTCATTGTACTAGGATTCTCCTATATGTACTCTGTCCTCTACAAAGCGACACGATGTCTGCCAAGAGTACCACTCACTGCCTGTGCGTGACCGAACGCCTGTTTGGAGACCTGTCAACTAAAAAGTAAACATAATAATTTCCGATTTCCGTGAAATATATTGGTCGACCGTGGCTATTTTTGACATTCGACTGCAAGTATATAAATACAAACCAACAAGAAGCACGAGAATAATTAAAAATGTCAGAAATATGGTCCAACTTAAATTAGCTAATAGGTCTTCTAATGGTCCCCGCGTTGGCCTGTGACCCGGTAAGGCAAACGAGGATCGCAGCGTATAGAAATAGATAGATAATATGACCATTCATTTCTATTTGTGGGTTTTTTAGCATCCCCTGCCCCTTCCACCACACCTTGTCCTTCTATGCAGACAACATATTACTAAATATTATTACATAACATTTACATACTATTTCCGAGTAGGCCGATATGACGTCATCTTGGGTCCTGAGCCGCCGATCTACTGAGCTGCCGAGCCACTGAGTTGCTGAGCCGATTGTCGGTCATGGTTTGCAGAGCCGCTAGCGAATCATGATCCGGATCCGTCATATTGGGTTTTCAACCTCCTCTATTACAATGACTTGGAGCCGCGTTAGCGCAGTGGTTAGGTCCGGGGTTCATTCCTCAGTTGAGACGAAAAAAATGTTGAGATTGCAACTGCACCCGGGTCGACCCAGCCTTAAATGGGTACAGGATTAATCCGGGAAGTAAAGACTGCGAGGGAGAGGAGATGGCTACCGCCCTCATTTGCAGAGCCTCTGAAATGTGAGATCGTTAACATCTCACACCCCTACGGCATTATTAAATGTTATGGATTACTTTACTTTTTACTTTACTACAATGACTACCGGTTCTAAAATTTCTCTTGCTGTCTTCCTCTCTCTCTCTCTCTTCCTCTCTCTCTTCCTCTCTCTCTTCCTCTCTCTCTTTCTCTCTCTCTCTTTCTCTCTCTCTTTCTCTCTCTCTTTCTCTCTCTCTCTTTCTCTTTCTCTCTCTCTCTCTCTCTCTTTCTCTCTCTTTCTCTCTCTTTCTCTCTCTCTCTTTCTCTCTCTTTCTCTTTCTTTCTCTCTCTCTTTCTCTCTCTTTTTCTCTCCTTCTCTCTCTCTTTCTCTCTCTCTCTTTCTCTCTCTCTTTCTCTCTCTCTCTTTCTCTCTCTCTTTCTCTCTCTCTTTCTCTCTCTTTTTCTCTCTCTCTCTCTTTCTCTCTCTCTTTCTCTCTCCTTCTTCTTCTTTTCCTTCTTCTGCTTCTTATTTTTCCCTAGATCTTTCCGGTGGTTATGTTTTGTTAAAGTTTTACTTACCTCACCACATGCCCTAAACATCTTGTTTGTCTGCTTCTAATTTGTTCTATAATTTGTAGTCTTACTCATCATCTCTGAGAAACTCTACATTAGTTTTCTGTGCTATCCATGGAATTTTCATCATTCTTAAAAATCACACCACAGCTTATCTTGGGCACTTTTGTTTACTATCCATGCTTCGCTTCCATCAAGAAGGATTGGCTTCATATAACACTCTAGAACTCGACCTCGTGTATGTATTGATATTATTCCATTCAAAAGAATATTTCTCATTCATTGAAATGCTGATTTGGCCTTTGCGATTCTGTTCTTGATATCATTGAATTACCTGCCATCTGATGTTAAAATGGTGCCAAGCAACTTGACTGTATTTACTTAATTTAATTTTGTATCATTGATGGTAATCCAGCATTTTGGCAGTGCTTTCCATGTTTACCTTTATAAAATGTGGAGAAAAGTAATACAGTTTTATAGAACGGTATCATTCTTAAAAATTCATCACTTTTGAGTAGGTTGTACATAATTTTGAAATGTAGCTACTTTTGGCCATTTTTTTAACATAACTTAACAATAAGCAATTCTTACCGTGTGGCAACCCTGCGCTGAAGATAGAATCGCTAGTATGCGCAAGAACTTGAGCAAATATTTTCTTTTTAATTGTCTTTCAGCGGGCCCTGACCTGGACGCTTGTAAGCACACACTGACCTAAAGCGCGACAGATGGCAGCATCTGCATTTCCCTCAGGCCCTGTCCTAGGCTAATACTACCAATCAATAATCTGAATACTACGGAAGTGATTTATCTCCTGCTAGCCAGAGACCAAAGATTTATTTTGGATACACTTTGCTATGACTTTGTTATGATTCTACAAGAAACTAAAAGGGATAGAAACGAGGAATAGAGATAAATATCCAATGTCAGTAATAACCCAAAGCGCTGAGAAATGTAAGGGCTGCGGTAACACTAGATGAAATAAGATATTCACGGAAATAGGTTATAAAATTTTACCAATTAGAGACAAGATATAATAATAATAAAACAAATGGTCACACGTGTTGATAGGGCCAAAAAAGGAGCAAAGAATAGCGCACTGTTACCTTCCAAGCACGTTGCAAAAGTCGATTAAGGAGGTTTGGGGATGAAATTGACTATACGATACCATGTAGGGTCAAAGTGATCCAGACCTCAAGCTTCTTCTTCTTCTTTCGTTCACTTGAAACATGTCTATATCTATAATTCTGTCTCCTTAATAAAACTCACTGTCTTTTGTAGTTCATACAGTGTCCCATAGAGTTTTGATTCCAGTGTTGTTTCCTCTGGCCAATATGTCTGCCTCAGCGTTTCATGCTCAGAACACTCTTGAAGTATATGTTTTGCACTCTGTGCTGCCTGTCCACATGTACACATGGCCGTGTTGCCAATCTTGAACTTTGTATACATGTGACTGCGGAGTCGGTTGTGTCCTGTTCTGAGACGTAGAATTATAACTTGTTCTGGTCTGTTCATAATGTGATAGTCATCTTGTGTTGGTGTTTGTGGCTTTCTTATTGACTTGATCATCTGTTTTTTCTGATAGTAGGTGATTGGTATATCTGGTTGGTCTTCGGCAGCACCTTCCTTAGCCAGTTGGTCTGCTTTTTCATTTCCTGGTATTCCACAGTGAGAGGGTATCCACTGCATGGTTACCCTATACTGGTAAGACAATTCGCTAAGTAGTTTTTTCAAGTATGTTAGTTTTCCAGACTGGAGAGCTTGAAGCACTGACCTTGCATCTGTCAGGAATACCACAGGCTGTAGGTCAGAGATGGAGTTCAGCAGTTTTTTAGCTGCCACACTAATTGCCTGGATTTCAGCATCATAATTATTGCAGAATTTTCCTGTCGGTGTTCTGATTGTATCTCTAGGCTTGTGTTGATATTCTATATATACACCTGCAACTCCATTCCTCGCGGCATTCTGTGCTGACCCATCTGTGTACACTCTGACCCATATATCTTGTGGATATTCCTCATCCAGGAAACTGAGGGTGACTGTCCTTCGCTGCACACTGTTCTGTTCGTCCTCGCTTAGTATTCCTTTCACATGGGTCTGAATGTATATTGGCATTCCATGTCTTTCACTCCACGGGGTTTGTTCTAGTACAGACCTTAAGGGGCTGTCAACTTCAGGTAGGTCTGTAAGTTGTCTACGGAACCGTTTAGCTTGATGGATAAAGCTGCTTCTTTTCATTCGTCCCATTGCTAGATTTTGGAATCTTTCCTTCATTGGATGACTTGGCATACACTGAAACTTTGCTGCCTGAATTAGTATTTTTGTTTCTCTGCGTTCGCCAAGTGTTTGCATTCTTCCAATTTTCTGCATCTCTGCTATGGGTGCTGATTTCATTGCTCCCAACATTATTCTAAGTGCCTGGTTTTGCACTTTATCTAGATCTTGTAATGTGGTGTTTGATGCAGGACACCACGCAGCTGAACCATATTCCAGGTGTGGTCTTATGCCTTGCTGGTAAACTTTACTGAGTATATTCCCACTGGCTCCCCATGTGGTTCCACTTAGTTTTCTCAGGATAGCTAACTTCCTCCTGGCTTATGTTGTTCATTGTTTATGTGCTGCTTCCATGTCAGTTTATCATCAAAAGTAACTCCGAGATATGTGGGTTGTTTGTCTTCTTTCAAGAGCTCTCCATCTATTTTGATATGACCGTCTTTTTGTTTTGGTGAGAGGGTAAAGAGTGTAGTGCTGCACTTATCTGTGTTAATGCTGACACACCATCTATTTGCCCATAAGGTTAGGGCATCGATAGCTCTTTGTATTTGTTTAGTGGCCACTGTCGCATGTTCTTCCGTGCACCAGATCACCAGGTCGTCAGCATACATTGCCACTTTAATCCCATGTGGTAGTTCAGCAACTAGGTCATTGATGTAAACCAAGAAAAGTGTGGGTGACAGGACTCCTCCCTGGGGGACTCCATGACGCAGTAGAACTTTCTTGCTCTTGCGACCATCTAACTGTACCCTGGCTCTTCTATTATGCAGGTATGCTTTTACCCATTTGTACATTCTTGAGCTAACCCTGCAATTTCGCAATTTCTTTAGGAGCCCTTCTTTCCAGACCTTATCAAATGCTTTTCTGAGGTCTATCCATGCTGCTAGTACCAGTTTCTTATCTTGGAAGGCATCCTCAATCTCTTGGGAGAGGTAGGTTGCCTGATCTTCAGTAGAGTAGCACTGTCTGAAACCTGCTTGCTGTGATACCAGAAGGTTTTCACTTTCAAGGTACCACTGCATCCTAAGATTGATAATGCGTTCCATTGTTTTGCATAGACAGCTTGTGGGGAAGATGGGCCTGTAGTTGGAGACTGTGTTGCCATCTTTTCCTGATTTGAGGAGTGGTATCATTATTGCTTCTCTCCACGCCTGTGGTACATTACCCGTGGACCAGCTTGTGTTAAAGATCTGCAGTAGCTTTGCTCTTGCAGCAATTCCCAGGTTTCTTTCTAATCATTTCATTGGACACTCAATCAGCTCCAGGGGACTTTTTCATTTTCAATTTGGATATTGCATGCTCCAGTTCTCTCATTGTGATTGGTGCCTCCATGACTTCAGGTATAGGTTCGCCTTGTCCAATGTTTTGCTGGTTCTCTCGAACCTCCTGTTGTTTGTCTGGGCTGACTTTGATGTTATTGTCTTCTTCAAAGGAATCTGCAAAGTAATCAGCTGCATGTTTACCTGTTAAAATGTTTTCTCTTTATAAAGTGTGATCCTGGTATTTCTCCCTGCACCTTCATCATTTAGTTGTTTTACAAGTTTCCATATTTTCCTAGTATCTCTTTCTAGGTTCAGCGACTCTGTTTTTTCTTTCCAGCTACTCCGTCTGGCTTGTAACTTGGCTCTTTGAAATTTAGCCTTTGTTTGCTGATATTTGTTGTGATGTTCTTGGCTAGGTCTGTTCTCAGCCTGCTGTCTAGATGTTTCCATCTCATTTTGCAGCTTTTCCAGTTCATTATTCCAGTAGGGTTTGTAGTTTTTGCGTGCCACCCTGGGTATGGTTTTACTAGCAGCATGTAGTATACATCTATTAAATTCACTCACTGCTCTATTGATGTCTTTGTCCAAGTTCATGTCCTTAGCTAGAACACTGGTTAAATGCTGGTACATTTTCCAGTCTGCCCTTTTATAGTTCCACCTAGTGAGCGTGCTGCTGTCCTTGGTAAATTCATTGTGGATTTCCAGAAATACTGGTCTGTGGTCACTACCCCCAAGCTGCTTTCCAACGACACGTATGATGTTCCATTCCAGGCGTGGTGAATGTATTGCCAGATAGACCTCAAGCTGAAATCCGATGTATCCGGCCGTAAGGCGAGATATTGCAGCTTAGCTGTAACCATGATACACGCATTCCAATCTCTAGAGTTCCATTCTCTATATCCTGTTTATATGCAGGAGTTTGAGAACGAAAGGCAGAGCTGACTCTTAGCCGGTCAGTGGCCTAGCTGTATCACATTTAGGGCATCAGAACACAAAAACCCTCCAAGCAACTCTATCCTCAGACAATATGACAAGTGTACAGAAATTATGCCTTTGATGTCGTCATTCATTGGTTTTCTTTATCCCTTCTTGTTCTGTACCCTCAAGTGTTCTTTGCGCAGTAATTTTTTTTAGAAAGTGCTGCATTCCTGGTAGATAAACAGATAAAGAAACTATGGCAAGGTACTAACATAAGAACCAAATTGTTTTTACTACGAACATGTGTATTTCCTGTAGCGACATATGGATGTGAAGCATTGACACTAAATAAAACAGTGGCCAAGAGAATAACATCATTTGAATTAAAGTGTTATAGAAGAGTTTTGAGAATACCATGGACAGAAAAAAAAAGAAACCAGGAGGTGTTACAAACAATTAACGTCAAGGAAGGCTGGCTTCTGAACACTATATTAAAGAAAAAGCTAGCTTTTTTCGGTCATATTAAGAGACACGACGGCATGGAGAGAGTGTTAATGAAGGGGATGATAGAAGGCAACAGGGGCAAAGGCCGACCAAGACGCCGTTGGAGAAAAGACATTCAAGAATGCCTGCACGTGTCACTGGAAGATGCAGGACAACTTGCTCAAGACCGCGGAGAATTCAAGAGATCCATAGGAAAGACTACGTTCTGGAAAGAATATGTCGCTTGATGATGAGTATCTCCTGTTGGATATATGTCACAAAAATATTCGGGACTATAGGAATACATGATGTTCCACCGAAATATTCGGGACTATAGGAATATATGATGTTCCACCGAAATATTCGGGACTATAGGAATATATGATGTTCCACCGAAATAAAAGAGGCGACAAATTCCACAATATACTCAGCACACATGAGGGCTATCTTCAGAGAACTCTTCTACCCCTGACGCTGAAAGGCAATAAAGGGTTTAGCGAATAGATAGACAGATGAAGAGATAGATTATATAGACAGACAGATAGGTAGACAGATAGATAGACAGATAGATATACAGACAGACAGAAAGACAGACAAAAAATATTAAAATATTGAAAGAAAGAGTAGAGTTTGATGTAAAGTCTGTGATACATATTTATGTTTCAATAATAAGAGAAACTGCTTATCAGAGTATCACAGAGCCTAACAACTTGAAACCATTATGTATACTGAACTTCTAATTTATTTCATTCATTAGAGTTGAAAATAAAATAAAAACACAACAAAACTGTAAAATAATAGGAACATAATCACCATTGTTTTAATTGATCTTTAAATAAATAAACCATCATCATCATCATCAAGTGCCGTCTCCGCAACGAAGGTTGGCTGCAACGTATCTCCAACATCTCCTGCCTCTTGTCTTGGTGGTGCACTCTGCTAGACTGTAACCTGTCCATCGTGTAATGTTACTCTCCCACTTGTGTCTCTGCCTACCTCTTGCTCGCTTCCCTTTGACTTTACCCTCAAGTAAGGTCTTCAATAAGGTGTCATGTCTTTTAATGTGTCCAAAGTATTTTATTTGCCTGATCTTTATTTCTCTTAGTAGTTCTTTCTTCATATTAAGTGTCTTTAGCACCTCTTTATTTGTTTTCTTCTCTTTCCATGATGTTCTCCCTATTCTTCTATATACCCACATCTCAAAGGCATCAATTTTGTCTTCTAATTGTTTATTTAGTGTCCATGTTTCTGAGCCATACATTAATATGGAATAGATGTAGCATTGTATAATTCTCATTTTTAACTTGTTTGTAATTTGTTTAGATATTAATAATTTCCTCAAAATAAACCATACTGTTTTCCAAATAAAATAACAAATATATTTACATGTCTTGCTCTATTGGTGTAAATATCTTCAATATTTTGTATAAATACATTGGGTGCAATTAAACACTTCTATATGATTTCCATGTCATATGAATTTTTTTTTCTTTGTCATGTGCCATTTAAATCTTCTTCTTCTTCTTCTTCTCGTTCGGAGTTTGACTTGTCTACACAGCAAGTTCTGTTTTCTTAATAAATGCTGCTGTATTTGAACGCTCCTCAGTGCTCCCATACATCTTTCTGTGGATATCCATCTCTGTGGGCCAGTGTTCTTCCTTTAACTAGTTTAGTGTATTGCAGTCTTGCAGGATATGTTCAGCTCTCGGTGCTGCCTGCTCACACGGACACAGTGGTGATGGGATCAATCTTAGTCTATTTAAGTGACTGTTTAATCTGTTGTGTCATGTTCTGAGGCGGAAGATAATAACCTGCTCTGCTCTGTTGAGATAGTGGTAATTGTCTTTTGGGTGGTCGACTTTCCTGACGGCTTTAATGAGGGTCTTCTATTCTTGGTAGGTGATTTCTTGGTAGGTGATTTCTTGGTAGGTTATTTCTTGGTATTTTTGTTCCTGTCTTGCGTCATCTTTTGCCAGTCGGTCTAGATTTCCTGGTATGCCACATTGGGATAGTATCCACTGTAGTACTACCCTTCTTTGGATGCTCACTTCTCGCATGGCTTTCTTCAGGTCTGGCAGTTTATCGCTGTCAAGGGCTTGTAGGACAGACATAGCATCAGTAAGAAATACCACCTGCTGGCATTGACTTGTTGTGTTTTTAATTATTTCTGCAGCCGTTTAAATAATTTCAGCAAAGTTTTGTATTCAAAATTACAAATTTAATTTTAAACAATGGACTAACCCTTTATTGAAAGATCGCATTTATGCTAAGGCTACACAAAGCATTGTTTTCTGAACAAATAGATGTATGATACATTTCTGTATCATTTAATTTACATTTTTAAAAACTTTTTTTTACTAAATTGATTCCAGAATTATTTTTTAAAATAGCCAAAATGTAATGCCTGTTAAGAGTTAAAAATGTATCGATTAAGTGGAAAATAAAACATTTTTTTCTTTAAAAATAAACATGAAATGAAATATGAAGAAAGTTCAACGTGTAACTTCATCAGAACAAACAAGATTAATCCTATTGATCGAACAAACAGAGCCAGAAAATGATTCAGAGAGATTCCATACTTTCTTGGAATCGATAGTATATTTGTGTTTCGGCACGTGTTGTACATCTGAAGTAGTTGTAAGTACTCCATGTCACCATGGCAACCTGCATATTTACTAATCCCGTACGTGGCTTCAGTAATTTCCGGTTGTATCTCCCCAGAGTTCCAAGTTGTTGTTCTTGTTTCCGGTAATATCTGTCTGTCAGTGATGGATCTCCTGGGTTAGAGTGGCCCATGTCATTAACGAATTAGGAACTCGACACTAATCTGAAACTTCTCATTAAAAGTGGACTTAACCATATTTTGAAACCAATTCCACAAGCAGCGCTTTGAAACGGCTTCCTCCAAACAGTGTTTGAAATGTCAATGAGTTTGAAACCCAAACCACGTCTTTGGAGGTCGCTGTGACATGATTTCTTGAACTTCGAACTGACCTAATTTTAAATGGTCATAGGCTCTGATATAACCAATTGGAACTCGCGTCCATGGTTACAAGAAGCAGGTCCTTATCCTGAATGACTCGGCGAACTGATCCAAATTGTAAATCTTCCCATTCTCTGATATAACCAATGAGAACTCGCGTCCATGGTTACAAGAAGCAAGTCCTTATCCTGAATGGTCCAGCGAGCTGATCCCAAATTGTAAATGTTCAAACTCTCTGATATAACCAATGGAAACTTGCGTCGATGGTTATAAGTAGCAAATCCTTATCCAGAATAATCCGACGAGCTGATACAAAACAGCGCCACCTATCTTCCCTGAACGGACTTTTCCCGTACCATATCAATATGACAATCAATAACAGATGTTACTGCTACACAACTGTATGAAATCCGCGGTCCATCCCCACACTTCACTGGGACACAGTAGTTGTGTGTCGTTCGTATTCGTTGTATTTTATATAAATGTGTATATTCTCTTGATGAAGACCTTTTGGTCGAAACGTGAATTATGCCATGTTACTTTTATTTGTATTTTTGTCACGTTAGCACTCAACAGTGATAGTCTGTTATTCGTTGACTAGTAAGACATTACCTTTGCTCTACATAAGTACTTTTCAATAACAATTTCCACACACAGTCTACGCAATCACCAATGATGAATTAAATCAGCTCAGAAAAGTGATTCTGATTGGGTTCATATCGCAGGACTATTATGCTAGATGGCTTGCAAGATGTGCGTCTTATAAAAATAGAATTTATTGTCTTATCTGTTATATTATCATAACATAATACCAGAAGGTTAATGAAAACTTGTTCTAGCGCTTGGATTTTGATTTCGTTATGGTTTCTCATATGTTGTCTCACTTATTCTTGAACATGGTGCTGCCACCAAGTATATTCTTGTACATGGTGCTGCCACCAAGTATATTCTTGTACATGGTGCTGCCATCAAGTATATTCTTGTACATGATACTGCCATGAAGTATATTCTTGTACATGGTGCTGCCACCAAGTATATTCTTGTACATGGTGCTGTCATCAAGTATATTCTTGTACATGGTGCTGTCATCAAGTATATTCTTGTACATGGTGCTGCCATCAAGTATATTCTTGTACATGATACTGCCATGAAGTATATTCTTGTACATGGTGCTGTCATCAAGTATATTCTTGTATATGGTGCTGTCATCAAGTATATTCTTGTACATGGTGCTGCCATCAAGTATATTCTTGTACATGGTGCTGTCATCAAGTATATTCTTGTATATGGTGCTGTCATCAAGTATATTCTTGTACATGGTGCTGTCATCAAGTATATTCTTGTACATGGTTATTTTCTTCTTCTTCTTCTTTCGTTCACTTGAAACATGTCTATATCTGTAATTCTGTCTCCTTAATAAAACTCACTGTCTTTTGTAGTTCATACAGTGTCCCATAGAGCTTTGATTCCAGTGTTGTTTCCTCTGGCCAATATGTATGCCTCAGCGTTTCATGCTCAGAACACTCTTGAAGTATATGTTTGGCACTCTGTGCTGCCTGTCCACATGTACACATGGCCGTGTTGCCAATCTTGAACTTTGTATACATGTGCCTGCGGAGTCGGTTGTGTCCTGTTCTGAGACGTAGAATTATAACTTGTTCTGGTCTGTTCATAATGTGATAGTCATCTTGTGTTGGTGTTTCTGGCTTTCTTATTGACTTGATCATCTGTTTTTTCTGATGGTAGGTGATTGGTATATCTGGTTGGTCTTCAGCAGCACCTTCCTTAGCCAGTTGGTCTGCTTTTTCATTTCCTGGTATTCCACAGTGAGAGGGTATCCACTGCATGGTTACCCTATACTGGTAAGACAATTCGCTAAGTAGGTTTTTCAAGTCTGTTAGTTTTCCAGACTGGAGAGCTTGAAGCACTGACCTTGCATCTGTCAGGAATACCACAGGCTGTAGGCCAGAGTTGTAGTTCAGCAGTTTTTTAGCTGCCACAGTAATTGCCTGGACTTCTGCATCATAATTATTGCAGAATTTTCCTGTTGGTGTTCTGATTGTATCTCTAGGCTTGTGTGGATATTCTATATATACACCTGCACCTCCATTCCTCACAGCATTCTGTGCTGACCCATCTGTGTATACTCTGACCCATATATCTTGTGGATATTCCTCCTCCAGGAAACTGAGGGTGACTGTCCTTCACTGCACACTGTTCTGTTCGTCCTCGTTTAGTATTCCTTTCACATGGGTCTGAATGTATATTGGCATTCCATGTATTTCACTCCACGGGGTTTGTTCTAGTACAGACCTTAAGGAGCTGTCAACTTCAGGTAGGTACATGGTGATGCCATCAAGTATATTCTTGTACATGGTGCTGTCATCAAGTATATTCTTGTACATGGTGCTGTCATCAAGTATATTCTTGTACATGGTGCTGTCATCAAGTATATTCTTGTACATGGTGCTGTCAAGCGCTGCTCTACCTTTTCGTGTACTCTATACACCTGCTTTACTTCTCCGCAGACTTCCACGTTACTCAGACTTTAGTGATGTTTAGGACATGACAATCCGGTAGTCCATGCCAGCCGTTGTCGTACACTTTGATGTGACAGTATTTTCACTGATGGGACAGTGACAACGTAATCAGAGACAATTGTTTGTCTCGTGCAATTCATTCCCTCTTGGTCACGGTATCCACTAACCTAAACGCTTTTACGAGACTGCTTGGCACGAACTTCGAAGCATTCTGTTTTCACGAAGAGGTGCACCACGAAGAGGTACTTTTTTATCTTAGTTATCTGCAAACCCTGTAATGGCACGACAGCAATGCGTATCCCTGTATACCCCTCCTCTATTTATAATAAATATGTCAACCCTATAGTTTTATTGTATAAGTTTTACCGCTTTATACTTATAAATTGTATTGCTTCCTGTGGAGCATAAGTCCAGAGCACAGCGCGTCCAACTTGTCCTATATTTAACTATCAATTCAATTTCTTTCAATGTCCTATTCACCCTGTGCGTCCCTGCATCTAATTCTTTCCTTTGGATATTTCTTAGCCTTTCTCATTTCCATTTTCCGTGTGATTCCATAGAACAACGTTTTACAGCAGTCCCATACTATCGAAGATAGAACAAACGGATCTGTCCACTACTACTAGAAAATAAACATTGGTATCAAGTGCTAGAACAATGCAGCTAGTACCCAGTGCTGAAACCAAATAACTAGTACCAGGGCTAAACTAACCAATTAGTACCCACTGATGAAACCAGGAAGCTAGTACCCAGTGATGTTAGCGATCTCACATTTCAGAGGCTCTGCTATATGAAGGCGCTAGTCATCTCCTCTCCCTCGCAGTCTTTACTTCCCGGATTAATCCAGTACCCATTTCCGCCTCAGCTGGGGAATGAACCCAGGACCACTCATATGCGAAGTCAGTGCACTAACCACTGCGCTAACGTGACTCCCACACTGCTGAAACCATGCTGTTAGTACCCAGTGCTAAACCAAACTAGTACCCAGTGTTAAACCAAACAACTAGTGCCCAGTGCTAAACCAAACAACTAGTATCCAGTGCTAAAACCAAACAACTAGTACCCTGTGCTAAACCAAACAACTAGCCACCTTTATGGTTAAAACTGAATTGTTATTTTTCTCCATTTGATTTATTTCTCAATTCTCGTCTTTATTTCTCCCAATTTTTCTAAAAACTTTGACAGTAAATAGATTTTTTTCTCAATCCCTGCTCGAGCAGTAGAATGAATGAACAGCCCTGCGGGCGTTAAGATTGCCGATTCTCCGGGGACACTACGGCGCGTGTTTTGTCTTCCACTGAACAGAGACTCTCCCGGGAGATACTTCCGATATTCTAGCTTGTCTTTGAATTAATCTTTGATTAGTTCTTCCTTCTTAATCTCTCATTCATCTTTTTATCTTTTTTTCCCTCCCTCCAGCTCTGACGTGTGTGCGTCAGCGAGAGAGAGTGTTTGTGTGTGTGTGAGTGTATGTGTGTGTCGGCTACCCCGCCCCTTTTTGTATTAATTTTTCCTTTATGTTTTCGTTTCTATCATTCGTAATAATGTCCTTGACCTTGTATCTCTGCCTGATGTAAGAAACTAACGACATGTGTAACTACTACAATTTGTTTTTTGTCCTCTTTTGTTGTGTTTGCAGATGCTTGTTTTTATTAACTTCTTTTTTTTCTGCCTCATTCGCTGTCTTATTGGCATATTCATTCAAGCTGTCACATACACAATCACTCACTCGCACTCCTACTCTCTCATTCTTTTTCTCACTCAATCTATTATTCACTCAATCTCTTACTTATTCACACTCTTACTTATCAACACTCTTACTTATCAACACTCTTGTTTATCAACAATCTTACTTATCAACACTCTTACTTATTCACACTCTTACTTATCAACACTTTTACTTATCCACACTCTTACTTATCAACACTCTTACTTATCAACACTCTTACTTATCAACACTCTTACTTATCAACACTCTTACTTATCAACACTCTTACTTATCAACACTCTCACTTATTCACTCTCTCACTCACTCGCTCATTCGCTTATTATCTTACACACTCACTCTTTCTCCAATGATTTTTGTGATGTCTTATTTATTGTCCATGCTTCACTACCATAGAGTAGCACTGGTTCAATGTAGCATTTGAGGACACGTTTACTAGTATCCATCGATATGGATTTGTATAATTTCTTCTCGGGAAAATAATTCCTGCACGCTAATCCCAAACTGCTTGATCGTTAATCTTGGCTTGGTCCGACGTTTTCATCTCATCTCTTTGGCTGACGACATATACTGTACGCTAAGTGGTCAACGATCAGCCATATCGACCAAGAAAAGTGCTGCTGTTTGGGTTCTAGCAGCAGGTATGATATCGCAGGACTCGTTGTTTACAGAGCTCATGTTATAGCAGGACTTGTTGTTTGCAGAGCCCATGTTATAGCAGGACTCGTTGTTTACCGAGCCCATGTTATAGCAGGACTTGTTGTTTACAGAGCCCATGTTATAGCAGGACTTGTTGTTTACAGAGCCCATGTTATGTAGTTTCTACCACATTCTGTTTCTGATAATCGAAAGAAAGTTGTTTTTTTTACATATCTCCACTTCTACATGACTTTTCCTATTCAGAACGTCTTCCTAGCTGCCATTTTGTTGCTTGGTTTGTTTGTTGGTTGCTGATCCAGCAGTTCATGGGCTCATGCCCTTTGAACCAATGCCATTATTGCTGGGAAGTCTTTGGGTTTTCGACCCACCCCGGACCAGAACCAGGAAATAACTATCACACCACCAGGAAGGTAGATTTCAACATGTGCACTGCTCCGGGCCACTGCAGCCAAGATATGGTTCACTGTGCTCATTCCCCACCACCAATTGACTACTGGTTGTGCCGAACTTCTCTATTGCTCCAGGTATGCAACAAAATGTTCAAGTCAAGAGGATTGTCCCGTCCTGAGTCACTGTGCATCTATGATGTCCCTCAGCCATAGGAAAAACAGTGCTGTCAGTGTCCTCCTCCCCAGTGCTGCACAGCACATCTCTGGCTCCCTCCCAACCACAGAGGGTGCATACATATATAAAAATAACAAAGCATGAAACAAATTGCAGCAACAAAATACAAGCATAAAAAGTATAAAATGTACAGATGACATGCCATGAAGCTTCTATAAGAAGATAGTCTCAATATAAAGACACGTCATCTGCTAAGGTTTATGTTGCATGGATAATTTACTGTTCTGTCCCCTGCTGTCATATTTAGAAGGTCTTCGATATCCTGTGCCCAGCGTAGTTTCCAATCTCTGTCCCCTGCTGTCATATTTAGAAGGTCTTCGATATCCTGTGCCCAGCGTAGTTTCCAATCTCTGTCCCCTGCTGTCATATTTAGAAGGTCTTCGATATCCTGTGCCCAGCGTAGTTTCCAATCTCTGTCCCCTGCTGTCATATTTAGAAGGTCTTCGATATCCTGTGCCCAGCGTAGTTTCAAATCTCTGTCTCCTGCTGTCATATTTAGAAGGTCTTCGATATCCTGTGCCCAGCGTAGTTTCAAATCTCTGTCCCCTGCTGTCATATTTAGAAGGTCTTCGATATCCTGTGCCCAGCGTAGTTTCCAATCTCTGTCCCCTGCTGTCATATTTAGAAGGTCTTCGATATCCTGTGCCCAGCGTAGTTTCCAATCTCTGTCCCCTGCTGTCATATTTAGAAGGTCTTCGATATCCTGTGCCCAGCGTAGTTTCCAATCTCTGTCCCCTGCTGTCATATTTAGAAGGTCTTCGATATCCTGTGCCCAGCGTAGTTTCAAATCTCTGTCCCCTGCTGTCATATTTAGAAGGTCTTCGATATCCTGTGCCCAGCGTAGTTTCAAATCTCTGTCCCCTGCTGTCATATTTAGAAGGTCTTCGATATCCTGTGCCCAGCGTAGTTTCAAATCTCTGTCCCCTGCTGTCATATTTAGAAGGTCTTCGATATCCTGTGCCCAGCGTAGTTTCCAATCTCTGTCCCCTGCTGTCATATTTAGAAGGTCTTCGATATCCTGTGCCCAGCGTAGTTTCCAATCTCTGTCCCCTGCTGTCATATTTAGAAGGTCTTCGATATCCTGTGCCCAGCGTAGTTTCCAATCTCTGTCCCTTGTTGTCATATTTAGAAGGTCTTCGATATCCTGTGCCCAGCGTAGTTTCCAATCTCTGTCCCCTGCTGTCATATTTAGATGGTCTTCGATATCCTGTGCCCAGCGTAGTTTCAAATCTCTGTCCCCTGCTGTCATATTTAGAAGGTCTTCGATATCCTGTGCCCAGCGTAGTTTCCAACCCCCCCCCCTCCCTACCTTCAATGATTAATATTTCCAAACCAGTGTGTCTTCTGTGTATTTGCAAAATATGGCAGCTTACTGTTTTAAAAAAAAAAACATAGTTTCGAGTAGTCATTCTTCTTTGTTGTGTTCTTTACCGACATTATTGTTTGATCGTCTTTCTCCCATTCTTAGGGTTATTCTATAGCATTTCAAGTCAAATGCTCCCCCCCCCCCAATTACAGATGTTCTTGCCGAAGTATCCTTGTTATATGTTGCCACTGAGAATATATAGATTAGTTTGCAAAATCAGGAGCAATATAGAATACCTACTACCATCAGGAGCAATATAGAATACCTACTACCATCAGGAGCAATATAGAATACCTACTACCATCAGGAGCAATATAGAATACCTACTACCATCAGGAGCAATATAGAATACCTACTACCATCAGGAGCAATATAGAATACCTACTACCATCAGGAGCAATATAGAATACTTACTACCATCAGGAGCAATATAGAATACCTACTACCATCAGGAGCAATATAGAATACCTACTACCATCAGGAGCAATATAGAATACTTACTATCATCAGGAGCAATATAGAATACCTACTACCATCAGGAGTAATATAGAATACCTACTACCATCAGGAGCAATATAGAATACCTACTACCACCAGGAGCAATATAGAATACCTACTACCATCAGGAGCAATATAGAATACCTACTACCATCAGGAGCAATATAGAATATCTACTACCATCAGGAGCAATATAGAATACCTACTACCATCAGGAGCAATATAGGATACCTACTACCATCAGGAGCAATATAGAATACCTACTACCATCAGGAGCAATATAGGATACCTACTACCATCAGGAGCAATATAGAATACCTACTACCAACAGGAAAAATATATATTACTTTTCAACATCAGGAGCAATATAGAGTACCTACTACCATCTGTAAAAATATAGAATATTTACCAACATCAGGAAAATATAGAATAGTTACCAACTTTCGTTACTCCATTTTTTTTCCTGTGAAGGAGTGTAGGAAGCTTATCTATGGGCTGTGGAAATAAAGTCCGGTTTGCCATAGCAGGCGCTGCGACATGTACAGAAAGGATTTTGATTGTACCTTCGAATTTTTAAATTCCTGTCTTAAACGTGGATCAGTTCTGTGCCTCTAGGGTCTGAGAACGGAGTTCTAGCCACACAGCCATGCGCTCCACTGATAGTTACCAAAATCGTGAAAAAAATATAGAATACTTACCAATGTCAGAAAAAGTACAGAATAGTTACCGGCATCATGCGAGATATAGAATATTTACCAACATCAGGGAAAATTTCACATTTAATGGATCATCATGAGAAATGGAGTTTTGAAATATAGTTTTTGGAATATAGGCAACATGGATGGAGAATAGAATAAGTGGGGTATCAAGTGGAGAAAATACTGGGTAGTTTGACATCTGCCCGTGAATAGTCGTGGCCAGGGTAGTTTGACATCTGGCCGTGAGTAGTCGTTGCTATGGTAGTTTGACATCTGGCTGTGAGTAGTCGTGGCCAGGGTAGTTTGACATCTGCCCGTGAATAGTCGTGGCCAGGGTAGTTTGACATCTGCCCGTGAATAGTCGTGGCCAGGGTAGTTTGACATCTGGCGGTGAGTAGTCGTTGCTATGGTAGTTTGACATCTGGCTGTGAGTAGTCGTGGCCAGGGTAGTTTGACATCTGGCCGTGAGTTGTCGTGGCCTGAAGGGGAATCAATAATAGTAATACGATTTACCTTCCATGCATGTCACAAGAGGCGACTAAGAAGGTTTTGGGACGGAGTTGGCTGTCCCATCTCGTATAAGGTAAACCTTACCCTGATTCCATGCTGAACTCGAATGTATCAGACTGAAATTCGCACATGGTTCAGCTAAGCTGTAAACTATGACAAAGCGATCTGTTCTCCAGGCTACATCCAGTTAATCTGCAAGAGTTTGAGAACGTTCTCCAGGCTACATCCAGTTAATCTGCAGGAGTTTGAGAACGAACGCAGAAGAAGATGTTTGACATCATGGCATGTTAGAGAGTCAGCAGTAGAGCCTGGTGCACAGCGTTGCAGATAGCGCATTGTGGAGATCGATGATATACCACGCTATCCAGCACGGCACATGATGATGACCGTGTACATATGTTTACGTGCATGTGCGTATTTTTGCCGGGACAGTGATCTTGCGTTGAGAGAACAGTGTGTGGGTGTGTCTTTATACGCGGATAATGATTTGTATGCGTTTATGAGAGTGTGTGTGTGTGTGTGCGCGCGCACATGTGTGTGTTGTTGTTGTTGTTGGTTTTTTAGTCGCGACCGTCGACAGTAAAGGCCTCTTGCCCGTGTGTTGCCGGGTCCGAAAGGGGAGCAAAGAATAGCAACACTGATTACCTTCCACAAATGTCGTAAAAGGCGACTAAGGAGGTTATGGGATGGAGTTGGCAGTCCCATCCCATATAGGGGCTGTGACCCAAAGCCATGCTGAAGTCGGATGTGTTAGGCCGAAATGCGCAGATATTGCAGCAATGCTGTAAACCATGACACAGCGCATTCCGTTCTCCGAACTACATCCTGCTAATTTGCAGGAGTTTGAGAACAAACGCAGAAGAAGAAGATATACCTGGATCCGCATGCCAAAAAAGGCCAAGGCAGACCAACGAAATGCACGGAAATATATAAAAAATCATCCTTTCAAATCATGTTTACTTTCTGTACACATGTCTTTACGGATTCCTGCCATGATTTGAGCAGGGATAAATTATCCTTGTGTCCTTATTAGTAAAAGTCACGTAACTCTGAGCTCTCAGTAGGCAGATCTAACTTGCTCCTGTTCAGGTAGAAGACTAAACAAGCCTGGCAATAAATTAGGACAACAGCAGTAACGGTTCTAATACTCGGGATAAGAGAAGTCATGCGTCGCTGATAAATCTTTAATTAGATGCAAGGGGAGATAAAAGTCTTTTGTGCAGTTAGTGCTCTTGCATTTCCGTGCATCATCTAATTACCGGCCTTTACTATGTCATCCGGGCTCTCCCGTAATGGCGCAGTGCAAATGAAAGACGTCTTTGTCCTGGCACGACCTGGTCTCATCCACTGTAATTGTCTCCCCTCTGCTGGTTCATCGTCATATTACTTGCCCATTGATTTATCGATCCATCTGTCAACAGTCACCAAAACGTGGACACTTTTAGATATCTCTGGATTTTCTAAAGTTGACACTCTAGATAGCTACATCTCGGCACCTGAAACCTTCCAGGAGAATATTTTCTACTGCATGGTCGTCGCGATATCCGGGTTAAAAATAATTGCGAATGATATAATTTTTTTTTTCCACCCCATTTGCAACCAGATGTTTTCTTCTTATTGAAGCTGCAGTGATTTAGATGTTGGCAGTAGATACTTGACATCAACTGAAGAGAATTGTTTGGATAACACGCCTTACAGTCAGTGCAGGGTTTACGTATAAGCTAAACAAGCTATAGCTTAGGGCCCCCACTTTCTTGGGGGTGGGGGCCCCAAAACAAATTATATTTGTCACTGACATATAATATCTGGACTAATAAAGGGCACCATATCTCAAATAGCTTAGGGCCTTATCAAGTCTTAATACGGCGCTACTTACAATTTGACGCAGGTCTTTGCAAGCAGTTCTTTCCCGTAGTTTCTTCATGCCGTCTCTCTCTCAGCTCGGGAGAGTGAAATATGCTCCTGCTACTGTTTAATTAGCGCCTAGTAAGCATAGAACATCCGATTTCGACATGTTTTTGATTCAGGTCCTGTTCACCATCTTACGACTAAATTGTATTTCCTTTTTAGAGTGTTGGTTAGTCAAATTCGAAAAATCTATTGAGAAATGGACGAGTGTTAGATGAATGGAACAGGTCCACATCCCTTCTGCTACCTTCTAATTGCTTTTAAAATTGTCAGAATACTTCTTTATTTTATTATTTAGAAGCAAAGGCCAGATTTATAAAAGAGATACATTCACAGATATAGACCCCATCGTCAGCTCAATGGCGAAGAAGTAAAGCTTAGTCCAGCTATCACATGCTACATACTAAGACACCCAGCTCTTCTATATTCGGGAAGAACCATAGTCTAGCTTAGCAAGTAGACTGCTAATAGAGGGTATAAGTCTGTTACAGATTATGTAATCAAGGAATTGATGATTTATTCACATAAGCATAGTGCGTATGATGTAATCAATAAATTGATTATTTAGTCACATGAACTTTCTACAGATCATGTAATCAATACATTTATGATGTATTCACATAAGCCTACTACAGATGTTGCAATCAATAAATTATTGATTTAGTCACATAAAACTACCACAAATGATAAAATCACTAAATTAATTATTTAATCACAAGAATAAATCTTCAGAAGCAAAAATGTAGATTTAAACACCAAAATAATACTATTCAAAACGCCGTGCTACTAATGCCAAACATGGACAACGACTGCACAAGACAAACGTTTGTTTGTGACAGCTGAAATGGCATGCTTACGCAGAATCATAGGAACCTCGCTAAGAGACAGAGTGAAGAATGAGTACATTAGACAAAGAACCGGCACCACCGCAATCATGGAATATATTAAGAGACAACAGATCCAATGGTTTCCACACATCAGCAGGCTACCATCAGACAGCATACCACAGCAAGCTATGCTACACAGATACAGTGAAGGCAGAATAGAGGCCGACCACGAAAACTATAGACCACCGAAATAAAAGAGGCGACAAATTCCACAATATACTCAGAACACACGGGGGCCATAACCAGAAAACTCTTCCACCCCCGACGCTTAAAGGCAACGAAGGGTTTAGCGAATAGATAGGATCGAATCACAAGTTAGCAAGATGATAAAATCACAAAATTGATGATTTAATCACAAGTTAGCAAGATGATAAAATCACAAAATTGATGATTTAATCACAAGTTAGCAAGATGATAAAATCACAAAATTGATGATTTAATCACAAGTTAGCAAGATGATAAAATCACAAAATTGATGATTTAATCACAAGTTAGCAAGATGATAAAATCACAAAATTGATGATTTAATCACAAGCTAGCAAGATGATAAAATCACTAAATTGATGATTTAATCACATATGGTACCTGGATGATACACTCACTAAATTGATTACTTAATCATTTAAGCAAACATCTATGATATAATCATCAACTATGCTTATGATTAGTAACATCTGCATCGGGTGGCATGCAGGGCATTCCCTTTGATATGGCTGTCAACTTCCAACCAATCATCCCTGCCAATTTTGTCTGCATTTTAAGCGCTCGAATGCATAATTTTCCACCACTAGCGTTTCCTGTTTCACTAAAACGTGAGTAATGACTCAAAGATTCCACGATCACCGTGACCCACAGTTGTGTAGGAAAGCCGTCAGAAAGTATTTGAGCAGCGGACGGAAACAACACTAATGGCTTTATCTTAGACAATCTGACGGATCTTAATTACACGCGTTCTGTCCATGTGGGTTGTGTAAATACAAATGTGGTCCAGTATTGACCACAACCTCTCAGGATGTGTACACCAATTCTCCCTTGAAAGACACATTGGTCACGCATTTGTGACAGAACTAGAGAAAAAAAATACTATTTTGGATAAACTTGATGATTTTTCCCATGACATGTAAAATACTCGTAATGTTAATCACACTGCTTCAACCAGATAGTATGAAAGTCTCAGTAATCCAACCAGATAGTATAAAGGTCTCAGTAAACCAAGCAGACAGTATGGTGGTCTCACTAAATTAATCAGAGAGTATGGTGGTCTCACTAAAGTAATCAGAGAGTATAAAGGTCTCAGTAAATTAACTGAGTAAACCAATCAGAGGGTAAAAGTCTGAGTAAACCAATCAGAGGGTAAAAGTCTGAATAAACCACAGAGGGTAAAAGTCTGAGTAAACCAGCCATTGGGTAAAAGTCTGAGTAAACCAGCCATTGGGTAAAAGTCTGAGTAAACCAGCCATTGGGTAAAAGTCTGAGTAAACCAGCCATTGGGTAAAAGTCTGAGTAAACCAATCAGAGGGTAAAAGTCTGGTTATCTCACTAAACTAATCAGAGGGTATGATGGTCTCACTAAACTAATCAGAGGGTATGATGGTCTCACTAAACTAATCAGAGGGTATGATGGTCTCACTAAACTAATCAGATGGTCCCACCAATCACAGATATGATGGTCTCACTAAACTAATCAGATGGCAAAAGTCTCAGTAAACTAACCCGTGAATATAAATGTCTCATTAAACCAACCAGAGGATATGATAAAAGTAAAGGTTGGTCCCATGGCAAAAACCTGATGTCAGGGATGAAAATAATTCATGTACTAAGCCGCAACAACTGTTAGGTGCGGTGGAGATTTCCATTCCTTGATGTCTTTATCTCTCCTAATATGCGTCAGGTTCAGGTACTCATTTACAACAGAGTTGACTGAAGGAGTGGTCGTGTCAAGTAAGAAATCACAACCCGAAGAATATTTTGTCCTGAGGTCGTTTAGAACATGACTGGCTGTAACACGGAGACAGCAATCAAAGACACTATCAGAGTGTAGAGTGTCTCACTAAAGAGAATGTATGAAGGTCTCACTAAACAAACTAGAGTGTATGAAGGTCTCACTAAACAAACTAGAGTGTATGAAGGTCTCACTAAACAAACTAGAGTGTATGAAGGTCTCACTAAACAAACTAGAGTGTATGAAGGTCTCACTAAACAAACTAGAGTGTATGAAGGTCTCACTAAACAAACTAGAGTGTATGAAAGTCTCACTAAACAAACTAGAGTGTATGAAGGTCTCACTAAACAAACTAGAGTGTATGAAGGTCTCACTAAACAAACTAGAGTGTATGAAGGTCTCACTAAACAAACTAGAGTGTATGAAGGTCTCACTAAACAAACTAGAGTGTATGAAGGTCTCACTAAACAAACTAGAGTGTATGAAGGTCTCAAAATAAACCAAGAGAGTATGAAGTTAGTTAGTTAGTCGTCAGATCATCATCACTGCAAACTGGACACGCTCATAGTTGCTCCGAACTCTCCCTGAGTGTATCCGCCATTACACTTCTGCTAACAGTACACGTCCTATGAAAAGGAATCATCATCCACCCTAATCTCACTCTCGCGAGCTATATCTCTTAAGGAGTTCAAAACGTCATCTTGATCCATTGCCCCATCGCAATGTGTCACAATCACGCACGACGCCAGTTGATCTACTCTTTCATTGACTTGAACACCCACATGTTCTGGCACGAAAATACATGTAACCACTTTCAGCCTCGCCTTTCTAAAGGCCTCAATCCACTGTTCGCGAACGAGAACCACCTGTACCTTCCTAATCATACTCATAGAGTCATTCAAGATGCAGACATGTGTTACCTTCTGTGTGCAAACCCACTCAAATGCCCTAGTCACCGCCATAGTCTCCATGGTCATGCTACTCGTAGTAACCGCAAAGGCACCACTCTCCTCCCTGATCGTTTTACCTGCGCACTGAGCTGTGAAAACTCAAGCACTGCGAACATGTCTGTCTAATCACAGATCCATCAGTGTATATAATCACATTGGGGAGCCGCGATAGCGCAGTGGCTTCGCATATGAGTGGTGCTGGGTTCATTCCTCAGATCGCTAACATCTCGCACCCCTACGGCATTAATAAATGATATGGGTTACTTTACTTTTTTTTTTACTGATAATCACATCGCCTTCTTCGGCTTTCTCACTGCACTTCTTTCTTCACAGCTGTGGGACACAATTCTCTGCATTCCCTGCTAAATTAAATTACTACTCTCAAACAAGTTTCGAAATCTATAGGTAGACTTATCCATTCCGCACCTGCTGCTACATCCTGCAATCTGCACACGCTTTGTATGTCATCCTCAGGACGTCCCATCCACGACGTCCCTCTCTTACATCTGCTGCCTTTAACTTTCTGCATTTCGAAATGCAACGGATTTTCCTTATCTGCATGTATTTGAAGGTACACCCGTGCACAGGAATACTGTAATCTGCGCTCTGCTTTTGGACAGTCAAGTAGGTACTGCATAGCTCTTGTCGATGTGTCTCCTGTGCACCCAAGTATGATACGCATTGCTGCATTCTGGATTCTATTCAGTCTTTCGTTCTGAGTTTGGCTAAGAGCCCGAATTTCCAGTGCATATTTCACCACAGCCACCACCAAACCCTGGTACAATAGAAATAACAACCTCTGCTAACACTGCGCAGCAGCCATAAACCTTCATTGCTGCTAAGCCATTGCCTGCCCTTATGATAACGTGATCAACATGTTCCCTGAATCTCAAACTCCTGTCACAAACACACCCAGATATCTCATCCTGTTGGTTCTTTCTAAACTTTTCCCGGACAACGAAACATGTTGCATGGGTGTCTTTACCATATGATTGTTCAAGGAAAACCACGTCACAGTGCTTTAGAAGGATGTACCACTGCTCCCGTATCTCTACACCAATTCGTCAGTCTGTCCAGTCTGGCAGAAATCGAGAAGAGTGCGTTGTGGAACTTCGAAAGAGAGTATGGAGGTTTCAATAAATCAACCAATCAGAGGGTATGAAGGTTTCAATAAACCAACCAATCAGAGGGTATGAAGGTTTCAATAAACCAACCAGAGGGAATGAAGGTTTCAATAAACCAACCAGAGGGTATGAAGGTTTCAATAAACCAACCAGAGGGTATGAAGGTTTCAATAAACCAACCAATCAGAGGGAATGAAGGTTTCAATAAACCAACCAGAGGGTATGAAGGTTTCAATAAACCAACCAGAGGGTATGAAGGTTTCAATAAACCAACCAATCAGAGGGAATGAAGGTTTCAATAAACCAACCAGAGGGAATGAAGGTTTCAATAAACCAACCAGAGGGTATGAAGGTCTCAATAAACTAACAAAAGGGTATGAAGTTCACACTAAAACAACTACAAGTTATAAAGGTCTCACTAAAGTAATCATCATGCAGCAGCGAAACGCTAGTACATGACAAGCACATGATATATTGTACAAAACATCCGTCTTGTAAAATCTCGCAGCACTATAACTTCACAATGGCGTTTTTAACCTCATCTAAGTAGAAGTGTTCTCAAAATATTGCGCAACAACAATCCAAATAAACCAATCGTGGCCCTCTGAAATACAAGGCCCATCTGCAAATATGACATCATAATTCTAATAGGACTCCTTTGAATTTAACCTTGAATTTTTTTAATTGGCTGTCACGTAAAGTATAAACAATGAAAATCACAGGAAAAACCAAATGAATCAAGAGAAATGCTCGATTTCCTATGTGTCAGTAGATCTTATAATTTAAATATTAATTACCTAATAGTTCTTTGTGTCGCTCTCACACAGCGTCACTTATCTTGGCTTATCCACATTTTTGGATTCGTTAGTTATAGGAAGTTTACACAAAGTGACCAATCAAAAGTGGTATTAGCCAAGATGATTGACGATTTGTAACATCAGCACGCAGAACAATTCTGAGAAAGGACTTCATAATTACTGCAAGAGAAAATCAATCAATGTTTGTTTATAAACCGGCTGTTTTTGTGACGTTTATCGTGTCCCTTTACTGCTAGATGTCCGAGCTTAAGATTAATCAAGATCTGTGGTCAGTCTTTGTTAACCATACGATGTAGGTAATTGGGACATATAGGGCCTACCTGGAATCAGTAATCGTCCGTAATCTTTAGTAGTCAGTAGTTTTTGCTAATAAGTAATCACAGCGAAATCATAATCTGCAGACATTCTGTGCTAACCGTATGATGATGTAATTGGAATGGGGCACCCTTTCAAAATGGATGAGAGAACATCACTAATCTTGTGTTCAAGGGGACTCAGAGAGGGAATGCCTAAGAAAGAATAGGCCAGAAAACATCAGAAACTAAGAGCAATTTCAATAAAGTTGGTTTGCACTTCGAGAGAACATCGGTGAAGTAAAGAGTTTTATTGCTGTCCATTTGGACATCGGAGTATTCATAATGAATAATAAATGCTGCAAAATTATAGAATCAATCAAAATCATAAGCCCTAAGGATTGCAAAGGTGCCACAGTGGAAACAACAAAATCCATTATGATTTCAAGGGTGCCACACTGGAAATATCAAAACCCCTAAGGAATGCAAGGGTGCCACTCTTGAAACATCAACAGAAGAATTCAATTTTTCTCTTTTCTCAGTTCATTGTTTAAGTGTGTAGAATATTAATCCTCTCTAGTCTTAAATATTATCAATCCATACTTTCTTTGCCGCCTCTTCTTCTTCTACTATCAACTGTTCCCTGTAGGACATTTTTGAAAAGGGATTCATGTCTCATCAGATGGCAAAGCCTCACAAGTTTGCGATGTTTTACCACTGTTTTGAGATGTTTTTGTTGACATGCATGAGTATATAAGATGCGCATTATTCGTCTGTAACATTTGTTACACATCTTTGTAAAATTGTACACCGCAGGGAGTAATAAGCACTAATTTGTCGGCTTCTGACAGATGACCAAGGAGTAAGACCTTTACAAAGTATAAAATTACACGATCTATATGAATAGTCCTTTTCCAGAAAATGTTGCGCAGTGATTCCGAACGGTGTCACATCTTGGCTGATCTGACTTTACCATGCTTTTTCATTGACTGGCGCCACACAATATACTCAGGGATTAATGAGGCTACACAATATACTCAGGGATTATTCTATTGGGGGGGGGGGGGTTTACCAGGCCGACGTTGTGCTTGAACTAGTTATGGGCACGGCGTGGGTTGGTGGAACAACAAAGAAACCTGTCGCATAGGCCAGAGTTATGCCCTGATGTCGACGTCTGTGTAAGCGGCATTAGACTCGAAACACCATCGAGTCGAATGACTGCTGGAACAGAGGGCGGAGCACTTATGTAAATGCCCCACGTGCCGTGAGACCGGTTTCTAATCAAGAATCAAGAAACAAGTTAAAAGCTTTCTTTCATAACCAGGAGGCTTCAGCTTCGTGCAATGCCTATTGAAGGAGCTTTTTACTCAGGAGGGTATATGTCACGAGACGAGCTGATAGCTTGTCTGGGTCACCCATTGATTGTCTCTCCTCCGACGAGGCGCTTTGCAGCCAGCGACCTATTCCTCGTGTAGGAAGGCTTTTCCATTACCACCCTTTGTTTCTCTAGGTCCCAAATTTAATTTTTCCCATATGAACCGTGTTGGGTAGCGGCGACGGTCGAATTAGTCTCAGGGTTGATACACCTTCCAAGACGAGGTGCTGCTTTGCCAAACACGTTGGGAGTATGGCATTTGACCTGTGCATTTCTCACGCACTCGCTTAGTCCGCTTGAGATTGCCTTCGAATCCATCGCCAGTCGCGGTCTGTGTAATTTGACTCTTCGCCATTGCCTACATTACCCAAAGACGTAGGTAAATACGAATCTCGGACGAGGGGTTTCGCAGTGGGCCCGTGAGTGCTGAACTCAAATCTCTCACGGTGTTTGATGTTTATACATTGGCTTTGTTTTCAGTTCTTGCAGTATTGTCTGTCTTCTATCTCTTACTGTTAGTGATAACTGTACACAAGTATCCAACAAGTATTTTGTCTTTCTCTTTCTGTATGAGCCGTGTTGTGTAGAGGCCGACAGTCGAGTTGGGCTTGGTTTGCAGTATCGTTAGAGACTTGCGCCCGACCGCCACCCCTCTACGTTGCCTGCGGTGTCCAGAGTTCGAGTCTCAACGCTGCTTCGGTCAGGCATTTGAATAATGCACTCTCAGACATTTGTTCCATGTGTGTCCTGTGTGCAATGGGGATTTGTATTCAAAGCTTCTATTCCATACCCAGAAGTGCATGTTCAAGCTGGCGTATCCAATACTTGACTCATGACTCCTACCTTAAATGAGGTCAATTGTGATGAGACATGTGAGGTATTCTCTGTTCTAGAGTATGAACAGCACTTCCTCCAGTCGGTTTCGTGTTGGACTATCTTTGTTATTGAATAGCTTCACACTACGCTGCACTGTGCCGTGTATTACCTTTTCCAGATTCGGTGTGTGCTCTTAAGGTCACCGTATGTTGCGGAAATTGGCATTGGTCGTCCCTTCAATGTTTCTGCTTTTTAAGCCGACCACGTCGGATTGCACAGATGCCTTTCATCACTGTGTGTCAACACAGATATTTCCTTTCTGTCTGCAGTCAATTCTCATTCCTTCTACAGCAGCCATATTCAAATACACGAGCCTAAAGTGTTAGCCAGGAATACAGCGAGAACAGCTGTATTGTATTGAGGGGGCACCATGAGTTGGTACTTTTAGGATCTTCGTTATCTGCTAACCCTGGGTCCACACGAGCAATGAGAGATCTTTTGCACCCCCACCCCGCCTTGTCATGCTTACGCACAGATAAAATATTCTAGCAGAAAGGGGAATTCCTTTTTCTGTTCTGAGAAATTCACGTCATCATAAATTATTATTCTAAGCGTATGATATGTCTGGAGCCAGTATCTTATACAACCATTAAATCGCTATTAATAGATCAGAGGTCAGGTTTTCTGTAGCCAAGGAAAGTTGCAGCGCTGTATGGAAACATTCTATATTGCAGACAATCATGCATACGCTATATTTGTTTGGCATCAAGGACAGATAACGTTGTTTTAAAATAGTAAACATGCGATTATCTTTCTACAAAGATTATACTCTTTCTTTCTTCTGTATTCTCGATTTATATCCCGACATGCCTTGCAGCGATTTCTTATTACTTATTCGTTTTAAATGGGCGAAATCTTATTTGTAAATTTACCAATGATTATAATAAAATAACTATAAATGTGTGTGCGCTATTTAAGTTGTTTAATCAAGGGAATGGACGTCCAGCATTTTCACGCTATGCCACTTATTTTTTGAGGTTCAAAGGGATATGCATTTCTCCCGTGCTTATCTCAGGGTTCAATCAATCAATCAGTGGGGCATAGAGTGCGGTTTGTTCGGCCTCTGTGGCATTGGGGCATAGAGTGGGTTCGTTCGGCTCTTTGGCAGTGGGGCAAAAAGTGCGTTTTGTTTATCTGTGGCAGTGGGGCATAGAGTGCGTTTTATTCGGCTCTTTGGCAGTGGGCAATAGAGTGCGTTTTATTCGGCTCTGTAGCAGTGGGGCATAGAGTGCGTTTTGTTCGGCTCTCTGGCAGTGGGGCATAGAGTGCGTTTTGTTCGGCTCTGTGGCAGTGGGGCATAGAGTGTCTTTGTTCGGACCCTGTGACAGTGGGGCACAGAGTGTGTCCTGTTCTGCGGCAGATGGGTATATTGTGTGTAATTTTTTCGACTCTGTGGCAGTGAGACATAGAATGTGTCTTTTTTCGGTTCTGTGACAATGGGGTATAGAATGCCTCTTGGCTCTGTGGCAGTGAGGCATAAAGTGCGTCTTGGCTCTGTGGCAGTGAGGTATAAAGTGCGTCTTGGCTCTGTGACAGTGAGGCATAAAGTGCGTCTTGGCTCTGTGGCAGTGAGGCATAAAGTGCGTCTTGGCTCTGTGGCAGTGAGACATAAAGTGCGTCTTGGCTCTGTAGCAGTGAGGCATAAAGTGCGTCTTGGATCTGTGGCAGTGAGGCATAAAGTGCGTCTTGGATCTGTGGCAGTTAGGCATAAAGTGCGTCTTGGATCTGTGGCAGTGAGGCATAAAGTGCGTCTTGGATCTGTGGCAGTGAGGCATAAAGTGCGTCTTGGATCTGTGGCAGTGAGACATAAAGTGCGTCTTGGCTCTGTGGCAGTGAGACATAAAGTGCGTCTTGGCTCTGTGGCAGTGAGGCATAAAGTGTGTCTTGGCTCTGTGGCAGTGAGGCATAAAGTGCGTTTTGGCTCTGTGGCAGTGAGGCATAAAGTGCGTTTTGGCTCTGTGGCAGTGAGGCATAAAGTGCGTCTTGGCTCTATGGCAGTGAGGCATGGAGTGCGTCTTGGAATGTTGTATGACAGTGTGGTATTAGAGCGCGTCGTGTGCGGCTCTGTGGCAGTATGGTATAAAGTGTATTGTGGACGGCTATGTGACAGTGTGGTATAGAGTGTTCCGTGGACGACTATGTGACAGTGTGGTATAGAGTGTGTAGTGGACGGCTATGTGACAGTGTGGTATAGAGTGTTCCGTGGACGACTATGTGACAGTGTGGTATAGAGTGTGTAGTGGACGGCTATGTGACAGTGGGGTATAGAGTGTGTCTAGACGGCTATGTGACAGTGGGGTATAGAGTGTGTCTAGACGGCTATGTGACAGTGGGGTATAGAGTGTGTCTAGACGGCTATGTGACAGTGGGGTATAGAGTGTGTAGTGGACGGCTATGTGACAGTGGGGTATAGAGTGTGTCTAGACGGCTATGTGACAGTGGGGTATAGAGTGTGTCTAGACGGCTATGTGACAGTGGGGTATAGAGTGTTCCGTGGACGACTATGTGACAGTGTGGTATAGAGTGTTCCGTGGACGGCTATGTGACAGTGTGGTATAGAGTGTGTAGTGGACGGCTATGTGACAGTGTGGTATAGAGTGTTCCGTGGACGGCTATGTGACAGTGTGGTATAGAGTGTGTCTAGACGGCTATGTGACAGTGTGGTATAGAGTGTGTCTAGACGGCTATGTGACAGTGTGGTATAGAGTGTGTCTAGACGGCTATGTGACAGTGTGGTATAGAGTGTGTCTAGACGGCTATGTGACAGTGTGGTATAGAGTGTGTCTAGACGGCTATGTGACAGTGTGGTATAGAGTGTGTCTAGACGGCTATGTGACAGTGTGGTATAGAGTGTGTAGTGGACGGCTATGTGACAGTGTGGTATAGAGTGTTCCGTAGACGGCTATGTGACAGTGTGGTATAGAGTGTTCCGTAGACGGCTATGTGACAGTGTGGTATAGAGTGTTCCGTGGACGGCTATGTGACAGTGTGGTATAGAGTGTTCCGTAGACGGCTATGTGACAGTGTGGTATAGAGTGTTCCGTAGACGGCTATGTGACAGTGTGGTATAGAGTGTTCCGTGGACGGCTATGTGACAGTGGGGTATAGAGTGTGTCTAGACGGCTATGTGACAGTGTGGTATAGAGTGTTCCGTGGACGGCTATGTGACAGTGTGGTATAGAGTGTTCCGTAGACGGCTATGTGACAGTGTGGTATAGAGTGTTCCGTAGACGGCTATGTGACAGTGTGGTATAGAGTGTTCCGTAGACGGCTATGTGACAGTGTGGTATAGAGTGTTCCGTGGACGGCTATGTGACAGTGTGGTATAGAGTGTTCCGTAGACGGCTATGTGACAGTGTGGTATAGAGTGTTCCGTAGACGGCTATGTGACAGTGTGGTATAGAGTGTTCCGTGGACGGCTATGTGACAGTGGGGTATAGAGTGTGTCTAGACGGCTATGTGACATTGTGGTATAGAGTGTTCCGTGGACGGCTATGTGACAGTGTGGTATAGAGTGTTCCGTAGACGGCTATGTGACAGTGTGGTATAGAGTGTTCCGTAGACGGCTATGTGACAGTGTGGTATAGAGTGTTCCGTGGACGGCTATGTGACAGTGTGGTATAGAGTGTTCCGTAGACGGCTATGTGACAGTGTGGTATAGAGTGTTCCGTAGACGGCTATGTGACAGTGTGGTATAGAGTGTTCCGTGGACGGCTATGTGACAGTGGGGTATAGAGTGTGTCTAGACGGCTATGTGACAGTGTGGTATAGAGTGTGTAGTGGACGGCTATGTGACAGTGTGGTATAGAGTGTTCCGTAGACGGCTATGTGACAGTGGGGTATAGAGTGTTCCGTAGACGGCTATGTGACAGTGTGGTATAGAGTGTTCCGTAGACGGCTATGTGACAGTGTGGTATAGAGTGTTCCGTAGACGGCTATGTGACAGTGTGGTATAGAGTGTTCCGTGGACGGCTATGTGACAGTGGGGTATAGAGTGTGTCTAGACGGCTATGTGACAGTGTGGTATAGAGTGTTCCGTGGACGGCTATGTGACAGTGTGGTATAGAGTGTTCCGTAGACGGCTATGTGACAGTGTGGTATAGAGTGTTCCGTAGACGGCTATGTGACAGTGTGGTATAGAGTGTTCCGTAGACGGCTATGTGACAGTGTGGTATAAAGTGTTCCGTGGACGGCTATGTGACAGTGTGGTATAGAGTGTTCCGTAGACGGCTATGTGACAGTGTGGTATAGAGTGTTCCGTAGACGGCTATGTGACAGTGTGGTATAGAGTGTTCCGTGGACGGCTATGTGACAGTGGGGTATAGAGTGTGTCTAGACGGCTATGTGACAGTGTGGTATAGAGTGTTCCGTGGACGGCTATGTGACAGTGTGGTATAGAGTGTTCCGTGGACGGCTATGTGACAGTGTGGTATAGAGTGTTCCGTGGACGGCTATGTGACAGTGTGGTATAGAGTGTGTAGTGGACGGCTATGTGACAGTGTGGTATAGAGTGTGTAGTGGACGGCTATGTGACAGTGTGGTATAGAGTGTTCCGTGGACGGCTATGTGACAGTGTGGTATAGAGTGTTCCGTGGACGGCTATGTGACAGTGTGGTATAGAGTGTGTAGTGGACGGCTATGTGACAGTGTGGTATAGAGTGTGTAGTGGACGGCTATGTGACAGTGTGGTATAGAGTGTGTAGTGGACGGCTATGTGACAGTGGGGTATAGAGTGTGTAGTGGACGGCTATGTGACGGTGGGGTATAGAGTGTGTTGCGGATTGCCCAGGAACCAGATTCTCCTACTTTTACGCTCGTTCTCAAGTACCTGTCCATTAGTAAGATTTATTTTCGGGAAGGACAATCGTTATGTCATGGTGTACAGCTTGGTAGCGACATCTGCACCATTCAGACTGATACACCGGAATTCGAATTTACACACACATACACATACACACGCACACGAGCACACACACACACAAGACTTTGGGCTAACACAATGGAATTCCAATTTGCATACACATATACACACACACACACACACACACACACACACACACGTACACACACACACACACACAAGACTTCGGACTCGCACACCAGAATTCGAATTTACACACACATGCATACACGCACACGTACACACACACAAGACTTCGGGCTGACACACCGGAATTCGAATGTACACACATACACACACCGGAATTCAAATTGACGATCCAGAATTTGTCGCGGCTATTGTGTAACCTATGCAATTGGTTACAACCTTACCCGTAAATCTTCTTATTCGCATTTTACGACATGCATGGTAAATGACAGTGTTGATATTCTTTGCGACAGTTTTGGACCCTGACAACGCAATGGCGATCATTGCGTCAAACTATCGAATCTTTCCATTTAGCAATTTACGAACCACCAAATTTTCCATCACAGATTTGTATTCCAATAACCTCTCAACAACTATCCTTTTTAAAAATGTCAATAACTTTCACATCATCAACGTTAGAGAAACACAACTTCCTTCTACAAATTTCCCTTCAACAACTTTCCCTTTAATAAGTTTCCCTTCAACAAATTTCCTTTCAACAACTTTTCCTTCAACAACTTTCCCTTCAACAACTTTTCCTTAAACAACTTTCCCTTCAACCACTTTTCCCCTCAACAACTTTCCCTTCAACAACTTTTCCTTTAACAATTTTTCCTTTAACAACATTCCCTTCAACAACCTTCCCTTCAACAACTTTCCCTTCAACCACTTTCATTCAACAACTTTAAATTCAATAACTTTCCTGTCAACAACTTTCCCTTCAACAACTTTTCCTTTAACAATATTTCCTTTAACAACATTCCCTTCAACAACCTTCCCTTCAACAACTTTCCCTTCAACCACTTTCCCTTCAACAACTTCTCCTTTAACAACTTTCCCTTCAATAACTTTCCTGTCAGCAACTTTCCCTTCAATAACTTTCCTGTCATAACTTTCCCTTCAATAACTTTCCTGTCAACAATTTTCCCTTCAATAATTTTCCATTGAACAACTTTCCCTCCAAAAACTTTATTTTCATAAACCTTCCATCAACAACACTGTCCTCAATAATTTATAATCTAACAAATTATATTTCAACATTTTATTCAACAATGTAACATTAACAACTTTTCCCTTAACATTTGAACCTTCTTTAGTTACATTAACATTACAGCTTCAGGGTACTAACTTTATTTTTCAACACATTTCCCTTCCAAAATTTCCACGAAATAATATTCGACAATAGACAATAGATAAAATTCCATTCAGAAACTTTACGCGCAAGTTTTTTTCTTCAAAATATTTGTTTAAATAATGTTCTTTACAATACCTCCATCTTCAACAACTTTGTCTTCAAGAACATCTTCTCTATGAACCTTCTCTATAAACAATTTTCAAATCAAAAGTACTCACAAAAATATATTTCTTTGAATATTTTTTCTTCCACAAATTTTCCATCAATAATTTTACCAAAACTCAAAGAACGTTTCGACAAAACACAATGTCTCTCGCCTTCATCATTAGCGCTAAAATTGTGCACGTGCAGGTGTGCTTGCGACATCGATTTTTTGACATCAGGTCTGCCAGTTTTTGTGATTTCGAATTATTATCTAAAGCTTTCAGCCAGAAGTTTCTCGGGTTTCCACTTCACCTCCACTACTTCCTTCCTATTCACTTTATTACTTCCACTTAATATCTTTCACTTCATATCTTTCTCTTCATATCTTTCACTTCATATCTTTGACTTCATATCTTTCTCTTCATATCTTTCTCTTCATATCTTTCTCTTCATATCTTTCTCTTCATATCTTTCACTTCATATCTTCTTCATATCTTTCACTTCATATCTTTCACTTCATATCTTTGACTTCATATCTTTCTCTTCATATCTTTCTCTTCATATATTTCCCTTCATATCTTTCACTTCATATCTTTCACTTCATATCTTTCACTTCCTATCTTTCACTTCATATCTTTCACTTCATATCTTCTTCATATCTTTCTCTTCATATCTTTCACTTCATATCTTTCACTTCATATCTTTCACTTCATATCTTTCACTTCATATCTTTCACTTCATATATTTCATTTCATATCTTTCACTTCATATCTTTCACTTCATATCTTTGACTTCATATCTTTCTCTCCATATCTTTCTCTTCATATCTTTCTCTTCATATCTTTCTCTTCATATCTTTCTCTTCATATCTTTCACTTCATATCTTTCACTTCATATCTTTCACTTCATATCTTTCTCTTCATATCTTTCACTTCATATCTTTCACTTCATATCTTTCACTTCATATCTTTCACTTCATATCTTTCACTTCATATCTTTCACTTCATATCTTTCATTTCATATCTTTCACTTCATATCTTTCACTTCATATCTTTGACTTCATATCTTTGACTTCATATCTTTCTCTTCATATCTTTCTCTTCATATCTCTCTCTTCATATCTTTCTCTTCATATCTTTCTCTTCATATTTTCTTCATATATTTCACTTCATATCTTTCATTTCATATCATTCTCTTCATATCTTTCTCATCATATCTTTCTCTTCATATCTTTCTCTTCATATCTTTCTCTTCACATTTTCTTCATATATTTCACTTCATATCTTTCTCTTCATATCTTTCACTTCATAACTTTCACTTCATATCTTTCACTTCATATCTTTCACTTCCTATCTTCTTCATATCTTTCACTTCATATCTTTCTCTTCATATCTTTCACTTAATATCTTTCACTTCATATCTTTCACTTCATATCTTTCACTTCATATCTTTCACTTCATATCTTTCTATTCATATCTTTCTCTTCATATCTTTCTCTTCATATCTTTCTCTTCATATCTTTCACTTCATATCTTTCACTTCATATCTTTCACTTCATATCTTTCTCTTCATATATTTCTCTTCATATCTTTCTTTACATATCTTTCTCTTCATATCTTCTTCATATCTTTCTCTTCATATCTTTCACTTCATATATTTCACTTCATATCTTTCTCTTCATATCTTTCACTTCATATCTTTCACTTCATATCTTTCACTTCATATCTTTCACTTCATCTTTCTCTTCATATCTTTCTCTTTATATCTTTCACTTCATATCTTTCTCTTCATATCTTCTTCATATCTTTCACTTCATATCTTTCACTTCACATCTTTCAATTCATATCTTTCTCTTCTTATCTTTCTCTTCATATCTTTGACTTCATATCTTTCACTTCATATCTTTCACTTCATATCTTTCACTTCATATCTTTCACATTATATCTTTCACTTCATATCTTCTTCATATCTTTCACTTCATATCTTTCTCTTCATATCTTTCTCTTCATATCTTTTACTTCATATCTTTCACTTCATATCTTTCACTTCATATCTTTCTCTTCATATCTTTCTCTTCATATATTTCTCTTCATATCTTTCTCTTCATATCTTTCACTTCATATCTTTCATTTCATATCTTTCACTTCATATCTTTCACTTCATATCTTTCACTTCATATCTTTCTCTTCATCTTTCACTTCATATCTTTCACTTCATATCTTTCTCTTCATATCTTCTTCATATCTTTCTCTTCATATCTTTGACTTCATATCTTTGACTTCATATCTTTCACTTCATATATTTCACTTCATATCTTTCTCTTCATATCTTTCTCTTCATATCTTCTTCATATCTTTCTCTTCATATCTTTGACTTCATATCTTTCACTTCATATCTTTCACTTCATATCTTTCACTTCATATCTTTCTCTTCATATCTTTGACTTCATATCTTTCACTTCATATCTTTTTCTTCATATTTTTCTATGTATTTCCAAATCTTTCACTTCATATCTTTGATTTCACATCATTCACTTCACATCTTTCCATATATTTCCATTTCTTTCACTTCATATCTTTCCATATTCTTCTTTCGTTCACTTGAAACATGTCTATAGCAGTAATTCTGTCTCCTGAATAAAACTCACTGTCTTTTGTAGTTCATACAGTGTCCCATAGAGTTTTGATTCCAGTGTTGTTTCCTCTCGCCAATATGTCTGCCTCATCATTTCATGTTCAGAACACTCTTGAAGTATATTTTTGACACAATATTTCCATATCGTTCACTGCATATCTTTGACTTCACTTTTTGATTTCACATCTTTCACTTCATATATCTCAATCCATATATCTCCCTTCCCATCTTTCACTTCATCTCTTAATTAATTCCAGATTACAGACAGCAGCAGAAGAATCGATTCACGTGAAGAATCGATTCACTTGAAGAATCGATTCACTTGAAGAATCAATTCACTTTAGAATCAATCGTGGATTTAAAGACAACAGCAAATGTATGCCTATATTTCAAACGTGCTGATAATCAAAGTTAAAAACAAGTTAAAAATGAGAATTATAAAATGCTACATCTATTCCATATTAATGTATGGCTCAGAAACATGGACACTAAATAAACAATTAGAAGACAAAATTGATGCCTTTGAGATGTGGGTATATAGAAGAATAGGGAGAACATCATGGAAAGAGAAGAAAACAAATAAAGAGGTGCTAAAAACACTTAATATGAAGAAAGAACTACTAAGAGAAATAAAGATCAGGCAAATAAAATACTTTGGACATATTAAAAGACATGACACCCTATTGAAGACCTTACTTGAGGGTAAAGTCAAAGGGAAGCGAGCAAGAGGTAGGCAGAGATACAAGTGGGAGAGTAACATTACACGATGGACAGGTTACAGTCTAGCAGAGTGCACCACCAAGACAAGAGACAGGAGATGTTGGAGATACGTTGCAGCCAACCTTCGTTGCGGAGGCGGCACTTGATGATGATGATGATAATCAAAGACATTACCTATCATAGTAGAGGACTCGTGGTTTTGTACAACAGTTTTCTATGTTCACATTCGCCCCGTATCTGAATTCTTTTGTTTCCAGAACAAATCAATTACGTGGGAGGGGGGATGTCTATGTATTATCTTCATATCGACTGTGTTTCTAATCTGTTGCTGTCTGTATGGTATCTCTGAAAAGGGCTTAGCACTGATGTGAATCCACTTGGCAAAAAAATACAAATTATACTCTGTTTTCTGTGTATATTTTTTAATGGTTTTTTGTTTCTCAGGGCATGGAGACCACAGAAATGAAGGCAGACACAATATCATAAGAAATCAGACATTCACATGACCGTACATGAAATTAATCAGACACAAGAACACTCAGAAATGAAATAACAGACTCACAAGATCACACAGAAATGAAATAACAGACTCACAAGATCACACAGAAATGAAATAACAGACTCACAAGATCACGCAGACATGAAATAACAGACTCACAAGAACACGCAGAAATGAAATAACAGACTCACAAGATCACACAGAAATGAAATAACAGACTCACAAGAACACGCAGAAATGAAATAACAGACTCACAAGAACACGCAGAAATGAAATAACAGACTCACAAGATCACACAGAAATGAAATAACAGACTCACAAGATCACACAGAAATGAAATAACAGACTCACAAGATCACGCAGAAATGAAATAACAGACTCACAAGAACACGCAGAAATGAAATAACATACTCACAAGAACACGCAGAAATGAAATAAGACACTCACAAGAACACGCAGAAATGAAATAAGACACTCACAAGACCACGCAGAAATGAAATAAGACACTCACAAGAACACGCAGAAATGAAATAAGACACTCACAAGAACACGCAGAAATGAAATAAGACACTCACAAGAACACGCAGAAATGAAATAAGACACAAGAACACGCAGAAATGAAATAACACACAAGATTACACACCAAAGAAAGCAGACACTCATGCACAGAGAAAGAAATAATGTTGACATTACCATCTTCTTCTTGTTCTTCTGCGTTCGTTCTCAAACTCCTGCAGATTAGCTGGATGTAGTCCGGAGAACGGAATGCGTTGTGTAATGGTTTACAGCAGTGCTGCGATATATGCGCCTTTCGGCCTGACACATCCGACTTCAGCATGGCTTTGAGTCACTGACCATATATGGGATGGGACAACCAACTTCATCCCATAACCTCCATAATCGCCTCTTACGACATGCATGAAAGGTAAACGGTGTTGCTAGTATTTGCTCCACTTCCGGGCCCCGGCAACACATAGGCGACTCAACGATATAACTATGAGTGATATGAGCAGGATCCAACTAACCATATTTTTCCTCCGAAGATCCAGTACAAATTTCTGCGACCTTCAAAGCTTTGATGCGCTAAACGTTTGTTTTTCACTTTTTACCAACTGATTTGTAAAATCGATCGGAAGCCCCCCTTCCCCCCCCCCCATCCCAAGTCAGTACACAGAGCACTGAGCTACCGTGTCACCCACCCTGAAGAAGAAAAACAGATTATTTTTTCTTTTTATTTCTCTTTTGGCGTTCATTCTCAAACTTATGCGGATTAACAGGATGTAGTCCTGTAAATGGAATACCCTGTGCCACTTTTTACAGTTCGGCTACAGTATCTGCGCCTTTCAAGCACCCAACTTAAGCACAAGATTTTGGTCATTTTGCCTAATGGTATGGGGCAGCTAGTCCCACTCCTAAATCCTCCTTATTCGCCTCTTACAACATTCATGGCTGTTCACATTGTTGCTTTTTATCATCAGCCATACCCGTTTCTATGTTGCTTTTATTTCTCCCCACCCTTAATTCTATCAAATGTGCTCTGTAAAAATAGAGCTAACGCTATTGGTGACACAGGATGTCAAGTAACACAATATACTTTAAGTGATTGGTCTGAGCATAAAAAATGGGCGTGTGCATTAATTAATTAGATGGTATATTATCCATAATCAAGCGATGTGTCTTTCATTTGTTTCACACGATGTGGGCTATGTCGAACACGCCCGTTTATGGGCGGACCTGAATCACATTAATAACTATGTTATTGAACTTCGTAGAATATGTTTATAAAGAATCTGTTTTGGTTTCAGAAAAAGCGTGTCTTTGTTACCCTCACGAACTATGGTGCCCGATTTCCTCGTATTTTTAATTTAAAACATTTTTATGGAGACCTTCCCCGAACTTCACTAATGGTAATCCCTCCCATAGAAAAATGACAATGCAGTCATCATTTTTAATGTGTATTTGTTTTGAATAATGCTGCATTGGTACTAGCGGTGAACGTCCGTTGGGAGATAGAAATTCAACTTCATTTGTGAATACATGAGTATTGGTGGTGGTGAGCATTGAACTAAACAAAGATAGCGAGCGAATGGTTTATCGCCAGAAAGAAGATTCAGTGAACTAATCATAAATTCTCATCAAATTCAATGATAATAGAAACTTTCAGGTTTGATCAGTTTCTATAACTAATAGGTGATCGGGAAAATCAATATCCAACAGGAACTGAGAAGATCCCCGCGATGATGCCACTGTATCGTGAACCATTGACTGATGTCAAAGGTATTGTCCAGAGACTGTGTGAAGTGCTGGAGTTTTGCTTGCCGTAAAGATGTGTCAATGAATCTTCGGGCTATAGAAATCAATATAGTATGGCTGTATACAATTCGATCAGCGATAAAGTCCTTAATGGGTTAATATGAATGATAGCTTATTTCACAAGCATAGTTGTTAAGACATTTGCCTTGTGCTCAGGGGGGCGACAGGTTCTATCCCAGATCGGAACGTCATGTTTACAAGTGCAATTTTTTTCGAGATCCTCCCTGCGAATTATAGCTTAGCGCTTCCAAGTTACGTGATGTCAGAGGTAGTCTTACAGAGTTATGTGAGATCAGTGGTACTCTAATGGAGTTACGTGATATCAGATGTACTCTTACACCTATACGGGATATCAGATGTACTCTTACACCTATACGGGATATCAGATGTACTCTTACAGAGTTACGTGATATCAGATGTACTCTTACAGAGTTACGAGATATCAGATGTACTCTTACACCTATACGGGATATCAGATGTACTCTTACACAGTTACGGGATATCAGATGTACTCTTACAGAGTTACGAGATATCAGATGTACTCTTAGAGTTACGAGATATCAGATGTACTCTTCGCCAAAGATGGATGTGTCGGGCCATTGGCGCAAATAAAACGGCGACACAACGCATTTCCATTCTCTGGACTACATCCTGCTGGAAATCTAATAGGACAATGGTCCTGATACAAGAGAGATCCAACTGGAGTTTGAGAATGAACGCTGAAGAAGAAGATGTACTCTTACACAGTTACGTGATATCAGATGTACTCTTACACAGTTGCGGGATATCGGAGGTACTCTTAAAACGTTACGGGATATCGTAGGTACTCTTAAAACGTTACGGGATATCGGGGGTACTCTTAAAACGTTACGTGATATCGGAGGTACTCCTAAAACGTTACGGGATATCGGAGGTTCTCTTACATAGTTACGGGATATCGGAGGTACTCTTACACAGTTACGGGATATCAGATTTACTCATTGTATGAGGCGTGGCGCTTCGTTGAGAGGAATGTAGCACATTTAGAGGAACCCGAACACAATGAAGTCAATTGTTTGTGCCTTTTGAGCCCATTTTGAGCTGCTCCGTGTAATACTTTTGAAGTTTAATAATTACTTTGTGTCCATAAATTCTAGTGAACTCGGTAACAGATGTGATAGTGAACTTGTCTCATAAATCCAGCTCGCCAGACTAGGTGGTTTCAACATTAACCATCAAAATTGTACTGAAGATATGATTGAATGTACGCTGACCATCAAAATTGTACTGGGGTATTGATTGAATGTATGCTGACCATCAAAATTGCACTGATGTATTGATTGGATGTACGCTGACCATCAAAATTGTACTGGTGTATTGATTGGATGTTCGCTGACCATCAAAATTGTACTGGTGTATTGATTGGATGTACGCTGACCATCAAAATTGTACAGGTGTATTGATTGGATGTACGCTGACCATCAAAATTGTACTGGTGTATTGATTGGATGTTCGCTGACCATCAAAATTGTACTGGTGTATTGATTGGATGTACGCTGACCATCAAAATTGTACAGGTGTATTGATTGGATGTACGCTGACCATCAAAATTGTACTGGTGTATTGATTGGATGTTCGCTGACCATCAAAATTGTACTGGTGTATTGATTGGATGTACGCTGACCATCAAAATTTTACTGGTGTATTGATTGAATGAACGCTGACCATCAAAATTGTACTGGTGTATTGATTGGATGTACGCTGACCATCAAAATTGTACTGGTGTATTGATTGGATGTACGCTGAAAATCAAAATTGTACTGGTGTATTGATTGAATGTATGCTGACCATCAAAATTGTACTGGTGTATTGATTGGATGTACGCTGACCATCAAAATTGTACTGACGATATGATTGGATGTACGCTGACCATCAAAATTGTACTGGGGTAATGATTGAATGTATGCTGACCATCAAAATTGTACTGGGGTATTGATTGAATGTACGCTGACCATCAAACTTGTACTGAAGATATGATTGAATGTACGCTGACCATCAAAATTGTACTGGGGTATTGATTGAATGTACGCTGACCATCAAAATTGCACTGGTGTATTGATTGGATGTACGCTGACCATCAAAATTGTACTGACGATATGATTGGATGTACGCTGACCATCAAAATTGTACTGGGGTATTGATTGAATGTACGCTGACCATCAAAATTGCACTGGTGTATTGATTGGATGTACGCTGACCATCAAAATTGTACTGACGATATGATTGAATGTACGCTGACCATCAAAATTGTACTGGGGTATTGATTGAATGTACGCTGACCATCAAAATTGCACTGGTGTATTGATTGGATGTACGCTGACCATCAAAATTGTACTGACGATATGATTGAATGTACGCTGACCATCAAAATTGTACTGGGGTATTGATTGAATGTATGCTGACCATCAAAATTGTACTGGGGTATTGATTGAATGTATGCTGACCATCAAAATTGTACTGGGGTATTGATTGAATGTATGCTGACCATCAAAATTGTACTGGGGTATTGATTGAATGTACGCTGACCATCAAAATTGTACTGACGATATGATTGGATGTACGCTGACCATCAAAATTGTACTGAAGATATGATTGGATGTACGCTGACCATCAAAATTGTACTGAAGATATGATTGGATGCATGAATTGCACCAGCACATTCAACAATAGTTAAATAGCAATGATATGTACAGGATACGTCTCAATTATTATTATTTATTCTATATTTTCACATGAAAAAATTAAACCGACACAATTTTAGGGCATTGTCTGGGGCATTGTCTTGAGCATTGTCTGTGGTATTGTGGGGAACAGTGTCTGTGGTATTGTGAGGAACATTATCTGTGGCATTGTGGGGAACATTATCTGTGGCATTGTGGGGAACATTATCTGTGGCATTGTGGGGAACATTATCTGTGGAATTGTGGGGAACATTATCTGTGGAATTGTGGGAAACATTGTTTATGGTATTGTGGGGAACATTATCTGTGGCACTGTGGGGAACATTATCTGTGGCACTGTGGGAAACATTGTTTGTGGTATTGTGGGAAACATTGTTTGTGGCATTGTGGGAAACATTGTTTGTGGTATTGTGGGAAACATTGTTTGTGGTATTGTGGGAAACATTGTTTGTGGCATTGTGGGAAACATTGTTTGTGGCATTGTGGGAAACATTGTTTGTGGTATTGTGGGAAACATTGTTTGTGGCATTGTGGGAAACATTGTTTGTGGCATTGTGGGAAACATTGTTTGTGGTATTGTGGGAAACATTGTTTGTGGCATTGTGGGAAACATTGTTTGTGGCATTGTGGGAAACATTGTTTGTGGTATTGTGGGAAACATTGTTTGTGGTATTGTGGGAAACATTGTTTGTGGTATTGTGGGAAACATTGTTTGTGGTATTGTGGGAAACATTGTTTGTGGCATTGTGGAAAACATTGTTTGTGGTATTGTGGGAAACATTGTTTGTGGCATTGTGGAAAACATTGTTTGTGGCATTGTGGGAAACATTGTTTGTGGTATTGTGGGAAACATTGTTTCTGGTATTGTATGGAGCATTGTCTCGAACATTTTCTGGAGTATTGTCTGTGGTATTGTCTGTGGTATTGTCAACATTTGTGTCTGGGGCATTATTTGTAACATTCTGTGGAGCATTGTCTGAGACATGGTGGGGAGCATTGTCTGATGCACTGTCTGTGGCATTGTGAGGAACATTGTTTGTGACATTGTGGGGAGCACAGTCTGTGACATTGTGGGGAGTATTGTATGTAGCATTGTCTGTGACATAGTGGGGAACATTGTCTGTGACATTGTATGGAGCATTGTCTGGGACATTGTGGGAAATAGTGTCTGTAACATTATGGGGAGCATTGTCTGTAACATTGTGGGGAGCATTGTCTGTGGCATTGTGGGGAGCATTGCCTGTGACATTGTGAAGAGCATTGTCTGTGGCATTGTGGAGAGCATTGCCTGTGACATTGTTGGGAGCATTTGAGTGACATTTTGGGGAGCATTGTCTGGGGCATTCTATGGGTTATTTGGGGCATTGTATAAGGGTATGTCTGGGACATTGCTTATGTTGGATAAAGACATTAGAAATGTGTACGGAACATATATCTTCTATTTCAAGAAATGTGTACGGAACATATATCTTCTATTTCAAGAGATGTGTACGGAACATATATATATATATATATATATATATTCTATTCCAAGAAATGTGTACCGAACATATATCTTCTATTTCAAGAAATGTGTACGGAACATATATATATTCTATTCCAAGAAATGTGTACGGAACATATATCTTCTATTTCAAGAAATGTGTACGGAACATATATATATTCTATTCCAAGAAATGTGTATGGAACATATATCTTCTATTTCAAGAAATGTGTACGGAACATAATTCTTCTATTCGAATACCCAAGGCGGTGAATATGTCTTCAGTTCGGTCGGGGTTCGGTCGGAGGTTCGGTCTGGGGTTCGTTCGTAGGTTCGGTCTGGGGTTCGTTCGGAGGTTTGGGGTTAAGCTACTTTCTGTTACTTATTTACTAGTGCTAAAAGTCGTATTTATCGACTTCTACATTCCCAAATTTTTGCAGGTTAGCATGACGTAGTCACGAGAACGGAATGCGCTGTGCCATGGTTTACAGCTCGGTTTGGACATCTGCTGCTTTCGGCCTGACACATCTAATTTCCACATGGTTTCTAAGTCATTTTAACCCTCTATAGAACTGGGACAGGCATCCAACACCATCACCAAACCTCCTTAGTTGCCTCTTGCGACATGATTAGCAATTAGCAGTGTTGCTATTCTTTACTCTCCTTTCTGTGTCGGCAATACACGAGCGGTCATGTTCTATTCTAATTAGGATGGACGGGTGTTGAGTAGGTCTACCATAAACACTTCCACCCTTATCAACACGCTTACAATTAACTACCATTTTACAGAAGATGTATTTGAAGAACTAGTCGGATATGGTAGTTGAACAAATAGCAAATTACTGTATCTGACAATTATCTCCACGAGGGAAGATGAAAATCTGGAGAGGGACTCAACAGAACTAAATTTGCCATTTTTGTGTAGTGTTTACCTCTATTTGTCATAAAGATTCATCTGCTTTTAATGACATCCATTCTGGCCATGTGGGAAATCCCTTGCCCGCTGATTGGTTGATCCACGCTGGAAAAATGCGTTCGTTAAAGTATGGGAACCCGCAGCTAGTCAAGTATGACAATCACATTGTAAAACCTTGACAGGTCCACCTCCCCCCTTGGGCAGACACCTTTCCTTCTTCTAGACTGACATCTGCAGGATGATCATTGATCTTAATGGCCATTGTTTGTGTTTTCAAAGGATGACGGTAGTTCGCTGGGAACTATCCAAGTGTATCAACTACGTCTATTTGGAAGGGACGGGTAATTGGCATCAACATGCAGAAACAGAAATATGTGTGGTCTGAGTCACATGTTTTTGTGCATCCTCCATTCAGAGCTCCATGGTTTCCTATGGAGCATGACTACGCTAAACAAGACGTAAATGATAGCGATAGAAAATGCATATTTTGGAAAGTTTGGAACGTGGAACAAATTCACATCATAATCTAAATAGCTTCTATGGGCCATAGTCTAAACAGTTTTATCGTTCTTTTTTCTTTTGCGTCCGCTTTCAACCTCTGGTTTCTAGGATGTCGTCTAGCAAGCCGAACGTGATGGTTTATAGCTTGGTTTCCATAATTGTGCCTTTTGAAAATACGCATCCAAACATTCCGCATGACTTCTTGGTCACTTAGCCATTTTATGGAATGGAAAAGTCAAATACACTTAAATTAAAGAACTTTACTATAACATACGTGGCAAGTTATTAGTCTTTGATCCCTTTTCTAGTAACGTCCATACACGGGTGGAGTAGTTTCTAATGACCATAGTCCAAGCAGTCTCTAATAGCATTAATATAAGTCGCATCTGATAACCATTGTTTAAGCAGTTTCTGATGACCATTGTCCAACGAGTTTATGATGACCATTGTCCAAGCAGTTTCTGATGGCCATAGTCAAACCAATTACTGATGACAATAGTCCATGCATTTTCTAATACCTGTAGTCAAAGCAGTTCCTGATGACCATAATTCAAGCAGTTTCTGATGGCCATATCAAAGCAGTTTATGATAACCATAGTCCAAGTTGCTTCTGACGACCATAGTCCGAACACTTTAAAATGACTATAGTTTATTTAGTTCATTTAGTTCATGTAGCTCATTTCACATATAGTTCAAGTAGTTTCTGGTGACCATTAATAAAGTAGTTTATGCTGGCCATAGTCCATGCCTTTTGACCATTATTCGGGCAGTTTCTCGTGGCCATAGTCCAAGCAGTTTCTGATGACCACAGATCACGTAATTTCTTTTTGTTTATCATAGCATGAGCAGTTTCTGATGACCATATTCCAAGCAGTTTCGGATGAGCATAGTCCAAGCAGTTTCGGATGACCATAGTCCAATTCTAGTGACCATAGTCCAATCAGTTTCTGTTGAACATAGTCATCATTTGAGTTACATTAAGAAAGTGTACTGGAAATAAAATTAATACATTCTAGTTATATCAAAAGTGGGCAATCTTTGTGTTCGGTAGTGCAGTATTGGACCTTTAACAGTTGGTATGTGGCGCCGAGTAGTATTTTCTGAGCTCTTGTACCAGTGCATACAGAACTGTTAGAACAGATTGGCGGTTCGGATTTGGCACGAGAACATTACTGTGTCTCCCTGAGAGATATTTTAATAATGTATTTCTTCATGTGCATTAATCAATTTGCGCTTGAGTTAAGTTAATAAATTGCCGTTGAATTTCGTTAATAAACTATGGTTGAGTTGTATTAATAATCTAAGATTGCGTTAAATTGATATGATATGTTATGTAATGTTATGTTATGTTATGTTATGTTATGTAATGTTATGTTCCTCAGGGGTATAGGCGGCGCACAGGGCAGAAACCATATCTTTCCATTTCTGTCTTTGTGTTGCCAGGTCTTTCAATTGTTGCGTGTTGTTTAGGTTCATTGACATGCCTTCTCTATTAATGGTTCTTGGTAGAGTTTCTCTAGGTCTCCCTCTTCTTCTTAATCCAGGTGGCACCCAATATAGTGACTGCTAGGGAATTCTTAGATTGTTCATTCTGAGAACGTGGCCGATGTAAGTCCAATATTATATGTTTGAGTTAAATAAATACATTATGAATGAGTTAATTTGATTAGTTATGTTTGAGCTAAATTGATAAGTTATATTTGAGTTAAATTAATGTTTAAAATTTCTGCGTTAAATTAATAAACTATGTTTGTACTTCAATAAAATATACTTTAGCTACATTTTTTAAACTCTTTTTTTTTATCTCAGTAATACAGATTTATAGATAACATTTTGTACTTAATGCTAAGATTCACAGATACAGGTAGACTAGAATATTAACTCAGATTGTTATCTTGGTAACCCAAGAACAAAGTCGGATTGAAGTTGATATTTCTGTTACTGACTGCGCATGTAACACAAGAGATATTCATACATTCAAATGTAACGTTTGTTATGTTGATGTGTCTAGCCAACCGTAGATCAGTACAGAGCTATTTACATGATATATTTATTTAACTCTGAAATGCGGACCTAATCCAATCAAGATAGGGAAAGCTGTTATGCGAGGGTGGTGGAGAGGACAAGGGGGGGAGGTGGATTTGTCTATGTTATCAGGTGTTCGGTTTATCGAATTTACTTTTTCATTATCATAGTGAATTTACTAAATACGACTATGAAATGTGCCTTGCTTCAATTATACAGACCTGCTGGCTCATCGAAAATCATCGTTCTGAATGACGGACTACAATTTTCTTGTGTTTTCATTGGTCACTTTGTGTATATGTTTTTACAACAACAAAAAAAGAAATCGATGCATTTATCTATCTATCTATCTATCTATCTATCTATCTATCTATCTATCTATCTATCTATCTATCTATCTATCTATATATATATATATATATATATATATATATATATATATATATATATATATATATATAGAGAGAGAGAGAGAGAGAGAGAGAGAGAGAGAGCTATCTGTATGTCTGTATGTCTGTCTATCTATCTATCTACTGGGTCGTGGCCCAGCAACCATGCTGAAGTCGAATGGGTCAGGTCGAATGGCGTAGATATTGTAGATAAACTGTAGATAATGACACACTTCACTCCGTTCTTCGGACCGCATCCTGTAGGAACTTGAGCAAAAATGCAGAAAAAATACGAAGAAGTCCAGAGAATGTAGGGAGTTGTATGGTTTACAGATTAGTTGCGATATGTACGTCATTTGATTCACCTTCAGCATTTGCAATTTGTTACTTTTCCCATCTATGAAATTGTACAGACAATTTCACTTCTAAAACCAACCAACCTTAAATGCATTCTTGTGACATGCATGGCAAGCAGCATTTCTGTTTAACCGTGGGTTTTTTTAGACAAACGACAAGACAGAGGTGACTAAATCATTTAATCTCAACGTTTCTCAGACCCACGACACGACAGAGGCGACTAAAGCATTTAATCTCAAATCCAGCGTAATGTTGACTGTAAGCTTTCGAATCATGAGTACGTTTGAGGTGGTTGAGTTTGTGAGACTAACATCTCTACCAGAAAACCGACACTTACAGAATGACCATAAGATTCAGATATTAGGAAAAGTATAGGAAATAAACATTAGGCCTAATTAAATATTAGGCATGTAAACAAACACACCCATGATACATTTACGTACATGTACATACATAAATACATACATAGATATTCAAACGTATAAACACATGCACCCATAAATATATAAATATATAACTACATACACGCATAAATATATACACGTATAACTACATACACGCATAAATATATAAACGTATAACTACATACACGCATAAATATATAAACGTATAACTACATACACGCATACATATATAGACGTATAATTGCATTACACACATAAATACACACTTATACATACAGAAATACTAACACTTATACATATATACATACATACACGTATAAATACAAATACGTATAAATACAACAAATCAAGTGCTAGGCCGACTGTCAAAGGCGATCATGCTTCTTTACGACTCCCTACCTCTAGTTAATAAATTCAATTAGTGATGTGTTTCGTACATTTCATTGATTGCGACACATAGTGTATTCAAAGAGACAGATGATTGGTCGCATTAGCCAAGATTAACGACGCCGCGTGAGATCATCAGTCAAGATGAATGACGCCGCATGAGATCATCAGTCAAGATGTATGACGCCGCGTGAGATCATCAGTCCAGACGAAGGACGCCGCGTAAGATCATTATGCGTGGGAGATGACAGCCTACTATTTTCTAGAATGGTTTGGTATTTACCCGTATTATTTTCCGTATTTAACTAGTAATACGTCAATCTTGTTGTTACTCCGCTGTGTGATGTTGTTGTTACTCCGCTGTGTGATGTTGTTGTTCGTCCACCACAAGCGATGATGATCCCGTGTTACATCCACTTCTGAAAATTCAGTTTGTGTAGTACATGAGTAGAACATAAAAAGTACATGAGTAGAACAGAAACAGTACATGAGTGGAAAAGAAGTAGTACAGAAATAGAAGAGAAGTAGAACATAAGTAAAACATAAGTAGAACAGAAGTAGAACATAAGTAGAAATGAAGTAGTACATAAGTAGAACAGAAGTAGAACATAAGTAGAACAGAAGTAGAACATAAGTAGAACAGAAGTAGTACATGAGTAGAACAGAAGTAGTACATGAGTAGAACAGAAGTCAATAGAAGTAGTACAGAAGTAGAACAGAAGTAGTACAGAAGTAGAACAGAAGCAAATAGAAGTAGTACATGAGTAGAACAGAAGTAGTACATGAGTAGAACATAAGTAGTACATGAGTATAACAGAAGTAGTACATGAGTAGAACATAAGTAGAACAGAAGTAGTACATGAGTAGAACATAAGTAGTAAATGAGTAGAACAGAAGTAGTACATGAGTAGAACAGAAGTAAATAGAAGTAATACAGAAATAGTACAGAGGTAGAACAGAAGTAGTACATGAGTAGAACATAAGTAGTACATGAGTAGAACAGAAGTAGTACAGAGGTAGAACAGAAGTAGAACATGAGTAGAACAGAAGTAGAACATGAGTAGAACATAAGTAGTACATGAGTAGAACAGAAGTAAATAGAAGTAATACAGAAATAGTACAGAGGTAGAACAGAAGTAGAACATGAGTAGAACATAAGTAGTACATGAGTAGAACAGAAGTAGTACATGAGTAGAACAGAAGTAAATAGAAGTAATACAGAAATAGTACAGAGGTAGAACAGAAGTAGAACACGAGTAGAACATAAGTAGTACATGAGTAGAACAGAAATAGTACAGAGGTAGAACAGAAGTAGAACATGAGTAGAACATAAGTAGTACATGAGTAGAACAGAAATAGTAAAGAGGTAGAACAGAAGTAGAACATGAGTAGAACATAAGTAGTACATGAGTAGAACAGAAATAGTACAGAGGTAGAACAGAAATAAATTGAAGTAGAATAGAAGTAGTACAGAAGTATATCCTGATTAGAATCTACTCGAAATTAAACGCACACACAAAATAAACTACATAACAGGAAATTGTGGGGAGAAAATACCATCTGTGGGACAGGCGCAGATTTGATCGCTGCATACCCCATGTTTGTATGTCCCGGCTGGGATCTTTCCAGAAGGAGCAGTCACGCGTGGCCAATTATGGAGACAAGTCATGTTTCACGTCTGATGAAAAATGTGGATTTGATGTAAGTATGAATGTGTGTACGTGTTGGGTTGGGAGTGTGGGTGTGTATTTGATGTGTGGTAGCCATGTAGAAATGAAGATTTCTGGTAGACTTTAGTGGGAGCACACAAATATACATGTGGCGGGGGGGGGGGGTGACTGGAACAAGCTGATCTGTGTGTCTGAGTGGGTGTTGGTGTGTGTGTGGATTGTGCGTGTGTATGACGAGCAGGTGCGCGTGTGTGGCCGTGTGCCAGCGCGTGTGAGTTGGCGTGTGTGAGTGAGTGAGTGACTGAGTTGGTGTGTGTGTGTGAGTAAGCGTGTGTTTGTTGGTGAATACGTGAGTTGATGTGTGGGTGCGTTTGATGTGTGGGTGTTTATGGTTAGTAGGTTTCTATGGTGAGTTTGATGTGTGGGTGCTTATGGTTAGTAGGTTTGTATGGTGAGTTTGATGTGTGGGTGCTTATGGTTAGTAGGTTTGTATGGTGAGTTTGATGTATGGGTGCGTGTGGTTAGTAGGTTTGGATGGTGACTTTGATGTGTGGGTGCGTGTGGTTAGAAGGTTTGTATGGTGAGTTTGATGTGTGGGTGCGTGTGGTTAGTAGGTTTGTATGGTGAGTTTGAAAGCGCACGCAGTCATCATCTAATAGCATATTCTGAACAAGATGCACGTCATCACAGTCTTTTGAAACTTCATTCTCTGCCGAAAACGGATGTGTCTGGCCATTGGTGCAAATAAAACGGCGACACAACGCATTTCCATTCTCTGGACTGCATCCTGCTGGAGATCTAGTAGTACTGCTACAGGAGAGATCCAGCGGGAGTTTGAGAATAAACGCTGAAGAAGAAGAAAAAACTTCCTTCGATCTTGAGCTAGTCTTCCTGCTTCTGTTACTGTCATATCTAGGTGGTCTTTGATGTCTTGCGTCCATCTTCTCCTTGGACTGCTTCTTTTTAGTCTCCCTGGCATCATCCCCTCCAATATGGTCTTCTCTAGGCAGTCGGCGTGTAATACGGCAAAACAATTGTAGTTTATGAAAAGAACCGTGCTGTTTAGCCAGTTTTCTGAAAAGAACCGTGCTGTTTAGCGAGTTTTCTGAAAAGAACCGTGCTGTTTAGCCAGTTTCCTTTAATATTCATTTATCTCGGGCTGGCTACATTGGTGATCTTTTCACAGCGTGCTCACGCAGTATAGCATACAATATTCTCTTCTTCAATAGATCTCATAATAAACACAGAGAAATACACACTAAACATGCATAAACGCTAGCTACATTGAAATGAAGGAGTCATAAATATGTCCGAGTTATATTCGTATACAACGTGCACACACTGCAACGACACTTTTAACTATGCACAACTGGAAGCTCATCAATCGTTTATTGTAATTCAAAATAATAAAAAAGCTACTACACTCATATTGAATGCACTCAAATTGGTTGGGGGGAAAAAGACAGGGAGGGGACACTAGTGCATTTTCAAATCCTGTACAGAACACGTGCAATGTGTTTCCCAATGGAAACCCAATATCTCCCTCAGCGAGGCTGTCAGATCTGTGATAACCGGTCCAGTTCGATACGCCCCAGGGAGGTAATTGGTTTTAGTCACCCTTGAATATGATACGTTGCATTAGAAGGTTTATAGGGGTCGTGCAATATGTCACCGGATACCAGGTTCGGTGGATCAAAGAAACGTTCGTGTATGACTTCTGTAAATGAAAACTGTGAGTACTTGTAGTTGTAAACAAGGCTCGGGTGGGTATGTTTGTGTGTGACAGTCCAGATATGGACATGTGATTGCGGGATCTTCAATAGTTAATATTGTATTTGATAGTCTTAATGGTTGATATCGATACCAAGAATAGTTGATAAAGAGATAACAAATAATCGTGTCATAATTTTGTGTCTTTACCGTGTAGAGGTTTGACAGATGTGAGTACTCTAAACACAAACTTAGAAATTAACCAGTTGTTGTTTTGCTCACTGTAGATTCAATCATCTTAGAAGCTTGCCGTGAAAGGCGTCACACTGAAGAGACACATTGAATGGCATGAATGGATGTGCTGTAGTAAGGGTTTGGTGGGTAGATTACAGCTCTGTTGAAATGGAAATAATGCATAATTTGGGGGGAAAAGCGAGGGGGAATGTTTCTCGTCTTCTTCTCCATTCATTCTCAAACTTGGGCAAGCTGTAGATTATCAGATTGAATTCTAGAGAACGGAATTCGATATGTGATGGTTTACAACTTGATTGCAATGTTTGCGCCTTTCGGTTTGACACATCCGACTTTAGTATGATTTATGTGTCACTTTGAGCATCTATTCTATGCGTTCTCAACCTTGTGCTCGCGAACACCATCGTGCTCTTGTGATGACCTGTAGTGCTCGCGAACACCGTGGTGCTCTCGTAAATACGTGTGGTGCTCGCGAACACCATGGTGTTCCCGTAATGGCATGTGGTGCTCGCGAGCAAAATTACAATGTATACTTTGTTGTAATTCAAAATAATAAAAAAGCTACTACACTCATATTGAAGGTGGCTTAAAGAAATAGGGCAACAAAACATCTAAGACTACTATTGTTTTCTATTAAATGTTCTGTTGCGCCCATGTGTTGCTGAGGCCCGAAAGGGGAGCAAAGAATAGCAACACTGTTTACCTTCCAAGCATGCCGTAAAAGACGACGAAGAAGGTTATGGGATGGAGTTGGCTGTCCCATCCTATATAGGGTCAGTGACCCAAAGCCAAGCTCAAGTCGGATGTGTCTGGCCGAAAGGCGCAGATATCGCAGCAATGCTGTAAACCATGACACAACGCATTCCGTTCTCCGGACTACATCCTGCTAATCTGCAGGAGTTTGAGAACGAACGCAGAAGAAGAAGAAATGATCTGTTGATTTTGTTATTTGCTTAGTTTCCGTTTTTGTATGTTGATCCGTTTACAGTGGTCATTCCATGCCTGATCTGTCCAGGGAGATTTACAGCTCGAATAGGGCTCATTTTTTTTAGCCATCTACGAACTCATAATCAAGTACATTCTTCTTCTTTAGTTCACTTGAAACATGTCTATATCTGTAATTATGTCTCCTGAATAAAACTCACTGTCTTTTGTAGTTCATACAGTGGCCCATAGAGCATTGAGTCCAGTGTTGTTTCCTCTGCAATATGTCTGCCTCAGCGTTTCATGTTCAGAGCACTCTTGAAGTATATGTTTGACACTCTGTGCTGCCTGTCCACATGTACACATGGCCGTGTTGCCAATCTTGAACTTTGTATACATGTGACTGCGGAGTCGGTTGTGTCCTGTTCTGAGACGTAGAATTATAACTTGTTCTGATCTGTTCATAATGTGATAATCATCTTGTGTTACTTGCTGTGTAGATATCTCAAACTCCGAACGAGAAGAAGATCTTATGTTGGTGTTTGTGATTTTCTTATTGACTTGATCAAGGACATAACTCTAATTGAAATTTCACTTGTGATGGACGAACATCATTTGTTGATCCACATATTGTATTTATTGCTATATTTTTTGTTTTTTTTTATTCTTGATAGTGAATTGATGTTAGTTTACAGATTATCTTCATCGTCATAAATGTTGTTGTGATCGTCATCGAAAAACAGTTTATTGAGTTTGTTGTTAAGTTGTTCGTTCTCTATTGTTTTGTTATATCGTTATATATCTCATTTTGTGTTTCTTTTTTAATTATATCTATGTAGACAGTGAATAAAATAAGTGACAGCACACATCCCTGTCTGACTCCTGCTTTTGTTGTGGATGGTTCTGATACTCCGTCTGTAGTTCTCATTGTTTTGGCTTTTTTTTAAAAAATATATATAATGCTTTGATGTTGTTTCTCTGTTGCTTTGACTATTCTCCAATAAGCCTCAAGAAAACAATGACCGCATTCGCCAATAAGCCTCAAGAAAACATTGCACGTATTCTCCAATAAGCCTCAAGAAAATAATGACCGCATTCTCCAATAAGCCTCCAGAAAATAATGACCGCATTCTCCAATAAGCCTCAAGAAAATAATGACCGCATTCTCCTATAAGCCTCAAGAAAATAATGACCGCATTCTCCAATAAGCCTCAAGAAAATAATGACCGCATTCTCCAATAAGCCTCAAGAAAATAATGACCGCATTCCCCAATAAGCCTCAATAAAATATTGACCGCATTCTCCAATAAGCCTCAAGAAAACAATGACCGCATTCTCCAATAAGCCTCAAGAAAACAATGACCGCATTCTCCAACACGCCTCCAGAAAATAAAGACCGTATTCTCCAATAAGCCTCAAGAAAACAATGACCGCATTCTCCAATAAGCCTCAAGAAAATAATGACCGCATTCCCCAATAAGCCTCAAGAAAATATTGACCGCATTCTCCAATAAGCCTCAAGAAAACAATGACCGCATTCTCCAATAAGCCTCAAGAAAACAATGACCGCATTCTCCAACACGCCTCCAGAAAATAATGACCGTATTCTTCAATTAGCCTCAAGAAAACAATGACCGCATTCTCCAATAAGCCTCAAGAAAATAATGACCGCATTCTCCAATAAGCCTCAAGAAAACATTGGCCGTATTCTTCAATAAGCCTCAAGAAAACAATAGCCGTATTCTCCAATAAGCCGCAAGAAAACAATGGCCGTATTCTCCAATAAGCCTCAAGAAAACAATGGCAGTATTCTCCAATACACCTAAAAAAACAAGCGCCATTTTCTCCAACACGCCTCAAAAACATGAGCCGTATTCTCAAACACGCGTCAAAAACAAGGGCCGTATTCTCCAACACGCCTCAAAAACAATGGCCGTATTCTCCAACACTCCTCAAAGGCAAGGGACCATATACTCCAATACGCCTCACTGGCATTGAAACGGGCAACTTTCCTTGGTTATTTTGTTCAGCTGTTTAAGAAGCAGATGTGACACGTTCAGGGCCAAGGGCCAGAAATAATGAATAGAAGAGGTGTGACCTACTTTCAACTGACGCGAAGTCAGATCACGTGCCATAGAGTCCTCTGTTCACGGTTAAAGAAACTTACGGGCTTGGTTTTGCGGCATTTATGAGAAATGCCTTTTCTCGGTCTTCCGGAGAAAATTATGTTTGAGGTTCTTACATGCGACTTGCCAGAAGCGACAACGGAGGGGTGGTTGCCCTTATAGACGAAAATCTCTGCACTTTGTTTTGATCTTCATTCTTAGGTTGAATGCGTCGTGCTTCGGCTAAGAGGCTTTAATCCCCGATTAAGAGGCTTTAATCCCCCATTTAACAAACAAACTGGGTTTTGAAGAAGCGCCAGAGCGCTATATTTTCTGTAGATGTGTAGCACACAAAAGGGGAAGATGGGAGTGGGGGTGTTACAATCGTTCTGACTTAATGTGCATTACGTGCTAAATTATTATATTTTATTTACATGGTGAGGGGCATTTGAACCCTCCTTTTTCCCTTCCCCTGTTCTTCAGTCAGATTTCAGGTTACAGCGTCAATAGCTTCAGTCAGATATCAGGTTACAGCTCCAATAGCTTCAGTCAGATATCAGGTTACAGCTCCAATAGCTTCAGTCAGATTTCAGGTTACAGCGTCAATAGCTTCAATGAATTGTGTGATTCGCTTCAGGTTATCCATGGAACCTCTCAGCTCTGAAAGTAGTGCCGTCTCTGTAGGCTATATTTTCTCTCTCTCTTCTTGGTAGAGTTGACAGGCATCAAGTATCTGCTCTTCACCTCCGCCTGTTTTAGCTTATTTAGTTGAATGGTGAAGGGGAGTGGAGTTGAAATTACCTCAATCTCCTTCCCCCTACTATATCTTATTTACTGGATGGGGGGGGGGGGTGAAAACCCCTCAATCTCACTCCCTCTATTATATATTGTTTACATGATGGGGAGAGGGGATTTGAAACTCTCTCATTCTTTATTCCCCTAATATAGCTAATTTACTTGATGGGGAGTTGAACTTCCCCCCAATCTCCCTGCCCCTATTACATCTTTTTCATTTGGTGGGGGAGTTGAAAGTCTGAATCGTCCTCCACCTATTACAATTTATTTATTGGGGGGGGGGGGGGGGAGTTGAATACCCCGTCAGTCTCCTTCGCCCTCCCCCTGTTATATCTTATTTACGTGGAATGGGGCGAAATGAAACCTCGTCAGGTTCGCCTTAGGTTCCTGATCATATCATTGGTTATAACATCTTTTCCTATGGCCATTCTGATTTTTAGTTTTCCTATGGCACCATTCAGTTCTGCGATTGTCTTCATGCATGGTTCTGATTAGGACGATCCGCAACATCAGACCTCGAATCGTATCTCTTCTTAGTAATGAGATACACTCGGCTGTGTCTTGTTGGAGGAGGAGGGAGGGCCACAATTGAAGTTTATAATAGCGCTACTGTTACCTGCCATGCATGGCGTAAGAGGAGACTGATGAACTCTGTTGGATGGATTTAGCTGTCCGGTCCCATCATAGAAGGTCAAAGTGATCCAGAAGCCATCTAGAAGTCGAGCTGTAAACCGTGACACAACGTATTCTGTTCCCCGTACTACAGCTTGCTAGTCTGCAGGAGAAAAAAAAACGCTGCTGAAGAAGAACCAGAAATACACTGTCATAACTTGTCTTTGCTGCGATATCTCGGCCGTTCGTTCTCTTATCAGATTTCAACACGTATATGTAGTTACCACTACCAGGCATTTTCCCATCTTGGATATCTGCTCCTTTTCCCAACAGTTCTCTGGTATCCTTGGACATTCGACAGTAAAATAAAGTAAAGTAAAGTCAAGTAAAGCAAAATAAAGTTAAGTTAAAGTAAAGTAAAGTAAAGTAAAGTAAAGTAAAGTAAAGTAAAGTAAAGTAAAGTAAAGTAAAGTAAAGTAAAGTAAAGTAAAGTAAAGTTAAATAAAGTAAAGTAAAGAAAAGTAAAGTAAAGTAAAGTAAAGTCAAGTCAAGTCAAGTCAAGTCAAGTCAAGTTAAATAAAGTTAAGTAAAGTAAAGTAAAGTAAAGTAAAGTAAAATAAAGTAAAGTTAAATAAAGTAAAGTTAAATAAAGCAAAGTAAAGTAAAGTAAAGTAAAGTGAAGTAAAGTAAAGTAAAGTAAAGTAAAGTAAAGTAAAGTAAAGTAAAGTAAAGTAAAGTAAAGTAAAGTAAAGTAAAGTAAAGTAAAGTAAAGTAAAGTAAACCCATACCATTTCTTACTGACGTAAGGAGTGTGAAATATTAGCGATCGTACATTTCAGTGGCTCTGCTAAATGATGTAGCCATAATCTTTTTCCTCGCAGTCTTTACTTCCCGGAGTAAACCGGCACCCAATTAACGCTGAATCAGTAACATGCCCATGAACTATATCACGGTGGTCACTTCGAGAGGCTTCTCCTTGCTTTCTGTGAGTTACTAAAGATAGGGTAAGGTGGAAGATATTATTGTGATATGCTCTCTATGGAGAGAAAGTTGAATGGATAGATATGCTTGAATGTTGGCGGGAGTGTTTTCCTCTTCTTCTGCGTTTATCATCTGTGGTCATAAAGTGGAAAGAGGACCACCCCACATATAATGCAGATGACGGGTATTTCCAACTGTCCAGAAGAGACCAGGTTATCCTGCTGCGCCTCAGAACTGGTCACAACAAAATGAGACATCATTTGTACACCAAATTCAAAATAGGTACAACTGAGCTCTGCCATTGCATCCTTGCGAATATGACAGCAGAACATATCCTACAAGAATGTCCCCAGCATGCAGACCTGAGAAACAAGACATGGCCCACCCCAAACAGTATTGAAGAGAAACTGTATGACACAGTGGAAACTCTAAAACAGACAGCAGCCTATATCATAGAATCCGGAGTCCCAACCTGACTGAGTAATGATCGCCGAAGAAGAAGATCTGTCGTCATGTTATATTGTCAAGACTGTCGTCAGGGCTAAGCCCATTACCTTCTCCGGGTCAGGGCAGCTGTCCCATAACTTTTGATTCAAATCTGTATACTCTGGTCTGGTCTGCTGTCTCTGCTCTTTGAATGTTGGGCAATCCTGTATGATGAGCATCAGGGGTATAGACTTCACTGGACACAATCTTTTTGTGTGTTTTGATATATATTTCCGTCGAAGACGGATGTGTCGGGTTATTGGCACAAATAAAACGGCCACAAACAGAATTTCCATTCTATGGACTCCATCCTGCTGGAAATCTAGTAGGACCATGGTCCTGCTACAAGGGAGATCCAGCGGGAGTTCGAAAAAAAAATGCTGAAGAAGAAGAAGAATATATGTTTGTTTTCATTGATTCTTTTATATCTGGGATCCATCTTGTTGGGTCCACCCCTAGATTTATGTCTATCGTGTCTGTATTGCAATTCTTTTTGAGGGGCACTATCTGATGGTTGTCAGGAAGCGTGTGAAAACCACTTAATCGGTTGTCTTCTGATGTAATCCAGGATTGGCATTGTGTTTGTTAGTCTTCTGATTTTTTCATTTCTGATTTTGACTCTTATTTTTACTCCGAGATTTATACTTTGACAAGTCATTGTTTCTTTGTTAAGTAGAAGTTTATGCCTCATATGCTCGAGGTCCGCCTCTTTCAACCTAGGACTGGTGTATATTGGTTATATCGAGGCGGTTGGGGACCTGTGGTTTTTGTGGCTTGTCTGCCTGGTTGTTGCTAGGATGTGGCTCTGTTAGCCGGGTTCGCTGGTAGGCCTCCTAGCTGCAGTCCTTGTATGGACTATGTTGTGGCTCTGTTAGCCGGGTTCGCTGGTAGGCCTCCTAGCTGCAGTCCTTGTATGGACTATGTTGTGGCTCTGTTAGCCGGGTTCGCTGTTAGGCCTCCTAGCTGCAGTCCTTGTATGGACTATGTTGTGGCTCTGTTAGCCGGGTTCGCTGGTAGGCCTCCTAGCTGCAGTCCTTGTATGGACTATGTTGTGGCTCTGCCTGTCTCCGGTATTGATGAGACTATAAGGTAGTCGTCCTTAAAAGGACTAGTCATTTCTTTTCTAGCAGGTTTTATTTTTGCTTCTGTAGTGTCCAAGTTTGACAGTGGTAACATTGTGATGGTATGATGATCGCTTTATATAGTGCAGTTTTGGTGTCACAATACTGTGTCTTAGCATGTCAGATTTGTATAACAAGCAATCTTTCATTGATTCTGTCAGATTGGTATAACAAGCAATCTTTCATTGATTCTGTCAGATTGGTATAACAAGCAATCTTTCATTGATTCTGTCAGATTGATTTAACAAGCAATCTTTCATTGATTCTGTCAGATTGTTATAACAATCTTTCATTGATTCTGTCAGATTGGTATAACAAGCAATCTTTCATTGATTCTGTCAGATTGATATAACAAGAAATCTTTCATTGATTCTGTAAGATTTGTATAACAAGCAATCTTTCATTGATTCTGTCAGTTATGTAAGCTATTTACAGCTGGTTTGGAAAGAGTGTGCACGAATCCTACAAAACATATTTTTTTCATCTACGTGGCCAGCATCTAAATAACAACTAAAGTTGTTAACTATACTTTGGTTATTTCCCTTTGTCCTGGTCTGTATAGAAAAGTACAGATATTTTCTGGGAATTTCAGCATACATTTGTGTCGCAGTCAAACCTGCATGCCGCCCCTGTGTCGCCGGGGCCCGAGAGGGAACCAAGCAATAGCAACACTGTTTATCTTCCATGCATGTCGTAAGAAGCGACTACTGAGGTTATGGGAAGGAGTTGGCTATCACATTCCATTTTGGGCCAGTGACCTAAAGCCCTGCTGATGTCGGATATGGCAGACATTGCAGCAATTCTGTAAACTATGACACAGCGCATTCCGTTCTCCGGATTACACTCTGCTAATATGCAGGAGTTTGAGAATGAATGCAGAAGAAGAAGAAGCATTTTTCATGCCCGGTCCGATCATAAAATAATAGTAACCTACTGAACATAAAAATTGCTTAGAAAACCACTACGGCCATACAACTTTGGGTTTATTATTAAGACTTCAATAAGATATGAATAAGAAGGAGCGTGGTAAAATAGAGGTGCGTGGTAGCCTGGAGGTGCGTGGTGGCCTAGAGGTGCGTGGTAGCCTAGAGGTGCGTGGTAGCCTAGAGGTGCGTGGTAGCCTAGAGGTGCTTGGTAGACTAGTTAATAGTCAGTTTTCTTGCTATCACCGAATTACAGCGCTGCAGGTTTTAAACCACGTCCGGACACACAAAAATCCGGGTTATGATTTCTCGCTGGACACAACCTCTCCTCGTGTCGACACAGCTGTAAATGAGTACCTGGCGCTTGAGTTAAGAGAGGTAAAGACAACAAGGAAGGGAGTTGGCCACTCCACATAATAGTTGCTGCGGCTTAGTACATGAAGAGTTATCTTCATCCCCGGCGGCAGGTTGCTGGCAAGGGACATACCTTTACTTTTTTGCTTGAATAAAATATTTCTGTAGACATGTCCACTGCTTGGCCACAGGAGGACTAAACTCTGACCACAAGAGACCTGTCCACTCTTTTGTCACAGGAGGACTACACACTGATCAGAAGAGACATGACCACTGTTTGACCAAAGGAAGATTAAATCTGGAAGACAGAACTGAAGATGTGGAACAACCGTGAGGACCACAAGCTGAGCACTGAATGAGGCTATTCATATATCTATATACACTGCTTCCGCCGAATACGGATGGGTTGGGCCATTGGCGCAAATAAAACGGCGACACAACGCATTTCCATTTTCTGGACTACATCCTTCTGGAATTCTAACAGAACCATGGCCCTGCTACAAGAGATATCCAGTGGGAGATTGAGAATGAACGCTGAAGAAGAAGAAGTATATACTGCAGAGAAAGAACACTCATACCTGTATAAACTGCAGAGATAGGCTACTCACATACCTGTACTCACATACCTGTACTCACATACCTGTACTCACATACCTGTATAAACTGCAGAGATAGGCTACTCACATACCTGTACTCACATACCTGTACTCACATACCTGTACTCACATGCCTGTATAAACTGCAGAGATAGGCTACTCACATACCTGTACTCACATACCTGTATAAACTGCAGAGATAGGCTACTCACATACCTGTATAAACTGCAGAGATAGGCTACTCACATACCTGTATAAACTGCAGAGATAGGCTACTCACATACCTGTACTCACATACCTGTACTCACATACCTGTACTCACATACCTGTACTCACATACCTGTACTCACATACCTGTATAAACTGCAGAGATAGGCTACTCACATACCTGTACTCACATACCTGTACTCACATACCTGTACTCACATACCTGTACTCACATACCTGTACTCACATACCTGTACTCACATACCTGTATAAACTGCAGAGATAGGCTACTCACATACCTGTACTCACATACCTGTACTCACATACCTGTACTCACATACCTGTACTCACATACCTGTACTCACATACCTGTACTCACATACCTGTACTCACATACCTGTACCCACATACCTGTATAAACTGCAGAGTACATGAAACTGATCTCAATTGAAGAAGAAGAAGAACATATTGTTACTATTCACAGCTAACCTCCATCATCATTCAGTGCCGTCTCCGCACCGAAGAATGGTTCCAACCTGTAAGTTTTCTATTACAAAGCGCATACTCGATTGTCTGTATGTACGTTGTTCTCACACTCCCGCCTGATGGATGAAAGCAGCACTCTACTATACTTCCAGCAGTCTGTGGCTAAGAGAACGAAAACACGTTCTATCGCAGTTTTATTTGCTCATATTGCCCAACACAACTTCGCAGTTGGTAACTAGTAGGATTACTATTGTTATCTTATTTTGACCAAATCGGTTAGTTGTTTGCAGTTTTGGTTAAGTTGAATGTATCTCTCATGAAGAACGCTCCATTCAACCGCGGACGTTAGTCCAAATTAGTTATATCAACGTTTTTACCACTATCATGGAAGGTGGAGAATGAACCATAACCAACAACTGACAAGAACATATAACATAAGAACATCCGGATACAAGGCCAGAGGAAGACCTAGAAAACGATGGATAGATAACATCAAGACAACACTGAACAAATACGGATTCAACGCAACCAAGGCGAGACATCTGGCTTTTAATAGACAACTAAAGCTCCCAGTCACCACCCTACACTTTAAAGGCAAGTGTGGGTATTCTGACCATCATCCAACCCGGGAAAGACAATACACAAAACGGTGATCGTCTCTTACCATATCGCTAGTACAATAGGTCAGCCGTACGAGAGAACTGGCTCTTGTGCTTACTCACGTACTCGCCGGTCACCAAGCTCACAATTAACTACGGTCAACAATGATTCACCTATTTGCCACTTTCTTGCGTTGCTATTAACATAGCCTCAGTCACGCACATTGTTCGTATCAGTGCCAGTCCTAAAAATACAGAATGAATGTTGACCAAAGCGAAACAAATAACGGGAGGTTTAAAAAAAAAACACATTAATATTAGAACTACAAAAAACATATTTATTACTTGAAATTGGTACTAAAGAATGAAATGAGTATGCGGTTCTGTGGCCCATTTCTCTCTGTCATTATTCACGCCCCATTAATTTATCTACTGGGAACATCGCAACTGGGAATACATTGAATGGACATTAAGATGCAGACTGTGATTATGAAACGCAAAACTCGGCAACTGTCGATCTACCCACCACAGACAGAATAGGCGGCAGCAAAACACATTATGTGAAAGTTAAAACCTGGTATTCTCAGATTGTAATTAAAATAAGCAGTAATAACTAGCTCCAGGCCGGGTGTTACATTACGCTGGAAGTATAGATGTCCCTGATGGCAGAATTGAAGGATGTGTATCTGAAGACCTAACCAACATGTTTCGTGTTCGAACTTTCTGTTTACTCCCAGTTGAATATTAGGATAATGACCGCAAGATTTATATAATATTAATAACAGTTGTAATATTACGACCGACAGAAGAGAAGGACACATCAGAAAAATCTTCTACTCGGGTCCCTCTACACTCCTGTATGGACTACAATAGAACTTTCCTGGCACGAATCGGACTCATCCAGAACCTACGAATTCACAAACCCAAATCAAATTAAATAATGCAAAATGTCTGTTTTTTCTACAATGTTCATATTTAGTACCTTGAAGCTCTGCCGAAGACGGATATATCGGGCCATTGTCGCAAATAAAACGGTGACAAAACACATTTCCATTCTCTGGACTATATCCTGCTGGAAATTTAGTAGGACCATAGTCCCGCTACAAGAGAGATCCAGCGGGTGTTTGAGAATGAACGCTGAAGACGAAGAAGAAGAAGAAGTACTTGGAAGTAAGTCTGTCTTAACATGACATTTAGTACTAGAAAACCATCATGTCTTAACATGACAAGTAGTACTAAAAAGAAAAAAAAACATTTAGTACTAGAAAACAAGCCTGTCTTAAAATTACATTTTGTACATGGAAGCAAGTAACATGACATCTAATACTAAGAAGCAAATAACATGACATCTAGTACTAGGAAACAAGTAATATGACATTTAGTACTAGAAATCAAGTAACGTGACATTTAGTACTAGGAAACAAGCAACGTGACATTTAGTACTAGGAAACAAGCAACGTGACTATTAGTACTATGAAACAAGTAACGTGACATTTAGTACTAGAAAACAAATAACGTGACATTTAGTACTAGAAAACAAGTAACGTGACTTTCAGTACTAGGAAACAAGTCTGTATTGGCATGACATTTAGTATTAGGCTTGAGTTGGTTCCACTACACCCCACAAAAAAGGGTCATTAATTGTTCTACCAAAATTTCAAAACTCCATTTTTAAGTTACCCACGCCCAACACACACACTTTTTTTTTAACCTAAGGCGTATCTGCTCTCCTGGTCCAGATATAACAACACAACCAGATCCAGCAGAGTGGCTGCCCTTCAGCATAAAATAATTCAAGTGTAACCTCCCTTGTCTGACAGCTGACTACGATTTGTTCTGAAACATTTGACGGTTGTTGATAGCTTAGGTGAGTACAAGGACGATGTTTTCTCTCTTCACGCGCACCCATAAGTAAATGTAGGCTAGGGTAGTTGGTGTTGAGGAATCTCAAACTGTAACACTACTCCTCGACCGATATGTCTTTTTCACTATCACTTGTTCTCTCTCTCTCTATATATATATATATATATATATATATATATATATATATATAATCTGTGTTTGATCTGAAATAATCAGGACACATTTTCTTGTAATTTCAGCCAGAGAGTGAGAAATATGTTGTGCCGTTAGTTTTACTGCAGCGCTGCAATACTTACATCTTTCGATCCAGGACATCCGATTTAAACATGCCTTAACTTTCCTAGCCAGTAACAGTCTGCGTATAAGTGGCCACCAAACGAAAATGACTACTCTTGGTTAAGAATGTTTATTTCCAACTTGCCCTCTGGCATTATTGGCACAAGAATGTCCACATGGGGCAGAGTCCCAGTACACGGTATATTGATATATTGGTAGCATATCCTATTTAGGACGTAGCTATCAACCCAGCATTTATTGACTGGGGTGATTTTCTAGGCAATATAAATACGTTGAGTAGTTTGCTATTACTTTCTGAACGGTCCGGATGCATAATTTCCTGTGGCGTGGATCGAATTAGGTACTTTGCACATCACAGACGCGCTCTGTGCCACTTCGCCACAGAGCCAGACTTATGTTGGTTAATTCTTGATTATTTTATTTCGTGTTAAATTCTTGTTTTGTTGACGTTAGTTGTTAATTAGTTGTTGTTTGGTTGCTGGTTAGTTGTTATTTAGTTGTTGTTTGGTTGCTGGTTAGTTGTTATTTAGTTGTTGTTTGGGTGCTGGTTAGGTGTTATTTAATTGTTGTTTGGTTGCTGGTTAGTTGTTATTTAATTGTTGTTTGGTTGCTGGTTAGTTGTTATTTAGTTGTTGTTTGGTTGCTGGTTAGTTGTTATTTAGTTGTTGTTTGGTTGCTGGTTAGTTGTTATTTAATTGTTGTTTGGTTGCTGGTTAGTTGTTATTTAGTTGTTCTTTGGGTGCTGGTTAGTTGTTATTTAGTTGTTGTTTGGTTGCTGGTTAGTTGTTATTTAGTTGTTGTTTGGGTGCTGGTTAGTTGTTATTTAGTTGTTGTTTGGTTGCTGGTTAGTTGTTATTTAGTTGTTGTTTGGGTGCTGGTTAGTTGTTATTTAGTTGTTGTTTGGGTGCTGGTTAGTTGTTATTTAGTTGTTGTTTGGTTGCTGGTTAGTTGTTATTTAGTTGTTCTTTGGGTGCTGGTTAGTTGTTATTTAGTTGTTCTATGGGTGCTGGTTAGTTGTTATTTAGTTGTTGTTTGGTTGCTGGTTAGTTGTTATTTAGTTGTTGTTTGGTTGCTGGTTAGTTGTTATTTAATTGTTGTTTGGTTGCTGGTTAGTTGTTATTTAGTTGTTCTTTGGGTGCTGGTTAGTTGTTATTTAGTTGTTGTTTGGTTGCTGGTTAGTTGTTATTTAGTTGTGTGGTTGTTGGCTAGTTGTTATTTAGGTGTTGTTTAGTTGTTATTTAGCTGTTTAGTTGTAGGCTAGTTGTTTAGGTGTTGTTTAGTTGTTATTTAGCCGTTTAGTTGTAGGCTAGTTGTTTAGGTGTTGTTTAGTTGTTATTTAGCTATTATTTTGTTTTGTTGCATTTAGTTGTTTTCTAGCTGGTTAGTTGTTTTGTTATTTAGTTGCTGTATGACTCTTAAGTTGTTGGCTAGTTGCTAGTTTGTTCTTGTTTAGTTGTATTAGTTGTTGTTTTGTTCTTGTTTGGTTGTTATTTAGCGGTTTAGTTGTTGGGTAGTTGTTGTTTAGTTGTTATTTAGTTGTTGTTTAGTTTAGTTCTTGGCTATTGTACACTAGTTCACTATATTATCTACCTACCCTTCCTCTTCTTCGGCGTTCATTCTTAAACTCCCGCTGGATCTCTCTTGTCGTAGGACAATGGTCCTACTAGATTTCCAGCAGTAAATACTCCTAGTACTAAACAGTCCGGAGAATGTAAATGCGTTGTGTCGTCATTTTATTTGCGCCATTGGTCCAACAAATCCGTCTTCGGTGGAGCTATTTACCTTTTCTTCTTCCTGTGCTTTCGTTATCAATCAAAGTCCTGCTGCCACACCGTGATGAAGGGGCCCGGATGGGGAGCAAAAAATAGTAGCACTGTTTATCTACCATGCATGTCGTACGATGCGAGTAAGGAGAATTTGAGATAATGTTTGCTATCCAGTCACATATATGGTCAAAGAGAATCAGAGGTCATGCTGAAATCGGATGATCCCGACCTAAATGTGCTGATATCGCAGAAAAACTGTAAAAAAAGACATAATGTATTAAGTTTTCTGGAATACATCCTGCTAGTCTAAAGATGTCTGAGAACGAATGCAGAAGAAGAAAACAAGGCATGTGGTCAGGAAAACGGAATGTGCTGAGGTATAGTTTATACATATAGGTCTCCCGGCCTGCCACATCCAACTGATTTTCTTTGTCTTATTGGAGTGTGCAGTCAACTCAATTCCGAAATATCCTTAGCTGTCTCTAAGAACATGCATGTCACGTCACATTTGCTATTCTTTTCTCCCCTTTCGAGCCTCGCCAAAATACGTGAGTGCCCCTCGGTAAATATTTGTAGAACCACTGGTAACAGAGTGTGTGTGATTGTATATATGTGAGAGAGAGAGAAAGAAAGATAATTAAGATTCATACAAGTCGTGTGTGTTTCATTATCTGACTATGACCGAACTACTGTATGAAGACATGTGTTCAGAAAAGGTAACATGACATGACAAGCAGATTTTTATTATTTCCGTAATTTCGTTGGTCTGCCTTGGCTATTTTTGGCATGCGACTCCAAGTATATAAATATTGACTGACGAAAAGCTGACAAAAACGAAAAACATAACGCATGAAGTCGTGTACAGAGGTCTTCCATCTCCGACGGTCTCGATCTGACTATCTATTTGACTGGTTCTTGAATTGTGGCAAGGGTTTCCTAAACAAACTGTTTGTATAGTAACTTCACCGTGAACACATTTCAATAAAACTCCATTTTCCTAGTTATTTTTGTTTGTTTGAGAACCCCAGAAATTGCGAGCGATTAGCTCTTACTTCCTTATGTACAGTAGTTTGGTTTTTCTCAGCTTTCTTTCATACCCAGGAGACTTCAGCTTTCGGCTTAGTGCAATATCTATTGAAGTTTCCTAGTCACAAAGTGGTAATGTTTGGTTTCAAGAGATTGGAATATGTACAAGGAAATATATACTAAAGTAAGCGTACGATATTGAAAACAATTCGTGTTTGTCTACCTTCACTCCCAGATAACAACAAGAATTGTCTTGTGATGTCAGCCTAGAAGAGTCAAGTATTTTGTTCTACTGTTGAACTTCTGCCATATAGACAGGCAGCTTCAAATTTGACTTGCTTTTAATTCACATTTTCTCCCCTAACTTGTGACAGCCTTTCTATCCGTTGCAAGGCGGCGAGTATGTTTACATTTTCTACAGCATTATGGTTAATGGTCCCCGTGCCCTTGGACCTTACCGAGCTTGTTTACTCCACGGGCTGTATTTTGTCCACTATTCAACACACTATTTCTTCTGACCTGGTCGATATGGTATCGTGTGTTGTTTCTTTTTCACACTAGCTGCTACTGTAAGAGAAGTCACACACTAGTTGTTACTGGAAGAGAAGTCACACACTAGCTGCTACTGGAAGAAAGTCACACACTAGTTGTTACTGGAAGAAAAGTCACACACTAGTTGTTACTGGAAGAGAAGTCACACACTAGCTGTTACTGGAAGAAAAGTCACACACTAGCTGTTACTGGAAGAGAAGTCACACACTAGCTGTTACTGGAAGAGAAGTCACACACTAGCTGCTACTGGAAGAAAAGTCACACACTAGCATTGGGTCAAAGTGCACGAGCCTATTGATCGCTGGATCAGCAACTAACCAGCTAATGTGTTGGGACTAGCAACTAACCAACTGATGTGCTGGGACCAGCAACTAACCAACTGATGTCCTGCGATGAACGATCCAACTTTACTGCCAATTATCACCAGGAGGTAATTGTACTGAAATGTCTTAAATTACAAACTAAAATTTAAGTCAATTCTGCTGGTATGAAGGGTGACACCTTTTTGACACCCCCCCCCCCCCCCAGGTAGTTGTAATCATGAGAACTCCAAGTAAATTTTAATATACTATTGAGACATTAAAAAATATTATATTTATCCGTTACTGATCCGTTATTTATCCTAAGCCGATTTAACGTGCCTACCACGTGACCGATCTGAATTAATTAGCTTTTCATTCGTTTCTTTTCTTGATTTCTCCCGTATATTCCACTGGCCAATATTTATGCATTTGGAATCACATTCCAATAATAGCCAAGGTTACTCCAAAATATGTATAATAACCAATTGAAAGCGTAACAATAATTTACTGAATGTACTGAATGAAGTCCCGTTTACTTTTTGCAGTTAGGACTTACAGTATTGTCGATGGTCACGCCTACCCGATGTATTTGGTAATCGCGAACTGGTTATAAATAGAATAGGGAAGACGAAGTGAAAAATTAAGACGAGAAACAGATAAAGAGATAGAAGAAAAGAGGAACCGAAACGACAAATGGAGGAATTGACAGATGAAAGGAAGGAGCTAACAGAAGCAGAACGTTCTTCTTCTTCTTCTTACTTTCTCAAATTATATCTTGTTGTCAGGATGTAGTCCAGAGAAAGGAATGCTTTTTCAAATTTATATCTGGAAGTGATATCTGTGCCTTTCGGTCTGCCACATCCGACTTGAGCATATGCATTGGAAACAATCAACTCCATCACCAAAACTTCTGGGACAAAACTCCATCACCAAAACTTCTGGGACAAAACTCCATCACCAAAACTTCTGGGACAAAACTCCATCACCAAAACTTCTGGGACAAAACTCCATCACCAAAACTTCTGGGACAAAACTCCATCACCAAAACTTCTGGGACAAAACTCCATCACCAAAACTTCTGGGACAAAACTCCATCACCAAAACTTCTGGGACAAAACTCATCACCAAAACTTCTGGGACAAAACTCCATCACCAAAACTTCTGGGACAAAACTCCATCACCAAAACTTCTGGGACAAAACTCCATCACCAAAACTTCTGGGACATGTCAGGATATGCGCTGAAAGTTACAGTGCTGATATGATACGGGCCAGATGGTCTTGTGTGAGGAAATGAAATACACAGAAAATAAACATAAAAGTTAAAAGGTGAAAGTACATACATCCACCGTGAAAAAAAATATATGAAAAAATAAACACGAATTTCATTTAGGACGAATTTTTTTTTAAAAGGGGAATTAGTATCCTGCAGTTTTTCCCTGAACCAGCCATTAGGTCACGAGGATGGTTCCATATCACGTTTAGAATGTTTGGAAGTATACCTGATCAGTGTCTGCCAATGAAAGCCACATTCCCACGCTTTCAACAGTTTTTTGGGGGATTTTTTTTACACTCAGGAGGAAATAAAAATTATCCCGTTTCTATAATTTTTAACCAAAGATACCACAGCTGACGTTTTACACTAAATGTGGGTTTTTTTTCTTTTTCTTTGACTGTCGTCTGTGACTCTGGTGTTAGTTTGGCCAAATTTGGCTTAAACTAGGTTATTAAGAAATTGCATTTAGGACATCAGAATATGACTTTTAGTACTAGGAATTTCGCTAAATGACGGGCAAACCTCATCCACGCACTTAACGATTTTCGAGAAAACAAAATCACGAAAGTCTCACGGAAATGGAATACCACACGAAAGCGAGTACATGACTTTTTCTTTAAAAAGGCAAGTTCTGCTACCGTTGCTGAAGACATATCAGTCCCTGGTCGTATTTTCATGCATCATATAATGAGATGTCATCTGGGGTTTTTCAATGTGATATGGGGTTTTTCAGAAACATCAGCGGTAACAGTGCTAATAACTCACTATCTTAGTAATAAAGTTACCGGCTGATCTGGAGAATTAAAGGAAGGGTTAGAAACGAGTTGTCGTTTATGAAGGAGATAGCAACACACACAAAAACTAAATAATATTTGCGGATGCAGCTGGTGAGTGCTCTATCAGCTGAACTCTCTAATCGGCGGTTTTAACATGTGAAATTATCTGCAGCATCTGGCAAATATTGCATTTATAGATGTGATGTTCCTGCTGTGTGTCCTCGCGCCAGATTTGAAGTATCGAGATTGGAACAATGTTTTTAACTATTTTGACTTGTACAATTTGGTTCTAAATGTCAGCGTAGATCAGTGATGGAAACATTTCAGCCTGCTAGATAAATACGGCAGGTCAAAGAATTTTTACAGACCTGCCAGACTGATTACTATTACTACTTACACTCTGTTGTTCACAAAATATAAGACCACAAGCTATCGTAACCAAACTGTAAACTACTGTGCTAAATACTGAGAAAAAGGAAATGATTACATCAATTTGGAGTGCTGTTGTTGTTGGTGGTGGTGGTGTTTTTGGTTTTGTTACTTTTGTTGTTGGTAGTGTTATTTGTGATATTGCTTTTGATTTTGGTTGTGGTTGTGTTGGTGTTGTTGGTGGTGCATTTACAGTTCCTGTTGTTTTGGTGGTGATGATGTTGCAGTTGATGTTGGTGGTGCTGTTTTTGGTGGTGCTGTTACAGTTCTATTTTGTTGTTGTATTTGGTGGTGGTAGTGTTGGTGGGGTTGGTGTTGTCGAGGCTCAGAATCCGATACTGCTCCTACCTGGGGTATCTTCACAGGGCGAGCAACATGACGTTTTTTTTTTTAATCTGTTGTGCAGACATATAACTAATCGGGTACAAATGATTTCTTCTTCTTCTTATTCTCAGTTTGACATGTCTACACAGCAAGTCCTGTTTTCTTAATAAATGCTGCTGTATTTGAAAGCTCCTCATGCTCCCATACATCTTTCTGTGGATATCTATCTCTGTGGGCCAGTGTTCTTCCCTTAACTGGTTTAGTGTATTGCAGTCTTGCAGGATATGTTCAGCTGTCTGTGCTGCCTGCCCACAAGGGCACAATGGTGATGGGATCAATCTTAGCCTATTTAAGTGGCTGTTTAATCTGTTGTGTCCTGTTCTGAGACGGAAGATAATAACTGCTCTGCTCTATTGAGAACAAATGATGTATACACCTGGTATAGATGATAGAGTTGTCTTAGTGTTTTCCTTTTAAATAAATCGTAATTGACGATGTGACATAGCGTGCATATATCCTTCTTCATCGCACCATAAAAGCATGTTTTTGCAAACGGTGATCTGACATATGTACCACACAGTGGCGTAGCGTCGATATACACCACAATGCTCGGCGTGCCCTCCCATGATTAAACAACTTAAATAGCACACATAAATATATATATAACTATTAACTATAATGATTAGTAAATATGTAAATATATAAAGAAAAGATTTTGCCGATTTAAAACAAAAAAGTAATACGAAATAACGCTGCAAGTCATATAGAAGAATAACGTGAAAGTAACTAAGACAGAAAGATTATAAGCATTATAGAAAGATAATCGCAAGTGTATTCATTGTTTTGTTGAAAGTTATCTGACATTCACGTCCAAAATTATCGCGTATGCATGACCGTCTGCAGTATAGAATGTTTCCATTCAGACCTGCAACTCTCATTCGCTTCAGAAGATTCGAACTTTGATCTGTTAATTGCAATTTAATGGTTCTATTACACGCTGGCTTCAGACCAATCATACGCTTAGAAATAATTTATGACGACGTGTATTTCTCAGAACGGAAATCCCCAATCTGTTTTAATATTGTATCTGTGAGAAAGCCATAAGTTAATTTTTGAGCTATTCTTTTATTTCTAAGCAAAACTCTAAACATCTTGTCATCTGACATAAAACATCTTGTATTACACCCTGACGACCAACAGAAATTTGAGAACAAATTAGAGAAGCGGTAGAAGGTGGCTGATTGTTCCAGTTCTTGGCAGGTACTAACTCATGCACTATTAACTCTGCTATACGATGACCACGTCCTGCCATCTAAGAGGATTTTGAGACTGAACGTAGAATATGAAGAAATGCCGCAGAAAGTGCGCGCTGATATTTTATTATGATTGTCTCAAACTCCCACCTTCTCAGTTGATGTAGTCGTATTCCAAACATAGGGTTCAATGATTCAAAAGACATAGATAGTTGACTTCATTGTACTCCGTCAATCTCAACGAATCGACACGCCTCCTGTCAAGAACACCACTCATACAGCGCACCCCCCCCCCAACCTCATGTGTGTCGACACGACGGAGTCCTAAGGGAAGCACATAGTAATACTGTTATCTGATATAAAATGCGACATGCCGCTACGGAATATTGGTGGAGTGAATTAGCTGTCCCACCCTATAAATGTTCAAAGGGACTCAACAATTTAGTGCAGTCGGATGCGCCAGGCCAAAATACGCAGAGATCGCAGCCAATCTGTAAACTATGACACAGCGTGTTCCACTCTCTGTTCTATATTCTAATAGCTTGTGAAATAGTTAAAAGAAGAAAATAGTATGTAATTCTGTGACGTCAAGAGTCGATCCTCAGGAGGAAAAAATGCACTTGTAAATAAACAAGACGTCACTATCCGGTATCGAAACGTCGACCTTTGAAGCTCAATTCAAATTGTTTTACCACTACTATAGGCAGATCCACAGTCAAAACTGAAGCGATGTATAAGCCAGGTCTCCTTAAAGTGAATACCCCTACCTTGTTTATCATACGCATACGTTACTCATTCTGTAGGTGCCATTACTCACAGATGTCATAACCTAATATCTCTAACAGGAGGCAAGCTCTTCACCGGAACAGTTCCACGCGGTGCTCTCAAGCAGCGCCACTTATATTGGCTGATGTGTGTGATCATTTGTCACTTTACGTATCGCCATCCAATGAAAAGAACGTTCAAAAATCGAATCAGCCGAGAGAAGTGACGCTATTTTGGGATCAGTGAGCAGGACTCATCATGAGAAGACCTTGCAAGAGGAATAAAAGCCCCCCCCCACCTTTTTTTTTCTTGTAGCTACAACAGACGAGATAATACTTTTTCGTTATTGCATGAGATAGTACTGTCCGAAACGGAAGCGAGGAATAATAATATTGAGATCTATCAATCATGTTGCAAGGGGACTGTCAATAAGTTACGTCTACAATTTTTGCCTATGTTTAACCCCTTCTCCCGCGTCAAGAAACTGTCAAGAATTCAATGAACACTCTGCTTAATTAATTATGTCCTAAAATGTATTGAGCTTTGACGCACCAAATATAGCACCCCTATGATCCTTGAGGTCAAATAATGTATGATCAGAACATCGAAAAATTGTACTTACTGCGCAAAATTGAAATCCAACAGGTAGATCCAGGAAAATGGTAATAACATTTTGCTGATACTAGACAACACACATAATTACACACACAAATCGACGTTTCGACCAAAAGGTTTTTATCAAGACAAACAATTCTTCCTCTTCGTTCTCAAACTCCTGCAGATTAGCAGGAGTTTGAGAACGAAGAAGAACGGAATGCGTTGTGTCATAGTTTACAGCACTGCTGCGATATCTGCGCCTTTCAGCCTGACACATTCGATTTCAGCACGGCTTTGGGTCACTGACCCTATATGGGATGGGACAGCCAACTCCATCCCCTGACCTCCTTAGTCGCCTCTTACGACATGCATGGAAGGTAAGCAGTGTTGCTATTCTTTGCTCCCCTTTCGGGCACCGGCAACACATAGGCGAGACAAACAATTGACAAAAAAATTAAAACATATAACAGAAAGCGAGCAGTAATAACATCAACGGTCACATTGGTATGGGTTGTATGGATTGACCGGAAGAGACGAAATGCTCAGAACATGATCAGAACATGCTTATTTCCAGTTGCAATATAGGCCTATGGTTGTGAGGCATTGACATTAAATAAATCAGTAGCAGATGTTGACAGCTAAAGAGACAGATCAAGGAGTGTTAAGATCAATAAATGTCAAAGAGGGCTGGCTTCTTAACAACATCATAACCATACAACTGAGTTTTTTTTGGGGTCATATAAAGAGAAATAACAGCATGGAAAGATTAACAGCTGAAGGCGGAGTTAACGGCAACAGGGGAAGAGGGCACCCAAGACGACGATTATGAAGTGATATATTAAACTGTTTAAATATATCAACAGCTGCGACAGGACAAGTCGTCCAGAATCGCGAAGTGTTCAGTGATTGCCTCCCAATTCATCGCCAGAATTGCGATTACCTTCGCCATTGCACATATCACCCAAAGCCGTGGGTAGATTATTCCTATCTTTGACGAGAAGCTTCGCAGCGGCCCTTGAGTACTGATCCAAATTCTCTCTGTATGAGCCATGTTGAGTAATTGTGACACTCGTGTTGGACAAGGTTTGCAGTGTCCTCAATGACAAAAATTTCTCTCCTCCCCCCCCCCCCTGCCATCTCTCTACGTTGGTCAGAGTCCGAGTGTCAACACTGCTTCGGTCAGAATTTTGAATAATGTCTTCCCGGACATTTGTTCAATGATTGCCCTGAGTGCAATGGGGAGCTGTATCCAAAGCTTTTTTCCATACTCAGGGAGTGCATGTTTAATTTTTCGTATCCAATACCTGAGTTATTACTTTTACTTTAGATGGGGACATTTTGTGGTAAGACATGTGGGTTTCTGTGTGTTTCTCGAGCATGAACAGCACTTCCTCCAGTCGGTCTCGTCCTGGACAATCGTAGCTTCGTTGCCACTATATCAATTGGCATGCACAACACTGACCTCTAGCTCGTTTTGCCTTTTCAAGAGTCAGACCAAGTCAACGATGGACACATAACATCAAAGACCTTCTAAACATGACACTGGAAGAAGCTGGACAGCTTGCACAGAATCGAGAGACTTCTTGATTAGAAAATTGGCCTCACAGCACGTGGGGCATTCCCATAAGTGCTCCGCCTTCTGTTCCAGCAGCCATTCGACTCGATGGTGTTTCGAGTCTAATGCCGCCGAAACAGACGTCGACATCAGGGAACAACTCTGGCCCTTGCGACAGGTTTCTTTGTTATTACACACACCCAATCCATGCCCGTAACTAGTTCAAGCACAACGTCGGCCTGTCGAACAACATGGTAACTGTTATCGAATGTTACGACTACGGGATTGTATAGATGACGTGCCATCAAGCTTCTATAAGAAGATAACCTCAATATAAAGGCATGTCATCTACTAAGGTTTTCTGTTGCATGGTTGCTTTGTCTAGTGAGCCATTGGTGAGACCCACATACACAACCGCGTGCGCAAACCGAGAGGTATACAGCCTGGCATTGAGTGCAACATTCTGTAAAGGACACGTCACATAGATAGGATTTTAGGCAGAAGGTAGAGGGTCAGATTTTGAGATGTCTCATTTCATTATTAGCAACAACACATTATGACTGATCACATTCCGAGATTTCAGTGTGTATGGCGCAGGCTAACAACTCTACTACCAAGGCGATGTAAAATATATGGTAGGCAACAATTGGGCAATCTTTACTCTCACTTCTGGCCCAACAACATTCTGACACTTTCATTACAATATCCTATTTCACTGGTCAAGAAATGACATGACGATGCGATATATTTTGTTAATAATTTTTTACGTTTTTGTCAACTTTGATTAGATATTTGTTTTTGTTAACAATTTTTCAGTTTCTGTCAACTTTGATAAGATATTTTTGTCAAATTCTCTTCTTCATACTTAATTCATCAAACTCCTGCAGATTAGCAATAATTGCATCCTAGACAAGCGAGAGCGTTATGTATTGGTTTATATCTTAGCTACTATATTTGCGCCTTTTGGCCTAACAAATCCGACTTCAGCTTTGCTGCAGGGTCACTTTGACCTTATGTAGGATGGGATAGCAAACTACACCTCAAAACATACGAAGTCATTCCTTTCATGCTCCCAAAACAGTTTTGCTTTTCTCTGTCCACCTTAAGCGTCTCGCCAGCACGGGAGATGTTGACCATCTGTGGTGTTGAACAGCCAACCCTAACTCCCAAACCTCCTTAGTCGCCTTTAGCTACACGCGTAATAGGTCATAGATATTACTATCGGTATTGTTTGCTTTACTTACAACTGCGGCGCTTGAATAAAACTGTATTCCAATTTGTTTGTGTTAAACTATAGAATACCTATGAGCTTTGCGAAGACCGTCGCCGGTGTAGACCTCTGTACAGAGAGTAAACATGACCTGAGAGGCTGATTTTTTTATTGTTTGCGTGCTTTCATTGTCATCGTTGACTTTTTTTTTGGCATACGAAATAGTGACCAATTAAAATCACTACAGAAATGAAAAACGTCAAGACGGAAGTCTTGTTTACGTTTTGTTGACAGGTCTATACTGGAGCACGGGATATGGTTTTGCTTACCTGTGGATTATCCTCAACAGGTTGTCTGGCACCTGGCACTGCACACATTTACCTGTGGTGATGATGGAAACAGATGTATCAAGTTGTAAGAAACTTGAAGGTAAGTTGAAGTGTTTTTTCTAGAAGTATTGATATGATGTACATCTGCTCCTTAGGGAGTCATACACAGGTGAGAGAAAAATCCGAATGTAGGTCAATAGAGGTAAGACAATGTCTGGGAACAGGTTTTTCATCTTCGAAGTTATTCAGGCATGCCAAGGACAAGGTGAAAATAGGATTTATTGATGAGAGGTAGAAATATGGAGAATCTATTTGTTAACATAAATATGGCTGCATGACATATATACAGCACAAATAAACAAAATATAAATATAATGATGATGCTGATTATACAGATGATGCTGACGATAATGACGCTGACGATGATGAGGTTGATGATGACGTTACGTTATTGCTGATGCTGACGATGATGATGATGCTGATATTGCTGATGCTGACGATGATGATGATGATGCTAACGATAATGATGATGATGACGATAATGATGATGTTGACGATAATGATGATGCTGACGATAATGACGATGATGACGATAATAACGATGATGACGATGATGACGATAATGATGATGCTGACGATTATGACGCTGACGATGATGATGATGATGATGATCCTGTTACTGATGATGACGACGACGATATGATGATGCTAACGATAATGCTGATGCTAACGATAATGATGATGCTAACGATAATGATGATGCTGACGATAATGACGCTGACGATGATGATGATAATGTTACTGATGATGACGACGATGATAATGATGATGCTGATGTTACTGATGATGACGACGACGATAATAATGATGTAATAATCTCTTTACTTGTGAGCAGATAACTCTTGATGGCCAATATTTTTTCCTGACTTTAAAGCTCGTTGTTTCAGAGGCAATGTGATGTACGGGTTAGACGACAAAATGTGTTTATGTAAGCTCAAACAAGAACATTTGAAGAGGAGGTGAGCACCACCGAGTACAGCTGCTTGCCCACAGTAATATCATAACCAATATTCAGCACACCAATAACTGAAGACGTATCTACTACTATCATGATACCATCACACATGTCGTAGGTTCCCTCAAGAAATACAATCATTGAACAGATGAACTATCTATATCTATCTATCTATACGCTGGGGCCCTTTTTGCCCCAGGGGTGGAAGAGTTCTCTGGAGATAGCCTTCTTGTGCGCTGTTTGTAAGCTTATCCCAATCAAGGCTAACTTCTTGACGTGGAGATTGGGCTTAGTCAAGCCAACAGAGGCTGGAAACTAAGATTGGTTGGGCCAACCAAATATCGAGCAGGGTCACAATCCTGTCCAAGCTAGCACAGGTGCTGAAGTCAGAGATGCCAGGCCGAGAGGCGCACCAGCAACCATGGTATCATGCAAACCGAATAGTTGACATGTATGGGAGCACTGAGGAGCTTTCAAATACAGCAGCATTTATTAGGGAAGCAGGACTTGCTGTGTAGACATGTCAAACCCCGAACGAGAAGAAGAAGAAGAAGAAGAAGGCTTGTTTCTGTGGCTTCTTTGATTTCTGTGATCCATCTTTTACATGGTCTGCCTCTGGCTTTGTAGCCGTTATGTTGATAACAGATGAATAGACACTGATAATAGTAACTTACAAACAGATACAATATTAACAGTAGGATGGATCAATATTCAACAACACCATTAACGTGAATCGTCTCGTTAATTTTCGCCAAGAAAATTATTGTGTAATTGGCACATGGAACGTGTGGTCACTTCATCGTGTCCTCCACATGTTGTCCACACTTAATCAAGAAACAGAGAACAGAGAAATATAGCATTTTTTGCGTTGATGTTTCTAGAGTGGCACCTCTGCGAGGTTAACATGACAAGATTTTTGCGTCGATGTTTCTAGAGTGGTACCTCTGCGAGAGAAACATGACAAGATTTTTGCGTTGATGTTTCTAGAGTGGCACCTCTGCGAGAGAAACATGACAAGATTTTTGCGTTGATGTTTCTAGAGTGGCACCTCTGCGAGGTTAACATGACAAGATTTTTGCGTCGATGTTTCTAGAGTGGCACCTCTGCGAGGTTAACATGACAAGATCTTTGCGTCGATGTTTCTAGAGTGGCGCCTCTGCGAGCCTGAAGGGTTATGGGTTTGATGATATTAGAGTTTTATGTATTCATGCTTCGTCCCCGGAGAGACGTAACATCATCATCACAGGATCGTCACGTAGTTCCAATAACGTGTCATATATTTCTGGGTCAAAACTGTTTCATTATTCTTCTGACAATCTTGTGGACCCATATGCAAAGTTGACCCATCTGCAAAGTTGACCCATCTGCAAAGTTGACCCATCTGCAAAGTTGACCCATCTGCAATGATGATACATCTGGTATTACCCCCTGTCACGAGTCGGTCAGAAAAGGACAAAGGTGCAATGTCCACAGGCCTTAATATCTTCATCATCGATAGGGATCTTCTTCTTTTTCAGCGTTCGTTCTCAAACTCCCATAGATTAGCAGGATATAGTCCGGTGAACGGTATGCGTTGTGTCATAGTTTACAGCATTGCTGCATTATCTGCGCCTTTCGGCCTGCCAAATCCGAACAGCATGGCTTTGGGTCACTGACCCTATATGGGTTATGACACCTAACTCCATCCCATAACCTCCTTGGTCGTCTCTTTCGACATGCATGGAAGGTAAATAGTGTTGCTATTCTTTGCTCCCCTCTCGGGCCTTGGCAACACACGGGAGTTCGATAGGGATTACTTAAATAAGAAGAAAAAGTAAGAAATTGAATGAAATAAGCCACGCATTTAACTCCTGATTGGGAGCAGGTGGAAGCAATATGATTGGGGGTAAGAGGAAGCAATATGATTGGCGGTTGGAGGAAGCAATATGCTTGGGGGTAGAGGAAGCAATATGATTGGGGGTTGGAGGAAGCAATATGATTGGTGGTAGGAGGAAGCAATATGATTGGGGGTAAGAGAAAGCAATATGATTGGGGGAAGAAGGAAGCAATATGATTGGGGGTTGGAGGAAGCAATATGATTGGGGGTAAGAGAAAGCAATATGATTGGGGGTTGGAGGAAGCAATATGCTTGGGGGTAAGAGGAAGCAATATGATTGGGCGTAGAAGGAAGCAATATGATAGGGGGTAGAAGGAAGCAATATGATTGGGGGTAAGAGGAAGCAATATGATTGGGGGTAGTAGGAAGCAATATGATTGGGGGTAAGAGAAAGAAATATGATTGGGGGTTGGAGGAAGCAATATGCTTGGGGGTAAGCGGAAGCAATATGATTGGGGGTTGGAGGAAGCAATATGATTGGGGGCAGAAGGAAGCAATATGATTAGGGGTAGGAGGAAGCAATATGATTGGGGGTAAGAGGTGGCAATATGATTGTGGGTAAGAGGAAGCAATATGATTGGGAGGTAAGAGAAAGCAACATGATTGGGGGAAGAAGGAAGAAATATGATTGTGGGTAGAAGGAAGCAATATGATTGGGGTAAGAGGAAGCAATATGATTCATGTAGTAGGAAGCAATATGATTGGGGGTAAGAATCAGCAATATGATTCGGAGTAGTAGGAAGCAATATGATTGGGGGTAAGAGGAAGCAATATGATTAGGGGTAGAAGGAAGCAATATGATTACGGGTATGATAAAGCAATATGACACACATGAATACTATAGCTGTAAAGATGAATGTTTCCCTGGAAGAACAGCCTCACTATATGCGCCTCATATCATCTGCTAAAACTATACAGTAGCTTGAGATTATACACGTTGGAAGTCTTGACAAAAATCGCATCTTTTTTTTTAAGGGATGCGATTGATTTGGTCGAAGTCGAAAATTTGGTCGAAGTCGAACTCAAGTTGCGAGGCAAGTTGGTGCCATCTGAGCGGATCTAGTTGAAATGATACTGGTTTGTCTTGTAGGTCGCTGGTAAGACCCTCAGACCTTCATTAAGCGAAGTACGCATTTTCTAGAATTAGAACCAAATTGCAATCGAAACTTTAAATAAACTTACGGATAACCATGTCCGGCTCTGCGTCCATGGGGTAAAGAGCGCGTCTGTGTAGGCCAAGGTAATTAATTTAATCCCCCGCCACAGGCAATTGTGCATCTGAACCGTTTAAAAAGCAATGGCATACTACTGAAAGTATTTATATTACTTAAAAAATTAGTACAGCCAAAAAAATTCAGAGTTGATTTCTACGTCCTGTCGGCCGTGTTGCTGGGGCCCGAGAAGGAAGCACAGAATAGCAACACTGTTTACCTTCCATGCATGTCGTAAGATGCAACTAAGGAGGTTATGGGATAGAATTGACTGTCCTACCCCATATAGGGTCAGTGATCCAAAGCCATGCTGAATTTGGATGTATCATGCAAACGGCGCAGATATCGCAGCAATACTGTAAACCGTGACACAATGCATTCCGTGTGCCGGACTACATCCTGCTAATCTGCAGGAGTTTGAGAATGAACGCAGAAGAAGCAGAAGCTACGTCCTGAATACCAATATCCATGAATGTAATACAATTGACACGTCCGTGTGTTGCTTGGGCCCAACAGGGGAGCAAAGAATAGCAACAATGTTTACCCTTCACGCATGTCGTAAAAGGCGACTAAGGACGTTATGGGATAGAGTTGGCTGTCCCATCCCATATAGGGTCAGTGACCCAATGCCATGCTGAAGTCGGATGTGTCAGGCTGAAAGGCGCAGATATAGCTGCGATGCTGTAAACCATGACACATCGAATTCCGTTCTCAGGACTACATCCTGCTAATCTGCAGGAGTTTGAGAACGAAAACAGAAGAAGAAGATACAATTGACAGGGAGATACGGAGATAGAAATGTCAGTGACAGAAGAATCGCTAAAAGTGCGTATTTCTGCCAGAAGTGGGAAACTGCTAAATAATGTCATTACCTAGTCTGTCGCACAGATCCGAATTAGAAACAAGATGTTGCCTGGGGGACACATCTTAAATGAGACAAGATGTCAGGTCAGCCCGCCCAACTGAGACGATGGTAGGATGTTCCAAATCTGATACGGCGTCCAGATCTAATGACTGGCCTGGGGGTTACTTGTTATCATAGAAAATGTGTAGGGGTGGGGTTGTTCGTTAATTTCTTGTGGGGGAAAACGGTTTTTGTGGGAGGGCTAACAACAGCAGAAAAAGCTTCTTCTTTTTTTCAATCCAGAAATCATTTCAAGGTTACTATCATCTTGCAGCTGATGCCAGCTACTGCCTCTATTTTGGTCACACAAGTCTAGATCATCTGCGCTAGATACTAATTCCTCTTAGGATATAGGCCTAATTCTTCTTCTGTGTTCAATCTCAAACTCCCGTTGGATCTCTCTTGTAGCAGAACAATGGTCATATTATATTTCCAGTAGGTTGTTCTCCAGAGAATAGAAGTACATTGTGTCGTCGTTTTATTTTGGTCATTGGCCGGACACATCCGTCTCGGTGGATTCTTTGAATATATTTATATTATGTATTTATATTTATATTCGCATATGAGTGGTCCTGGATTCATTCCCTAGTTGAGGCGGTAATGTTTTTCAGATCGCAACGGTTCCCGGGTCGACCCAGCCTTAAATGGGTACCGGATTAATCCAGTGGGTACCGGATTAAGCATCAGCGAGGGAGAGGAGATGGCTACCGCCCTCATTCGCAGAATCTCTGAAATGTGAGATCGCTAACATCTCGCCCCCATACGGCATTAATAAATGTTATGGGTTACTGTACTTTACTATTTTAAGCGTCTGAATCAATTTCTGCAGAATGTATCACTTATTGTAACACTACATTTGAATTTCTTGACGCAGGAGAATGCTGATGATGAGCCCCGACAGAGTATAATCGTGTCCTTTATTCTTCTGTGTTCGTTCTCAAACTCCTGCAGATTAGCAGGATGTAGTCCGGCAAACAGAATGCGTTGTATCATGGTTTACATCAATGCTGCGATATTGCTCCTTTCGGCCTGACACATCCGACTTCAGCATGGCTTTGAGTCATGTTGACCCTTTATGGGATTGGACAACTAACTCAATCCCATAACCTCCTTAGTCGCCTCTTACGACATGCATGGAAGAAAAACGGTGTTGTTATTCTTTGCTCCTCTCTCAGGCCCCGGCAACACACTGGCGGTCCTTTATTCTAAGCAGTTACGATGATGATGAACCCTGATAGGTACTTTTACAGATAGGTACTTTTACAGATAGGTACTTTTACAGATAGGTACTTTTACAGATAGGTACTTTTACAGATAGGTACTTTTACAGATAGGTACTTTTACAGATAGGTACTTTTACAGATAGGTACTTTTACAGGTCCTATATGACTGTTTTAAATAAATATGTGAGTATGAACACTAAAATATTATCATGCCAAAGCTGTCCTACCAATGCTAAACATGGACATCGACAGCACAAGACAAATATAAACTAGTGACAGCTGAAATGGCATGCTTACGCAGAATCCTAAGAATATTGTTAAGGGAGAGAGTGAGAAATTAGGACATTATACAAAGAACCGGCACCGTCCCAATCTTGGAATATTTTACGGCCTAACATATCAAATGGTATGCACACATCAGAAGACTACAGCCAGACAGCATACCACAGCAATCTATGCTACACAGACACAGTGAAGGCAGACCTAGAGGCCGACCTCGAAAACGATGGACCACCGAAATAAAAGAGGCGACAAATTCCACAATATACTCAACATACATAAAGGCTGTCCCCAGAGAACTGTTCTACCCCTGACGCTGAAAGGCAAAAAAAGGGTTTAGCGAATAGACAGATACAATACGAATAGACAGATACAATACGAATAGTCAGATACAATACGAATAGACAGATACAATACGAATAGACAGATACAATACGAATAGACAGATAGAATACGAATAGACAGATAGAATACGAATAGACAGAACACGAAAACTGCACTATATAAAACGATCATCATACCATCACTATGCTACCAATGTCAAACATGGACACTAACAACAGAAGACAAAAGAAAACTTGTTACAACAGAAACGACTTGTCAACGTAGAATCAAAGAGTAACAAGAGATGAAATCAGAAGTGAAAATATCAGAACACTAAGAAATACAATATCAATCCTGGATTACATCAGAAGGCAACAGAATTAAGTGGTTTTTCCACAACCAGACTCCCATCAGACAGTATCCATAAAAAAAGCATTTATATACAGGCACTATGGATACAAATCCAAGGGCAAACCTTGCAAACGATGGATTACATAAATAATGGAATCAGCGATAACTAACATATATGAAGCACGCAAAAAAAGAAATCTCCAGAGAACTTGTCTACCCCTGATGCTGCAAGACATAAGGAGCATAAGGTGAACAAGATAAGAAAGAAGAAACAGGTTCAGCACCCCCATCGAGACCAGCACCGTGCAGAGGTGATGGGGCTTAGTTCAGCCATCAGGGGCTGGAAACTAAGACTGGTCGGGCAGTCCCACTCGAGCAGGACCATAGTCCTGCCCTAGTAAGCAGAGTGCTGAAGACGGAGGCATCCAGCCAAAAGGCGCACAGATAATCAGGATGCCACGCACATAACACAATGGAAACATGTCTACATCTAGAAATAGTTATGGTGCCTGCCCTGTGGCGGACGTTCAGGCAGGGACGGTGCCGGGCCCTATACCTCGAAAGGGCCCAACCTCAGTTACTGGAAGTCCTTCTCAATTGCCCCGAGGAGCCAGGAGGCAAGGGAATAGAGCTACTGGCCAAACAAACAAACAACCAATAAAAATAATGCACTGGAATGCTGAGGGTGTCAACAGTAAAAGAGATGGATACAGCAAAAAATTGGAACTTGAAAATGTCCTCAGTGAAGAACAAGTTAGTATATGCTGTATCCAAGAAACACACCTCAGCAGCGACATAGCCTTCAAAATCAGAGGCTACCAGTGCTACCGGTCTGACAGAAAGGACAGGCGAAAGGGTGGAATTCTGACACTTGTTAAAAACAATATCAGCGCATGTCAGCTTGAAGTATATATGGAAGGGGCAGAATACCAGATGCTCCACCTAAAAACAGACAGTGCAGAATTCCATCTCCTGAACTACTACTGCCCAAATGATAAACCATTGGCACTAGACACAATTCCAGACAAAGAGAGACTTATGGTGTGTGGTGACTTCAACAGCCACTCTCAGAGCTGGGGCTACGATCATATCGACAAGAGAGGTGAGGAACTTGAGAGCTGGCAGGATGAAAATAATCTCATCCTTATTAACCAGCCAGCAGACTCGCCAACCTTCTACTCGAGAGCATGGCACACCACCTCTACACCAGACCTGGCATTCCACTCACCTGGCTTGGAATGGAACATCACACGTGTTGTTGGAAAGCAGCTTGGAGGTAGTGACCACAGACCAGTATTTCTGGAAATCCACAATGAATTTTCCAAGGACAGCAGCACGCTCACTAGGTGGAACTATAAAAGGGCAGACTGGAAAATGTACCAGCATTTAACCAGTGTTCTAGCTAAGGATATGAACTTGGACAAAGACATCAATAGAGCAGTGAGTGAATTTAATAGATGTATACTACAAGCTGCTAGTAAAACCATACCCAGGGGGGCACGCAAAAACTACAAACCCTACTGGAATGATGAACTGGAAAAGCTGCAAAATGAGATGGAAACATCTAGACAGCAGGCTGAGAACAGACCTAGCCAAGAACATCACAACAAATATCAGCAAACAAAGGCTAAATTTCAAAGAGCCAAGTTACAAGCCAGACGGAGCAGCTGGAAAGAAAAAAACAGAGTCGCTGAACCTAGAAAGAGATACTAGGAAATTATGGAAACTTGTAAAACAACTAAATGATGAAGGTACAGGGAGAAATAAGAGGATCACACTTTATAAAGATAGAAACATTTTAACAGGTAAACATGCAGCTGATTACTTCGCAGATTCCTTTGCAGAAGACAATAACGTCAAAGTCAGCACAGACAAACAACAGGAGGTTCGAGAGAACCAGAAAAATATTGGACAAGGCGAACCTATACCTGACGTCATGGAGGCACCAATCACAATGAGAGAACTGGAGCATGCAATATCCAAATTGAAAATGAAAAAGTCCCCTGGAGCTGATGGAGTGTCCAATGAAATGATTAGAAACCTGGGAATTGCAGCAAGAGCAAAGCTACTGCAGATCTTTAACACAAGCTGGTCCACAGGTAATGTACCACAGGCGTGGAGAGAAGCAATAATGATACCACTCCTCAAATCAGGAAAAGATGGCAACTCAGTCTCCAACTACAGGCCCATCAGCCTCACAAGCTGTCTATGTAAAACAATGGAACGCATTATCAATCTTAGGATGCAGTGGTACCTTGAAAGTGAAAACCTTCTGGTATCACAGCAAGCAGGTTTCAGACAGTGCTACTCTACTGAAGATCAGGCAACCTACCTCTCCCAAGAGATTGAGGATGCCTTCCAAGAAAAGAAACTGGTACTAGCAGCATGGATAGACCTCAGGAAAGCATTTGATAAGGTCTGGAAAGAAGGGCTCCTAAAGAAATTGCAAAATTGCAGGGTTAGCTCAAGAATGTACAAATGGGTAAAAGCATACCTGCATAATAGAAGAGCCAGGGTACAATTAGATGGTCGCAAGAGCAAGAAAGTTCTACTGCGTCATGGAGTCCCCCAGGGAGGAGTCCTGTCACCCACACTTTTCTTGGTTTACATCAATGACCTAGTTGCTGAACTACCACACGGGATCAAAGTGGCAATGTATGCTGACGACCTGGTGATCTGGTGCACGGAAGAACATGCAACAGTGGCCACTAAACAAATACAAAGAGCTATCGATGCCCTAACCTTATGGGCAAATAGATGGTGCGTCAGCATTAACACAGATAAGTGCAGCACTACACTCTTTACCCTCTCACCAAAACAAAAAGCTGGTCATATCAAGATAGATGGAGAGCTCTTGAAAGAAGACAAACAACCCACATACCTCGGAGTTACTTTTGATGATAAGCTGACATGGAAGCAGCACATAAACAAAGCAACAACAAAAGCCAGGAGGAAGCTAGCTATCCTGAGAAAACTAAGTGGAACCACATGGGGAGCCAGTGGAAATATACTCAGTAAAGTTTATCAGCAAGGCATAAGACCACACCTGGAATATGGTTCAGCTGCGTGGTGTCCTGCATCAAACACAACATTACAAGATCTAGATAAAGTGCAAAACCAGGCACTTAGAATAATGTTGGGAGCAATGAAATCAACACCCATAGCAGAGATGCAGAAAATGGGAAGAATGCAAACACTTGGCGAACGCAGAGACACAAAAGTACTAATTCAGGCAGAAAAGTTTCAGTGTATGCCAAGTCATCCAATGAAGGAAAGATTCCAAAATCTAGCAATGGGACGACTGAAAAGAAGCAGCTTTATCCATCAAGCTAAACGACTCCGCAGACAACTTACAGACCTACCTGAAGTTGACAGCCCCTTAAGGCCTGTACCAGAACAAACCCCGTGGAGTGAAAGGCATGGAATGCCAATATACATTCAGACCCATGTGAAAGGAATACTAAGCGAGGACGAACAGAACAGTGTGCAGCAAAGGACAGTCACCCTCAGTTTCCTGGATGAGGAATATCCACAAGATATATGGGTCAGAGTATACACAGATGGGTCAGCACAGAATGCCGTGAGGAATGGAGGTGCAGGTGTATATATAGAATATCCACACAAGCCTAGAGATACAATCAGAACACCGACAGGAAAATTCTGCAATAATTATGATGCAGAAATCCAGGCAATTATTGTGGCAGCTAAAAAACTGCTGAACTCCAACTCTGAACTACAGCCTGTGGTATTCCTGACAGATGCAAGGTCAGTGCTTCAAGCTCTCCAGTCTGAAAAACTAACAGACTTGAAAAAACTACTTAGCGAATTGTCTTACCAGTACAGGATAACCATGCAGTGGATACCCTCTCACTGTGGAATACCAGGAAATGAAAAAGCAGACCAACTGGCTAAGGAAGGTGCTGCCGAAGACCAACCAGATATACCAATCACCTACCATCAGAAAAAACAGATGATCAAGTCAATAAGAAAGCCACAAACACCAACACAAGATGACTATCATATTATGAACAGACCAGAACAAGTTATAATTCTACGTCTCAGAACAGGACACAACCGACTCCGCAGTCACATGTATACAAAGTTCAAGATTGGCAACACAGCCATGTGTACATGTGGACAGGCAGCACAGAGTGCCAAACATATACTTCAAGAGTGTTCTGAGCATGAAACGCTGAGGCAGACATATTGGCCAGAGGAAACAACACTGGAATCAAAACTCTATGGGACATTGTATGAACTACAAAAGACCGTGAGTTTTATTAAGGAGACAGAATTACAGATATAGACATGTTTCAAGTGAACGAAAGAAGAAGAAGAAGAAGAAGGTTCAGCACAATGTGTTTTCATTTTCACATGATAGAAACAGGTTCAATGTGTTTTCATTGTCTCATGATAGAAACAGGTTCAATGTGTTTTCATTTCCACATGATAGAAACAGGTTCAATGTGTTTTCATTGTCTCATGATAGAAACAGGTTCAATAAAATGTGTTTTCATTTTCACATGATAGAAACAGATTCAATAAAATGTGTTTTAATTTTCACATGATAGAAACAGGTTCAGTGTTTTTTTTAATTTTCACATGATAGAAACAGGTTCAATAAAAATGTGTTTTAATTGTCACATGATAGAAACAGGTTCAATAAAATGTGTTTTCATTTTCACATGATAGAAACAGGTTCAATAAAATGTGTTTTCATTTTCACATGATAGAAACAGGTTCAATAAAATGTGTTTTCATTTTCACATGATAGAAACAGGTTCAGTGTTTTTTAATTTTCACATGATAGAAACAGGTTCAATAAAATGTGTATTCATTTTCACATGATAGAAACTTGTTCAATGCATGTTTTTCATTTTCACATGATAAAAACAGAGGAAGTCGTGTATATTATTCATCCTTTTCTTCCCTCCCCTGTCAACAACACAATATACCTCCTTGCCCCACTGCCCTCGGTTTATTAAGATAACGACACTCGTATATTACTTATATCTGACGCGGCGAGCACTTGTAAGGTCGAGGTCACCAATATCCGGGTAACCCCATCAACTCTATGTTCTTCTGGAAGTGATAGCAAATATAGTTTGTTTTTCGTCATCTGTAGAGTGTTGTTGGTTGGAGACTGTCGACAATACAAGTTTTAGCCAATGGGTAATGAGAAAACAGCTTTCGAGAATGACTCATTTAACTTTTCCTGTGATTGTCGTTGGTTACTGTGATTATAGTTTGCTGAGATCAAATGCTCCAGCTTCCAATTAGCCCATATGTATTATATTGTAAAAGGTCACGTTTGGCTCAGTGGGGTGATGCCCATTTATGTCTTTGTAGATGGTCAGGAAGGAGGTCCGTGGACATTCTCAATATTATATGAAATTCTCAAATAGCAACTTCTCTCAAATAGCAACTTCTCTCAAATAGCAACTTCTCTCAAATAGCAACTTCTCTCAAATAGCAACTTCTCTCAAATGGCAACTTCTCTCAAATGGCAACTTCTCTCAAATAGCAACTTCTCTCAAATGGCAACTTCTCTCAAATGGCAACTTCTCTCAAATAGCAACTTCTCTCAAATAGCAACTTCCCTCAGATAGCAACTTCTCTCAAATAGCAACTTCTCTCAAATAGCAACTTCTCTCAAATAGCAACTTCTCTCAAATGGCAACTTCTCTCAAATGGCAACTTGGGCCCAGAGATGACATGCACACCAGATCGCAAGGCCAGCGCTCCATAGCTGATCGAACGTCAGGGTTAGCGAAACACAGCTGGCCAAGACCCTCAGTACACATCCACGCAGTGGGCCTGGAAACAGGAGTGCAGCAATCCTGCTGTAGCCTGGCCAAGTACTAGGGCTCGAAGATACGGGAATGCCAACCCGGCCCACAAAAATGCTGGCTGAAGACGAATGTGTCAGGTCGACAGGCGCAGATAACGCAGCTTGCTGTAAAACATGACACAACGCAGATCACCCTCATACGTCCTTCTCAGGACAGTCAGCGGAATGCTTTCAGAGGGTCCGCCGCAAGGCGTACGACGAAGAAGAAGAAGAAATAGCAACTTCTTGCATCACTGATTTCGCCAAATCTCGTTCAGGGGTAGCAGTTTTCTGGATAGCAGAATATCCGTGTGACGGATGACACTCTGTGACGAGGTGGCACACGGAGCATCTGTGACAGTCAAGATACCGGATTAGAATCCCGCCACAGCCAATTGAGCATCCGGACCGTTCAGAAAGCAATGACAAACTACTGAACGTATTTATATTGCCTAGAAAATCACGAATATGTACTAACTGCGCAAAACTGAAATCCGACAGGTAAAGCTTCAAACGAGGTAATAAAGTTTGGTTAATAGCACGAAACACACAGAGGCACACACATATATCGACGTTTCGATCAAAAGGCCTTTATCAAGGATCACAAACACATATAAATCAAAGACGATAAGTAAGGACGATACAACTTGCGTTCACATGTCTAATAAGTTGGCCGAAATGATAGAAATGAGGTCAAATGTGACACAAACAGGGAATGTACAGAAATAGGAAGTAAAAAAACTGAATACATGTTATAACAAGACCAAGAAATGAAGGAACAACCCGAAATTATGTATAAGTCAAGCGCTCATTCATACCTATAGGTTTCAGAGTTTCAAATTCACATATATATAGCGGTTTTCAAGCGCCAGATGGGTTCGGTCGTCGGAGAAGCATGCTTTGATGGCCGTCACCTGAAAATCCTGGGCGACCCAATGGCCTGTGCCGTTGAAATGAACATCCACAGGATAGCCTGAATGTTGTTTGATACAGTGTAGGTGCTCGCAAAAAGGGTCAGAAAGCCTCCTGCAAGTCTCACCTATGTATGTCATGGTGCAACGCTTGTAGATGATGGCATATACAACATTCCGAGACACACAGGAGAAACTCTCCTCAATGGAAAAAGTGGCCTTGGGGAATGTGACGGACCGGGTCTATTGTATGTGCGCGAAACATGGAGAATATATAACCAATCGCGTCAGAACTGGAGATCACGTGATTCTACAGAACAATACTGCTAGCTACAACAACTAATGAGATGGCACTAACAGACTCACAATGTTAGAGGTCTGACTTAGTTGTAGTCGGCTTTCTTCACATGTACGTCGTTTCTCAACACAGCGGCACGTTGCTTGCTGAGAGTACCACTACTTGCACAGAACTCTGTTGCCTCACTGAATAATCAGAAGTGATTTTTCCCAACAAGACGTTTGTAAATACGACGTCACGAACGAGGGTGAAACTACACCAGTAACGCCTAATACAAAACAGTTGGCTTAACTGTGCTTGGAAGATTGACTATTGGGAGAGAGATTGACACCAAAAGAAAGTTACTTAATATTGGCAAACGAAAAGAACAGCCCACATTTCTTTGCTACATCATGAGATGAGACGATTTACAACAAATAGTTACAGCTGGAAAAGTTGAGGGAAAAGAAACCGGGACAAAAGCAGAGAGAGCGAGAGAGTGAGTGTATGTGTGTAGGTCCTGGACAATATGACATCAGCGATCATAAACTGCTATATGGATATTCTCAGCCTAAGACGGATGTATCGGGCCATTGCCACAAATAAAACTGCGACACAACGCTTTCCATTCTCTGGACTACATCTTGCTGGAAATCTACAATGGATCATGGTCCTGCTACAAGAGAGATCCAGCAGGAGTTTGAGAATGACCGCTGAAGAAGAAGAAGAAGATATGGATATTCATTGCTGAGATCGAGTTCTATATAGATAATAATCAGGTATATTGAATAATGGTGCACTGGATTTAAAGGCGCACGTCGAAACATCCTATTTTTTCATCTGACGATTGTGGTAACCCTAATTAAACATAAAACTACAAGTATAACATTATCAATATCTCGGACACATATGATAGTAGATGGGAAATAGAGGTTAAAAGAAGAATAGGAATGGATAAAACTACTTTCAGTGACATCTAAATACAATTAAAATGAGAATGATAAAATGCTACATTTATTCTATATTAAATGTATGGCTCAGAAACATGGACAATATACAACCAACTGTATATTTGAGAAGTTGAGACCGCACACATACAGAGAATGTTAGGAATGGGAGTATTCAGAGGTGAGGGGAGGAAAAGTAAATTTTTTTGGAAAGTCCCGAAGATCACACAATCAACACCTGACCGGAACTATGAGTCTACATACAATGGGATGGCTGATGGAGCGGAGGGCGGAGCACTTATGGGAATGTCCCGCGTGCTTTGAAGCCAGTTTCTAATCTAGAAGAAACAACCAACTAAAACATATAATTGCTGCTGTGAGATGTGGATATATAGAAGAATAGGGAGAGTCTCATGGAGAATGAATAAAACAAAACTAGGAGGTTCTAAGAACACTTCGTACAAGAAACAATTATTATTAGAAATAAAGATCAAACAAATAAAGTATTTTGAGCATATTAAAACACATGACATCTTGTTGAAGACCTTACCTGAAGGTAGAGTCGAGGGGAAGCGTGTAAAAGATAGGCAGAGATACAAGTGGGAGAGAAACATAAGGAGACGGACAGATTAGTCTGACAGAGCGGTCCACCAAAGAAAGAAACAGGGGATGTTGGAGATCCGTTGCAGCCAATCTTCGTTGCGGGGACGGCACCTAATGATGATGGATATTTGTTACAGACATATTGTTCGTACACATAATTTTCCTGTTGTACCATACTTGGCACATAGTGCAGATGTCATAGCTCTCCATACTTGGCACATAGGGCAGATGTCATAGCTCTCCATACCTGACACATAGGCCATATGTCATAGCTCTCTTAACTTGACACATAGTGCAAATGTAATAACTCCCATACTTGGCACATAGTGCAGATGTCATAGCTCTCCATACTTGTCAATCAACAGCCAGTTCCAGATCGTTCGTTTTCATACCAGCTGTTGTGATTTCTTTTTCGATAATTCTTTTCAGTGTTGTTTTTAGTCTTCCCATTTTTCTCTTTCCACTCAGTGACCATGAACAGACTTGACGTGTATTCTGTCTTCATTCATTATGAGTGCGTGACCGATGTATGCCCAACGCCTTTTTCTAATAACATATATGATTTATTTTTATTTTGTTTTTTCCCTTAGTGTCTCGTTTGACTTGAAATCTTTAGTTCATACACTGCAATATGAATATTTTCTGCTTAGATTAATAATCGCCCTGGCCAGACTACGCAGCACTTGATGATGTTGTGTCTCCATAAATCTGATGCACATATAATGAACCGGAAACCTTTATCGCAGACCTTGAACCATGAAAGTCTGAGAGTTTGACCTCATCACATTTTCTATACGCCCACACTGTCCGATTAAATCCGTCCTAAATTGACTGGCTAAATCCTCCATCTTTTAGTAAAACCACTGGTTAATTTTTTTTATTACTGCTCTACTGCTAACCTACCTTTGTTTGGTCTTCCTACTTTTACCTGGCAGGTGCTTTCGATGGACACACGTGACCGCCTTCTCCTGATCAGTGGCTCAATGAAATTCTTCAAGTTTCAAGACCTGACGGGATCTCAATGACATACACTATAAGGGAACAGGAGGAAACTGAAACCAAACAATAGCCCTCCTCTGGTTGCCTTTCCACGTGACAGGTCCGGTAGACACCACTCCTTCACTCCTTCTATTCTCCAACCTGAACAATTGAAAACGATTTCAATATCCCCGGAAACTGTAGGATGGACGTCCGGAACATCTCGGCCCAACAAGAGGGGCTGTTAAATTAAAGTTCATTCATCTTTCTCCCTCTGCTGCCATTATCACAGAGGGATGCATCGGCCATCAACCAAAGATGTGGTGGTAATCCTATCCTGTGCAATTTTTCATAAACGTTTGACTACACCACTTCATTCAAAGTCAATGTTTGTTCTACATGTTAGCAGCAGTTTCTCATTTGTTAGTGAACTGGCATACCTAGTCGGGTGTTCAATTTACAATACCACCGAAAATATTTATATATTCTCAACAGGAAAAACAATTGATATCCAGAGGTTGTGGTGGCTGGTTTACTAGAAACGCGACCTCCACTATTTGTTTATGGTTGTAAAGCTCTAAAAAATTACAAACAAGTTAAAAATGAGAACTATAATGCTACACCTATTCCATATTAATGTATAGCTCAGAAACATGGACACTAAATAAACAATTAGAAGACAAAACTGATGCCTTTGAGATGTGGGTATATAGAAGAATAGTGAGAACATCATGGGAAAAGACGAAAACAAATAAAGAGGTGCTAAAAACACTTAATATGAAGAAAGAACTACTAAGAAAAATATATCAGGCAAATAAAATACTTTGGGCACATTAAAAGACATGACACCTTATTGAAGACCTTACTTGAGGGTAAAATCAAAGAGAAGCGAGCAAGAGTTAGGCAGAGATACAAGTGGGAGAGTAACATCACACGATGGACAGGTTACAGTCTAGCAGAGTGCACCACCAAGACAAGAGACAGGAGATGTTGGAGATACGTTGCAGCCAACCTTCGTTGCGGAGACGGCACTTGATGACGATGATGTAAAGCTCTGATATCTTCTTCTTCCGCGTTCATTCTCAAACTCCCGCTGGTTCTCTCTTGCAGCAGGACAACTGTCTTACTAGATTTCCAGCAGGATATAGTCCAGAGAATGGAAATGCGTTATGTCACCGTTTTATTTGCGCCAATGGCTCGACACATCCGTCTTCGTCGGGAAACTCTGATATAACCGAATAGGACTAACATCAATGGTTGAAAAGTGCGCGCCTCGCCATAAGTTGTACATTTTACTTAACCAGCTTAACGTAACCAATTCAGTCTGACGAAATGAGTTCCAGGCCTGTGGATAGTAAAGGTGGTGGGCATGATGTCGACCACATCTACAATGTGGTCCTCTTACAAGAGAGATCCTACGGGAGTTTGAGAATGTGTTCTTCTACAAGAGAGATCCAGCAGGAGTTTGAGAATGTGTTCTTCTACAAGAGAGATCCAGTAGGAGTTTGAGAATGTATTCTTCTACAAGAGAGAAACTGCGTATTAAGTTTGAGAATAAACGCTGAAGAAGAGGACTAATACGTTCAATGTTAAACACTGCAACTAAACAGTGAACATTCACAGCTATACCGATACTAAACTCTGGACATTCTCAGCTATACCACCACTAAACTCTGGACATTCTCAGCTATACCGCCACTAAACGTTGGACTTCGCAGCTATACTGCTGTTAAGCCAGCCGTAAGCTGCAACTGCTCCCCCATACTTCTCTCTGGTCATCAACCTAAAACCTAGCCACCTTCAAAGTTACTTGATCTTTTTTTTGCCGCTGTTTATGTCACTATCGACATCACCACAGACGCCCTGATCAGTTGTTTGATCCCCTAAGCTCTTTGTGGCCTTTAACCTTTCAGGTGTCGATATTTTGCTTAAAACACTTCTTCAGTCTTCAGTACATAAACACAACCGCATCTCATCTTTCTAGAGGCTGTGTTGGTTTTGTTAGTTCTGTAAACATGACCTCCAAACTTGACAACCTGAAAAATATGGTGGGGTAACTGTTTTTATTTATTTTTTTGAACGCTTAAAGACCCGAAGGATGGAATGTGTTCTAGAATGTACGACCTGAGAAGATGAATCATCGTTTGAAATCTGATCTAGTCTAGATATTTTAATAGTACCATCTTTGCCATATGTTTTACAGTACATGTCACGTATAATGTGGGATTCGAACGTGACTGTTGTGACGAATTTCTGCGTGAATGTTCAATTTCTTCTAACGTTGGTGCCACGAAATACAGCTAAATTGTGCACCTTTACTGCGCTATTATCAGAGTGCAGATAATGTACGCACTATCTAGCGCTACTAGCAGAGTTCTAGAGAGAGATTTCGGTAAATCTATTCAACTTTAACCCGGACGTGCGAAAATGACCTACGGTTATGTTCCAAGATCGGCTTGAATCATTTTTACTGGTCAGCTATGCTGATTCTTCCTAGAGAAACTCTACGATGAACCATTAATAGAGAAGGCATGTCAATGAAACTAAACGAAAGAATTGAAAGACCTGGCAACACAAAGACAGAAATGGAAAGCTATGGTTTCTGCCCTATGGGCCGCCTATGGCCCTGGAGGAACATAACATAACATGCTGATTGCAATGACCTTGTGGTAACAGGCGTCTGGATTTCTAGTTTAAGTGCATCGAACAGACCACTGTATTATTTCCAATCATGTTTCCAGACGGCGACTACTGCAAGTTGGGGATGGATTGACAACATGCCACATGTAAATAATTTGTCACTGCACGCTTTCCCTTGATTTCTTACATTTGGCTTCTGTAAAATGTAAGTGTTTTTCGTGGCAAAATAAATGTGTTCAGTAGTTTGCAATTATTTTCTGAACGGTCCGGATGCACAATTGATTGGGATTCGAATCCAGTACCTTGGCCGTTGCAGACTGGTCCTGTACACGCCACCACAGGGCGGGACTGAGACTACTTACTACATTCTGTGTACAATAAGTAGAGAAGTGGTTCTACAGAAGAATGCTGAGAATACCATGGACAGCCAGAAAAACTAATGTGGAGGTGTTTAAAGAGTTAACTGCGAGACGGAGCTTAATCAATAATATAAGAAAACAGACAATCTTCATTTTTCGGCCACTTCATGAGACAGGCAGGTTTAGAGAACATAGTCACAACTGGCAAGAGTGAAGGCAACAGAGACAGAGGGCGACAACGTGAGAAAATATTACACAGTGTGACAACCTAGCACGGCAGGTAAATAACAACGATCTTGATACATAATACTGGAAACAGTGAGTTGTAGAGAGCTATGATCGCCACGCCAGCCGGCATGGCACCTGATAATGATGATGTACAATAAGGCAAAAGTTGAAATTATGTTGTTACAAATTAAACGAAATTTTTTTCTTATTTCGGTTCGTCTTCTGTCCTCGTTCTCAAACTTCAGCAAGTTAGTATCACGAAGTCCAGAGAAAGAATGCGTTGTGTCATAGTTTACAGCTTGGCTTGCGATATCTGCGCCCTTCAGCCTGACACATCCGATTTCATCGTGACATATGGATTACTTTGATCATTTGTGGAATGTGGCAATCAACTCGATTCCCCAAACCACCGTCGTCGCCTCTTACCACATGCCTGGCAGGTAACCGTGTCGATGTTCTTTGCTTCTTCTTGAAACCCGGCATGAGGCGGAACTCTTTCTGAAACGTGTCACAACTAAGTTTATTCAAACCAATAACAGGTTTCCGAAACTTGTCCCAACTAAGTTTATTCAAACCAATAACAGGTTTCCGAAACTTGTCCCAACTAAGTTTATTGAAACCAATAACAAGTTTCCGAAACTTGTCCCAACTAAGTTTATTCAAACCAATAACAAGTTTCCGAAACTTGTCCCAACTAAGTTTATCCAAACCAATAACAAGTTTCCGAAACTTGTCCCAACTAAGTTTATCCAAACCAATAACAAGTTTCCGAAACTTGTCCCAACTAAGTTTATTTAAGCCAATAACAAGTTTCTGAAACTTGTCCCAACTACGTTTATTTAAACCAATAACAAGTTTCTGAAACGTGTCCCAACTAAGTTTATCCAAACCAATAACCAATTTCTGTGGAAAAACGAAAGATTTTAACTGTAAAATAATCTCACATTTCAACAGTTATAAATGTTATATTATTGTTGAATTGTTGAAACAATATTATTTCTGGATATCAGATCAAGTACATGTATCAGGTCCGTAGATAAATCATCGTTAAGGGGGGTGGGGTGTGGGGTGTGATGCCATTTAAATGATCATTACTTTATTTTCGTGGGGTTATGGGGGTGGGAGAGGAGGGAGAGAAAACCAGTAAAGGAGCAGGGGTATACCCTATGTTCAATTTGCTTCCCAATACCTTCTCCTCTTATCTACGGGTTTCATTATTAATAGTACATGTTATCCCGGGGTCGAATGGGGAGTACAAGAAAGCAACACCGTGACTCGCCATGCGTGACGTTTACCAATAGAAGACCTGTTTGTCACTATGAATGTAGATAAGGAGGGGGTGGCTCACCCCACACCCCCCCCCCCCGCAGATCTAAGCATGACTTTTAGTACTGGAAGGTTAACAAAAAGGTCGGTAAAAACACACCCGTGGCGATTTTTTACAAAAATATCTTCTAAGTTTTCGTCAAATAGTGAAATTTACACACGAAATCGGACTAAAGACCACTTTTTAAGAAATTACTTTAGGTAAAATCTCCTCCTTAAGGTAATCATATCCACGGCCCTGGCAGTATAGAACTTGTATAATAATACTGACCAATGACAAGCACGGGAATAATCGAGTTGTGTCTTTAATAAGCCTGGGTTTCCAATGTAGGCAACAGGTCTTCTATGGAGAATGTCACGTGGCATGAGTATCTAAGTGGGCGGTAGGAGAGAAGGTTTTGGTTGTACCATCCCATAGAAGGTCAGTGACCCGGAGCCATGCTGGCGAAGTCAGGCACCTTGTCGAGAACTCAATTCCTTTCTACTTTTCTCTGGGTGGTTTTTGCTGAGGCTCTCGACATTTTGTCTACGGTTGCAGTTTTTGCTATGTTTAGTACACAACTGCTTTTTTGTGGTCACTTCATCTCCTATAATTCTCCTTCATTCTCTCCTTCTACTCCTCCTCGTTCTTCCACCTCTCCTTCTTCTACTCCTCCTCATTATTCCTCTCCTTCTACTTCTCCTCTCTCCTTTTCCTCTTCTCCTTCTTTCTCTCCTCCTTCTTTCTCTCCTCGATCTTCATCTCATCTACTCCTCCATCTTCTACTTATCCCCCTTCTTCCTTTCCTCCTTCGTCCTCTCCTTCTACTCTTCCTCATTCGTCCTATCCTCCTTCTAATCCCCCTCCTTCCTCTCCTCCTTCTACTTCTCTCTCTTTCTCTCCTCCGTCTAGTTTTCCTCCTTCTTTCTCTCCTTCTTCTATTCCTCCTCCTACTTTATGTCCTACTCCCTCTTCTTCTCCTCCTTCTACTCCACCTCTTTCTTCCTCACCTCTTTCTTCCTCTCCTCCTTCTACTCCACCTCTTTCTTCCTCACCTCTTTCTTCCTCTCCTCCTTCTACTCCACCTCTTTCTTCCTCACCTCTTTCTTCCTCTCCTCCTTCTACTCCACCTCTTTCTTCCTCACCTCTTTCTTCCTCTCCTCCTTCTACTCCACCTCTTTCTTCCTCACCTCTTTCTTCCTCTCCTCCTTCTACTCCACCTCTTTCTTCCTCACCTCTTTCTTCCTCTCCTCCTTCTACTCCAGCTCTTTCTTCCTCACCTCTTTCTTCCTCTCCTCCTTCTACTCCACCTCTTTCTTCCTCACCTCTTTCTTCCTCTCCTCCTTCTACTCCACCTCTTTCTTCCTCACCTCTTTCTTCCTCTCCTCCTTCTACTCCACCTCTTTCTTCCTCACCTCTTTCTTCCTCTCCTCCTTCTACTCCACCTCTTTCTTCCTCACCTCTTTCTTCCTCTCCTCCTTCTACTCCACCTCTTTCTTCCTCACCTCTTTCTTCCTCTCCTCCTTCTACTCCACCTCTTTCTTCCTCACCTCTTTCTTCCTCTCCTCCTTCTACTCCACCTCTTTCTTCCTCACCTCTTTCTTCCTCTCCTCCTTCTACTCCACCTCTTTCTTCCTCACCTCTTTCTTCCTCTCCTCCTTCTACTCCAGCTCCTTCTTCCTCACCTCTTTCTTCCTCTCCTCCTTCTACTCCACCTCTTTCTTCCTCACCTCTTTCTTCCTCTCCTCCTTCTACTCCACCTCTTTCTTCCTCACCTCTTTCTTCCTCTCCTCCTTCTACTCCACCTCTTTCTTCCTCACCTCTTTCTTCCTCTCCTCCTTCTACTCCACCTCTTTCTTCCTCACCTCTTTCTTCCTCTCCTCCTTCTACTCCACCTCTTTCTTCCTCACCTCTTTCTTCCTCTCCTCCTTCTACTCCACCTCTTTCTTCCTCACCTCTTTCTTCCTCTCCTCCTTCTACTCCACCTCTTTCTTCCTCACCTCTTTCTTCCTCTCCTCCTTCTACTCCACCTCTTTCTTCCTCACCTCTTTCTTCCTCTCCTCCTTCTACTCCACCTCTTTCTTTCTGTCCGCATCTCATATTGGGCCATGTGACACAGAACAGCCATGACACATGGTATTCCGTTCTCATTCACTGAATTACAACCATCTTCTTCTTCTTCTGCGTTCGTTCTCAAACTCCTGCAGATTAGTAGGATGTAGTCCGGAGAACGGAATGCGTTGTGTCATGGTTTATAGCATTGCTGCGATACCTGCGCCTTTCGACCTGACACATCCGACTTCAGCATGGCTTTGTTTGGGTCACTGACCCTATATAGGATGGGACAGCCAACTCCATAACATAACCTCCTTGGTCGTCTTTTACGACATGCGTAGAAGGTAAACTGTATTGCTATTCTTTATTCCCCTTTCAGGCCCTGGCAAGACACGGGTGCTACATCCTTCTAATCTGCAGGAGTTTGAGAACTAGAAGAAGAAATTTTCTTCTCTCTCTCTTTCTCTCTCTCTCTCTCTCTCTCCGTCCACTTCTTCTTTCACCATCTTTCGTTCTGGAACTTCTTTTTATTGGAAATATGTAGTCAATAAACGTTGTCATGCTCTACAACTTGACTGATATCTTTCGATCTGTCACAGATGTATATTTGTGTACAGAGTCCAATAGCTATAATTTATCAACCATTATTTGGTGTACATAGTCCAAAAACTATAGTTTTGCAAGCATTATTTTGTGTACATAGTCCAAAAACTATAGTTTTGCAAGCATTATTTTGTGTACATAGTCCAAAAACTATAGTTTTGCAAGCATTATTTTGTGTACATAGTCCAAAAACTATAGTTTTGCAAGCATTATTTTGTGTACATAGTCCAAAAACTATAGTTTTGCAAGAATTATTTTGTGTACATAGTCCAAAAACTATAGTTTTGCAAGTATTATTTTGTGTACATAGTCCAAAAACTATAGTTTTGCAAGCATTATTTTGTGTACATAGTCCAAAAACTATATTTTACAGCCATTATTTATTGTTTACATAATATAACATTATATTTAACATTGTATTACGTAACAAAACTAAATTTCCCCCATCCCAACCCCCTCCCCCCACCCCGGCGCCCCCCCCCAATCCAGGTTGAAATAAACTATTGGAAAGGAAATGTTGCAATTGTTCTTAAAATAATTTCAGAAACGAAGTATAATTTTTTTTCTTAAAATAAAGTCATCATATGTTTTCTAAAAAGAACCCCTCCCATGTTAGCGAAGTAGCATCTACGGCCCTGACATGGCTTTGGCATCAATTATCCTTTTCACAATTTGTTCAGACACTTACATGCCCATCCTGAGTGTCTTATTACCCTTTTGTAAAGTCTCCAATCCTCTTTCTTATGGTGCCTCCCTCCTGATAATGTCTAGGATTGACTGACTCCAGTTCACATGCAGATATATAAGTGATCTGTCGGTGATTTGACAATCTGACACTATAATCTGCAGACAATCCTTCCAACACGAAAATACTTACAACACACACGCACACATATGTTTTATGAATACATAAAAAGTATATATATATATATATAGAGCTGTTGTGTACTGAGTTTATGTGCTCAAAATGACGTCATTGAGAGTTGTGTATTTCCGTGGTGCAGTGTGTAGCGTGTATTAGCAGATTGCTGCTTGTTGCAGAGTTAACTTTTATTCGCTGTTACTATAACTAACTTCGAAATGCTTCGAGCTACTTTACCCAATATGAGATGGGCATGAGCAGTAGTATCTTTTCATAAAAGTTGCAGTGTTAGTGACGTCACACATCTACATTTAAATGCCCACAATTCATGTGGGTAGTGTCACCAGTAATGTAAATGAGTGGACAGCGACATAATATACACCCCTTGATTTGCCCAGGATGGAAAGGAAGCATAGAAAGCGGAACTATTTACTTCCATGTATGTTGTAAGAGGCGAATAAGGAGGGTTGGGGTGGTATTGGCTGCCCCATACCATATAGGGTAGAAGTGACTTAGACGTTATGTTGAAGTCGTATGAGTTCCGCCGAAATGTGCAGATATTACAGCTAAGCTGCAAACCATGACATAATTCATTCCGTTCTCCAGTCTACATCCTGAATATCTGGGAGTTTGAGAAGGAACACAGCAGAAAAATAATAAATACGAGTTGTATTCACTGACAGATACACAAAAATGGAATGGTTGATGGTTGTAAAGGGCATCACGGCTTTAGACAGAGACACTGGAATATGTGAAAGGTCAAAGGTGAGACAGATCAAGACTTGTAAACAAGGTTATGTTTCGGGATGCTGAATGGCAAACTGATAAACGGCGAATGAGAAGAGATGACTCGTGTTGGAAGTTATGATAACAGGCTGCAATTAACACTGATGCTCGTCAGACATAGGGCTATTCCACCTTCTCTTCTACCCCCCCCCTCTCCCCCAAAGCTATGAGACAAGCAGATCAGATGACTTTCGTTTCACTGAGTGCGAGATGAGGCAAGTCCTTTTCTCGGCGTAGACCTGTGCGCAGATAACATACTGCGTCCGACATCTTGGCTGATTCGACTTATCATTGGTTACTTTGCGTGTACCATGCTTCGCTAGCCAATGAAATTACGGAAAACGTTGGATCAACCAAAATAAGGGACAATGTTTGGAATATCAGTCACCAAAAATTCTGGATATAGACTGGGATGAAAAAAATGGGACCCAGAATCAGATACTCCCGAGAAAAAAAATTGAATGTGCGTAGAGGATTTATTATTGTATTCGGATTACCCTATATGTGATCCTTCCAACGAATCGACACGCCGCCTGCTGTTAGTTCCAATCCTGAATTTGATCGCTTTCAGACTTTCCAAATATTAACTCTGACAAAGGTAATTGTCAACCTACAGATTTCCATGATGGAGGTTATTTATGACACGAGGCTACTACTGCAAATTATTTATGAATAGAGGCTACTGCAGAGGGTCATTTATGAATTCAAGCTACTGCTGGGGGTCATTTATGAATTGAGGCTACTGCTGGGGGTAATTTATGAATTGAGGCTACTGCTGGGGGTCATTTATGAATTGAGGCTACTACAGAGGGTCATTTATGAATTGAGGCTACTGCAGAGGGTCATTTATGAATTCAAGCTACTGCTGGGGGTCATTTATGAATTGAGGCTACTGCTGGGGGTAATTTATGAATTGAGGCTACTGCTGGGGGTCATTTATGAATTGAGGCTACTACAGAGGGTCATTGATGGATTGAGGCTACTACAGAGGGTCATTGATGAATTGAGGCTACTACAGAGGGTCATTGATGAATTGAGGCTACTACAGAGGGTCATTGATGAATTGAGGCTACTGCTGGGGGTAATTTATGAATTGAGGCTACTGCTGGGGGTCATTTATGAAGTGAGGCTACTATAGAGGGTCATTGATGAATTGAGGCTACTACAGAGGGTCATTTATGAATTGAGGCTACTGCAGAGGGTCATTGATGAATTGAGGCTACTACAGAGGGTCATTGATGAATTGAGGCTACTACAGAGGGTCATTGATGAATTGAGGCTACTACAGAGGGTCATTGATGAATTGAGGCTACTACAGAGGGTCATTGATGAATTGAGGCTACTGCTGGGGGTAATTTATGAATTGAGGCTACTGCAGAGGGTCATTTATGAATTGAGGCTACTGCAGAGGGTCATTTATGAATTCAAGCTACTGCTGGGGGTCATTTATGAATTGAGGCTACTGCTGGGGGTAATTTATGAATTGAGGCTACTGCTGGGGGTCATTTATGAATTGAGGCTACTACAGAGGGTCATTGATGAATTGAGGCTACTACAGAGGGTCATTGATGAATTGAGGCTACTACAGAGGGTCATTGATGAAGTGAGGCTACTATAGAGGGTAATTGATGAATTGAGGCTACTACAGAGGGTCATTTATGAATTGAGGCTACTGCAGAGATCATTTATGAATTGAAGTTACTGGAGGAGGTCATTTATGAATTGAGACTACTACAGTGGGTCATTTATGAATTGAAGCTACTGCTGCGGGTCATTTATGAATTGAAGCTACTGCTGCGGGTCATTTATGAATTGAAGCTACTGCTGCGGGTCATTTATGAATTGAAGCTACTGCTGCGGGTCATTTATGAATTGAAGCTACTGCTGCGGGTCATTTATGAATTGAGGCAACTGCTGAGGGGTCATTTATGAATTGAGGCTACTTCAGGGGGTAATTTATGAATTGAAGCTACTGCTGGGGGTAATTTATGAATTGAGGCTACTTCAGGAGGTCATTTATGAATTGAAGCTACTGCTTGAGGTCATTTATGAAATGAGGCTACTACAGAGGGTCATTTATGAATTGAGGCTACTACAGAGGGCCATTTATGAATTGAAGCTACTGGTGGAGGTCATTTATGAATTGAGACTACTACAGAGGGTCATTTATGAATTGAAGCTACTTCAGGAGGTCATTTATGAATTGAAGCTACTGCTGGGGGGTAATTTATGATTTGAGGCTACTTCAGGAGGTTATTTTTGAATTGAAGCTACTTCAGGAGGTCATTTATGAATTGAAGCTACTGCTGGAAGTCATTTATGAATTGAGGCTACTGCTGGGGGTCATTTATGAATTGAGGCTACTGCTGGGGGTCATTTATGAATTACGGCTACTTCAAGAGGTCATTTATGAATTGAAGCTACTTCAGGAGGTCATTTATGAATTGACGCTACTGCTGAGGGTCATTTATGAATTGATGCTACTTCAGGAGGTCATTTATGAATTGAAGCTACTTCAGGAGGTCATTAATGACTCGATAAATCATTATTGAAGGTCATCATGCGGTAAAACACTATTACTGAATGTCATTCATTTTTTAAGCCAACTTCTATAGATAACTTTTAAATTCAGATACAAACAAACAACCATGCACTCAAACAAGCAAACAAATTATGATTCACATTTATCTCAAAATTCAAAGTACAGACACAGTATCAACGCGAATAGTGAAAGTAACCAAAAAAAACGTAATGTTTAAAAGCGGAAAAAAATGTCAAAATTGTATTCCATTCTGACGAATACAAAGAAATATAGCTAAAAATATTTCAATGACCCAGATACTAGAGACCTTTATTTTCCCATTTCCCATTCATGTTTTCATAAGAAGACATTTAGAAAGTTTACCTGTGACCAGCGTTACCATTCATGCGTATTTCTTCACCAGATCTGGAATTGTTTGTCTATGGAACTGGAGTATTTTCAAAATATTGAGTGGTAACATTGCCCGGTACCATGAAACTAGGCTTAGATAGATCAGTTATTTTCTTTTTCACAAAAATGTTTGCAAAGGTAAACAAAAAAAAATGTTGAGATGTTTATCTTTGTCATGCTGAGGTTAGCAGACGAGGCAGCAGCTCAGAGAAGATCTGTGGAAACACAAGCTTCCACGTGTCTTAGTAGTGTGTCTCCATCATCTGGAATGTTGAATATATTCTGGGGTAGGGGTACAGGAAACTCCTGGTGCGATGTACTCACGCACAAATTGCACGTGTTGCGATTTGCCAGTTTGCGCACTAAAAAATCAAATTAAATCTAGACACAATTTTATGGAATATATTAGATCGTTTCATCTAACATTTTAAAAAAAAACACGAAATGTCTGCAGCAAAATTAAATAGTAAGAGGTGAGGAATGAACACGTTAATAAGTTCTACAAAGCGCATAATCGTTACATTTATGTTTCGACCAAAACGCCTCTATTAAACACACACAAAAATAACAAGCCTCGCAAATTTTTAATTTTTATATATTTTAATAGACCTCTTCCTAAATATCAAGAAAACAGATGTAATGGTTATTTCACAGAAACAAAATATCACACCGTGCAAGATCAAAGTGAATGATATAGTATTAAAACAGGTCCATCAATTCAAATATTTAGGTACAACGATTACAACAGATGGAAGAGGTTCAACAGAAATAAGAAGCAGAATAGGATAGGCAAAAACAACATTCAGAAAAATGAAAAATATATTGTGTAATATGACCTCTCATGAAAGAGAGTTCTGCAGTGCTATATAACTCCTATACTAACATATGGGTGCGAGTCTTGGACAATAAACAAACTGGAAAGTGGGAAAATAGAGGCAATAGAGATGTGGTTCTATAAAAGAATACCATGGACTGCCAGAAAAATTAATGTAGAAGTGTTGAAAGAGTCAAATGCCAAACGGACCTTAATCAACAATATAAGAAAAAGACAATCTTCCTGTTTCGGCCACTTCATGAGACATGCAGGTTTAGAGAACATAGTCTTAACAGGCAAAATTGAAGGCAACAGAGACAGAGGGCGACAACGTGAGAAAATATTAGACAGTTTGGCAACCTGGCACTACAGGGAAACAACAGCGATCTTGATACATAATACTGTGGACAGAGAGCTGTGGAGTGTCATGACCGCCTACGCCAGCCGGCATGGCACCTGATGATGATGATGATGGTATATTTGGGAAAAAAGAACTATAAATTAACATATGGCAGTATTAACCTTTTCGGAAGGGGAACTAAAAATTTAAGTTCCCATGTACAATCTATTCCTTTTTGATAAGGGAACTAAAAATGTAAGTTACGATGTACAATCTATTTGTGAAAGGGAATTGAAATTGTAAGTTACAGGGTACAGTCTCTTTTTTGGAAAGGTAACACAAAATGTAAATTCCATGGTACAGTCTCTTGTTGACAATGTAACTGAAAATGTAATTTTTAGGGTAGGGAAAATTTATGAAAAGGAGACTTAAAATTTAAGTTCTAGAGTCGGGTACAGTCTCCTGCTGAAAAGTGAACACAAATTATAATTTCTAGGGTCGGGTACAGTCTCTTGTTGAAAAGTGAACAGAAATTGTAAGTTCTAGGGTCGGGTACAGTCTCTTGCTGAAAAGTGAACACAAATTATAAGTTGTAGGATCGGGTACAGTCTCTTGTTGAAAAGTGAACACAAATTGTAAGTTCTAGGTTCGGGTACAGTCTCTTGTTGAAAAGGTAACACAAAATGTAAGTTCCAAGATACAGTCTCTTGTTGAAAAGTGAACACAAATTGTAAGTTCTAGGTTCGGGTACAGTCTTGTTGAAAAGGTAACAAAATGTAAGTTCTAGGGTCGGGTACAGTCTCTTGTTGAAAAGGGAACACATAATGTAAGTTCTAGGGTAGAGTACAGTCTCTTCTCTTATTGAAAAGGTAACACATAATGTAAACATCGAAGTACAGTCCCGTACTAGATTGAATGTCTAGCACGCGGAACGTAGCTGTTGAGAAAACACACAACTAAACGACAAGAGCTATTTACTTTTGAATCAGGAAGAAAATCTTAATCCATGACACACACGTTGCGTGTAATTAGTGACGTGTCTACACAGAATTGTATGACACATCTACACTGCAATTGATGACGCATATACACTGCAATTGATGACGCATCTACACTGTACTTGATGACGAACAGACAACGCATTTTATGACACATCTGCGTTTTATCGAAGAATTGTGTTTTTAGCAACCATGTCAATAACAACAATAGAGACAAAATAGGAGGGAATTAGGGGAGATGTAATTAATGGGACGGGGGATTAATGAGCAAAATACCCGTAAGTTACAGGGATCATCAGCATGTATTTATTTATTGAATTTTCTTGGTGATGTTTAGATACCAATTTGAGAGTTGATGTCTGATTTTCCTTCATTCCCTGGTTGTTCCATTATGAACATGAGTCACGAATTACTTTTTGTTAATTCTCTGATTGTTCCATTATGAACATGAGTCAGGAACTACTTTTGTTAATTCCCTGATTGTTCTATTATGAACATGAGTCAGGAACTACATTTTTGACTTTTGGAAATTAACAGTAATGTGTTGTCAGGTCTTCAAATGGAGATACACATTTGTCTAGAATCTTCTGCTGAAAAAATCCATACAATGAAGAATCACTTGTTTACAACTGCTTTCCGATCACTTGACAATTGTCTCTTGACTACTCACCTTCACTACTTTACCGTTAATCACTTGACATTGTGTATACTCTAGCGACACTTGACAGTTCTATCACTTGACTATTTTAGTTCTTTCAGTGCTTCTCTAAAAAAAAATCAATATGTCAATGAATAAGGTCGTGGTAGCAGAATCGCGACCATCAATGTAAATCTCCTAGGATCAGATATAACTTAACAGCACTGAACTAAACAGCACTGAACTAAACAGCACTGAACTAAACAGCACTGAAGTCTGTGGTTGAAAGGGGCATACTTCACCACAAAAGTTACCAATTAAATGATCAGTGTCTGATTCATTATTTTATTATATTCAATGACCATTGTTGCCGGGCCTGAAAGGGGAGAAAAAAAAAATAATCACACAGTTACTTACCGTGCATGTCGTAATAAGCGACAATGGAGGTTTTGGGGTCAAATTCACAGAGGGTTAAGGTAACACAGAAGCCATATGAATGTTTTGCGCCAGAGGACGTAAATATCGCAGTCACGCTGTAAACCATAATACAACGCATTCGATTCTCGGGACTACATCTTGCTAATCTCTAGGACTTTGAGAAGGAAGAAAAAGAAGAAGAGATGAATTATATCACAGTTTGCAAATAAGGGAAGAGAAAGGATAACATGGCGTAGTAGCCGTCTCTCTCAAAGAAGAGTATCACACACACCACGTAACTCCGTAGCTCGAAACGATAATCCCCTGGGATATCTGATGTATTCACTTTGTAAATAAGACACTGAGACTTAGATTCTTCTTCATCTACGTTCTCAAGCTCCTGTAAATGACCAGGATGTAGTCCTGAAAACGGAATGTGTTGTATCAAGGTATGCAGCTTGGCTGTGACATCTACAGAATTCAGCGTGACACATCCGACTTAAGCGGGATTTTTGTGTCACACTGAACCCGTATGCACTGAGGCTGCTCCAATCCCACGCTCAAAATCTCCGTAACCGCCTTCTGACGACGTGCATGACATGGAGCAGTGTTGCTATTCATTCCTCCATTTCGTTCACCGGCAACACGCGGGCGACTAGCGGGTTTCAAACCCACGTCGTCTTGGTCATATAGGGAATTCCATAAATTATATCAACTATTAGGGTGAGAGCGCCCGAAAATTTTAACAAAAAGGTGGGAGGGTTTGATAAAAGTTGATGCCAGCAATACTGTTTTTTATACACGTGTTATAATTTTTGAATTAAAAAAAAAACAACCTAATTATAAATATGTTAAATAAATCACGTGCTTTTCTCATACGTTTCTGCTTATTAAGAATTTTTTAGGGGGAGGAGGGGGAATGGGGGTGGGGAGTGAATTAAATATTGAATAATTAAACAGCGGGATTCCTGTAAATGATAAATTTGATGAAGATGATAATTAAATTATCTCTGTACTTGTGAGCAGATAGCTCTTGACCCTGTACTTGTGAGCAGATAACTCTTGACCCTGTACTTGTGAGCAGATAACTCTTGACCCTGTACTTGTGAGCAGATAGCTCTTGAGACATGATGATAATGTAATAATCCCTTTAGCCTCCACCTAGGGATTTGCCACAAAAAACAAATGTCTGATGTCCGCTGGTCAGCATCTTTTCGTCCACCCATGGGGATCTTTTCATAGAAAATAAAAGTCCGAAATTAATTCAAGACATGCAGTGACGACCATTTTCTAAAGTTGACAGATTGCCAGCCTATCTATCCACTTGACATACTCATAGTCACATAGGTTGTCAGCCTATCCATCCACCTGACATACTTATAGAGTTATATAGGTTGTCAGCCTATCCATCCACTTGACATACTCATAGAGTCACATAGGCTGTCAGCCTATCTATCCACTTGACATACTGATAGAGTCACTCATAGGTTGTCAGCCTATCCATCCACTTGACATAATGATAGAGTCACTCATAGGTTGTCAGTCTATCTATCCACTTGACATACTCATAGAGTCACATAGGCGGTCTGCCTATCCATCCACTTGACATACTGATAGAGTCACTCATAGGCTGTCAGTCTATCCATCCACTTGACATACTGGTAGAGTCACTCATGGGTTGTCAGCCTATCCATCCACTTGACATACTGGTAGAGTCACTCTTAGGTTGTCAGCCTATCCATCCACTTGACATACTGGTAGAGTCACTCTTAGGTTGTCAGCCTATCCATCCACTTGACATAGTCGTTACCTACCAAACATTGGCGAATAATTGTTGACGTAATTCACGGGCAATCCTTTAGCGAACTGCTTAAGCACAAGGATCGCCCTCGTGCCGCCAGGGCCCGAATAGGGAGTAAAGAATAGCAACACTGTTTACCTTACATGCACGTCGTTAGAACCGTGTGGTTGGTTTTTCGCAGTAGCACGCAAGTCTTCGAAATGCCGCCCCCTTCCCACTTAAAAATGATTTTTCGAAATGCCGCCCTTCAAATTTATTTTGATTTGTGCCGCCTGCTGCGGCCTCCTCTCTATATCAAAGTATGGCACGGCCCTGCATATCTTAGAAGGCGACTAAAGAGGTTGGAGGTAGTTGGATGTCTGATTCCATATAGACTGAAGGAATTCTGAACCAAATCCCTTCTATCGGAACCGAATCGCGTTGCAACTCACCTAAACAGGTTTTCCGTACTTTTCCCCATCCCATATAGGGTCAACATTACCCAGAGCCATGCTGAAGTCGGATGTATCAAATATCAATGTAATACCGTAAACCACGACACGACACATTCCAATCTCCGGACTACATCCTGCGAATTTACTGGAGTTTGAAAATGAACACAGAAGAAAGAAGACACACACACGGATATGGACTTTATTCCTTCCCCCTCCCGCCCCAGCCCCCCCCCCTCACGCTTCATCCCCCCCCCCCCCCCCAAGAAAGAACAAAATATGAGATATGCACGAACTGTGCAAACAAAACCTGCACAAGTAAAAACAAAACAACATATTGCCTACGTCACGCACGCTCCTGCTCACGCACACAAGAAAAACAACACAAGTTCAGACTGCAGCTCAAGCACATGGTCACATAACTACAAAAAACGACCAAATTCGTAAAATTGAACAGATGCATTAATTACCTTTCATGCGTTTATGTAAGAAGAAGAAGAAGAAGAAAAAAAACATGTTTATATGATAATGTCATCAGTTGCGCGGCTGCTGCATGAGATCACTTAGAAAAATACGCTCGTACATACGTATGCATTAAAAGCATACTTTCAATGCCGTGTTAGCACGGCGCATGTGTTTCAATGAACTGTTATCTTAATAACGAAATACGAGACATGGAAATGAAGCGTTACTCTCGCCACAAGACCTGCGATCAGAATCAAAATAAGCCTTCAAAGTGACGATTTTTACTATTACCGCATTTTTCGTTGGTTGCTATGTATGTAAGTTGTGTCGCCTGCTAACATCGAACAACGAAATGTACGGAAATAATGGTAAAATGACATTTAAAAAAACCTGTGTTGACTGATAGTAGGTTTTCTGTTGACAGCCTCACAACTCACGTCAGTACTGCCTTTGTTTTGTTATGAATTTTCAACTTCAAAATAGGTATTTAGGTCTTCAGACTGTAGATTGGCAGACAAACTGAAGTCAATAGTAAGTCCACTTGAAAGCAGATATTTCGATCTTCAGAAAATAGATACGGAGCCAAACTGAAGTCAATAGTCCACTTGAGGGCAGATATTTCGGTCATCGGATAGTAGATAGGAGCCAAACGTAAGCCAATAGTAAGTCCACTGAAGGGGCAGATATTTCGATCTTCAGAAAGTAGATAGGGATCCAAACTGAAGCCAACTGCCCACTTAAAGGCAGATATTTCGGTCTTAAGTAGATACGGAGCTAAACTTAATTCAATAGTCCACTTGGGAATAGATATTTCGGTCTTTGGAAAGTAGATATAGAGCCAAACTTAAGCTAATAGTAAGTCCACTTGAGGGCAGATGTTTCGATCTTCAGAAAGTAGATATAGAGCCAAACTTAAGCCAATAGTAAGTCCACTTCTTCTTCTTCTTCAGCGTTCATTCTCAAACTCCCGCCAGATCTCTCTTGTAGCAGAACAATGGCCGCACTAGATTTCCAGCAGGATGTAGTCCAGAGAATGGAAATGCGTTGTGTCGCCGTTTTATTTGCGCCAATGGCCCGACACATCCGTCTTCGGCGGAATAAGTCCACTTGAGGGCAGATGTTTCGATCTTCAGAAAGTAGATATAGAGCCAAACTGAAGCCAATAGTAAGTCCACTTGAGGGCAGATGTTTCGATCTTCAGAAAGTAGATATAGAGCCAAACTGAAGGCAAATGTAAGGCACAAAATGGAAATTAAACATTACGATGTCAACTCTGTTCTATAGTATTAGAAAATGGACATGTGACACTTCGTTTTCTTTTATTGTTCGTTCTCAAACTCCTGCAGATTATCAGGATGTTGCTCGGAGAATGGAATGCGTTGATTCGTGGTTAACAACATTTACTGCTGAAATATCTGCGACTTTCGGCCTGACTAATCCGATTTCAGCATGACTTCTGAATCATTATGACCATCTATGGTACGTGACAGAGAACTCCACTCCCCCCCCCCCCCAAACTTCCTTAGTCGTTTCCTATGGCATTCGTGACAGTTAACTGTCACTATTCTTTGCTTCCCTTTCGGGCTTCGACAACACATGGATGTGGTAATAACTAGTTTAGTAAATAGCAAATCTGTCAGCCCTGTTACCTATTGCTACCAAATTACAATCCTTCTCTCTTCTAAGACGTTACTATTAGTTTCTTGAATGTCATACTTTTCTCTTCTAAGACGTTACTATTAGTTTCTTGAATGTCAACTTTCTCTCTTCGAAGACGTTACTATTAGTTTCTTGAATGTCAACTTTCTCTCTTCTAAGACGTTACTATTAGTTTCTTGAATGTCAACCTTCTCTCTTCGAAGACGTTACTATTAGTTTCTTGAATGTCAACCTTCTCTCTTCGAAGACGTTACTATTAGTTTCTTGAATGTCAACTTTCTCTCTTCTAAGACGTTACTATTAATTTCTTGAATGTCAACTTTCTCTCTTCTAAGACGTTACTATTAGTTTCTTGAATGTCAACCTTCTCTCTTCTAATACGTTACTATTAGTTTCTTGAATGCCATACTTTTCTCTTCTAAGACGTTACTATTAGTTTCTTGAATGTCAACTTTCTCTCTTCTAAGACGTTACTATTAATTTCTTGAATGTCAACTTTCTCTCTTCTAATACGTTACTATTAGTTTCTTGAATGCCAAACTTCTCTTTTCTAGATGTTAGTATTAGTTTCTAGAATAATTACGGAACGAATCTTGACTTCTCCCTACATGGCTGAACTTAATAAAGTTAAAGAACAGCGGGGTTTTGTTTTAGTACAACATTTTGTTTGGCATTCTGTGTTGTTAAATTACACTTCAAGGCCTGGAACGATGGTTAATTACAAGAACTGCTTAAATAAGGCAGGACATGAACTCGTTCAGAGAGTAGTCTCATTGTGAAGATCAAAGACAAGTCGAGAGGATGAGTACTGTAGTGCGTGAGGGTACATCAAGAGAGTGGGGAAATGTGGGATAGATTCTGTCATTATAACAGCTTCAGCAGTCTGGTTAAGATAAACATTGGTGGTCCTGTGGGTCAAGATGAAGGCACTAAGGCTCAACATCTTGTAATTGTTGGATTTGTAGATCTCTCGTGCCTTTTCTTCGTCAGAGAATCATTATTATTTGAATTACGTTCGTCTCTCCTTTTTCTTCTTCTTCTTTTCTTCTTCTTCTCCTTTACATCTATTCGTTCTTCATCTTCTTTTCCTTTTCATCTTCGTTTTCTTCTTCTTCTATTTCTTCTTCTCTTTTCATCTTCTCGTTCTTCATCTTTTTTTCCTTTTCATCTTTTCTATCTTCTTCTTCTTCTCCTTTCATCTTCTTTTTCTTCTCCTTTTTCCTCACCATTTCATCTTGTATTTTTTCTTCTCCTTTCTTCTTTTTCTTCCTCCTCATTTTCATCGCTTCTTCTTCTCATTTTCATCACTTCTTCTTCTTGTCATTTTCCTCTCCTTCTTCCTTATTCCTCTCCTTTCCATCTTTTCTTTCTTCTTCTTTTCCTTTTTATCTTTTTTCTTCTGCACTTTCTTCGTCTTCTTCTCTTTTCATCTTCTTCATCTTCTTCTTTGCCTTCTTTTTTTCCTTTTCTTCTTTTCGTCTTCTCTTCTTCACCATTTTACTTTGTCTTCTTCGTTCGTTGCATCATCCTTTTATGCACTTCTACTTCTTTTTTTTCTTCTACCCCTTTTCATATTTTCTTTCTTCTTCTTCTTCTCCTTTTCATATTTTTCATTTCATCTTTTCCTCTTTCTTTTTCTTATTATATTCTACTTTTCATCTTCTCCTCTTTCTTTTCCTTATTATATTCTACTTTTCATCTTCTCTTTCTTTTCCTTATTATATTCTACTTTTCATCTTCTCCTCTTTCTTGTCCTTATTATATTCGACTTTTCATCTTTTCCTATTTCTTTTCCTTATTATATTCTACTTTTCATCTTCTCCTCTTTCTTGTCCTTATTATATTCGACTTTTCATCTTTTCCTATTTCTTTTCCTTATTATATTCTACTTTTCATCTTCTCCTCTTTCTTGTCCTTATTATATTCTACTTTTCATCTTCTCCTCTTTCTTTTCCTTATTATATTCTACTTTTCATCTTCTCCTCTTTCTTTTCCTTATTATATTCTACTTTTCATCTTCTCCTCTTTCTTTTCCTTATTATATTCTACTTTTCATCTTCTCCTCTTTCTTTTCCTTATTATATTCTACTTTTCATCTTCTCCTCTTTCTTTTCCTTATTATATTCTACTTTTCATCTTCTTTCTTCTTTCTTCTGCTTCTTCTTCTTCTCCTTATTCTTCTTCTTCTTAGTCTTTTTTCTCCTTCTACTCTCAAATTTCTGTTGCTGTCTAGGATGCAGTCCAGATAAGAAAAAAAAGTCGTTCTACCATGATTTGTAAATTCGTAATATCTGCGCCTTTCGGTCTGGTACATCCGATTTAAGCATGGTTGTGAGTCACTTCTATCTTTCATGTACATAACAGCTAAATCCACCCCCCCCCAGACATTCTTATTTGTCTTTTATGACATGCATGACACTTTACAGTGTTGCTATTCTTTGCTCCCCTTTCGAGCCACTGGTAACGCGCGACTGACATTTGCTTGTTATATTTGTATACTTTGTATGGCGCCCGTTCTCAAACTCCTGTTCACTGTCGGGATGTAATCCTATCAATGGAATGTGTTGTTGTGTTGCTTGCATTTTATCTTCAGTATGTGTGACTTTCTACATTCGATTCTAGTATCGATACAACGATTTATATATGATACATTCTATTCTAGTATCGAAACAATGATTTCGACCTGATACATTCGATTCTAGTATGAATTTCTTTTTTTTTTTCTTTGTTCTTTCTTACACTCCTGCTCATGATTCAGACTTAGTCCAAATAAACCTTTCTGCCTTGGTTTATAGCTTTAGTCAGATGTCTGCAGTTTCCTGCGCGACATTTCCCTTAATCGCCTCTCATGATAGAAATTATTGTGTTATGATACGTTTAAAAAAAGTCAATTCCACCAATATAAGAGCTCCGGAGCAGGGCATGCTAGACACGATGCACAAATATTTTCTAGCTGCACTAGTGAACATTTATTCAAGGACTGGAAATTCCCGCAACCTATGTTAACAAACCGATCGTTTGTGTGACGTCGTAGCAAATACTTCTTGCATCTCTAGATGTCTGTGGTAGAATTTGTAGAGGTTAGTAATTCCTTGATCGTTTACACTATAAGACATACTGTCTAATGGGGAATCAAACTTTTTTAATGAAACATTTGACTATTCCCATAATTGTCTTTCTCCACCGTGATTATAATTTGTGTGACAGCCAATAAAAATCAAGGAAATAGTCAACTGAGCAATGTTAGAAGGCTTGATTTCCCATTACCCAATATGTCTTATAATGTCGGTAACGCAAACAATTCATGAATGGCTGCTAGTGAGGAAAAAAAACAACGAAAATGTTATAAGCAGAAGTGCATACGACGTGAGCACGCGCGTGTGTATAGTTTACGAGCGGATATTGAAATCGCGTGCGCTTCTGTCATAATATTACAAGGTCGTGTATGTTTTGGAAGGAAGATTCAGATCTGAGTGAAGGAAGGAGTGAACTTCTTTCGAGATTGACAGACAGAGTAAGAATGATCAGTGAGGAGGATGGAGGTAAAGCTGTCGATGAGTAAGATGGAGTTAATATATTGATGAGGGTGGGGCAGTGTTCCCCTCCCCTTTTGGTACATACAACATGACATTGCCCTTGTGTGTCGGAGTTTGATTAGGGAGCAAAGAATAGAAACGCTGTTTACATTCCGTGCGTGTCGTACGGGGAATCTAAGGAAGTTATGGCATGAAGTTAACTGTCCCATCCGAAGAAGGCTTAAAGGGATCCCAAACGTCTTGCTGAAGGCGTATTTTTCATGACAAAAGCTGAAGACATCACAGCAAAAGTAGTAAACTGTGACACAACGCATTCCGTTCTTCAGACTACATCATGATAATCTGCAGGAGTTTCTTCTTCTTCTTCTGCGTTCGTTCTCAAACTCCTGCAGATTAGCAGGATGTAGTCCGGAGAACGGAATGCGTTGTGTCATGGTTTACAGCATTGCTTCGATATCTTCGCCTTTCGGCCTGACACATCCGACTTCAGCATGACTTTGGATCTCTGACCCTATATGGTATGGGACAGCCAACTCCATCCCATAACCTCCTTAGTCGCCTTTTACGACATGCGTGGAAGGTAAAATGTGATGCTATTCTTTGCTCCCCTTTCGTGCCCCGGCAACAGACGGGCGATATGGGAGTTTGAGAACGTGCACTAAAGAAGAACACAACATTTATACATAGGTAAAATCGTTTAAAAAAATGTATACAAGATATCCTGAACTGTTTCCCTCCCAAAAATTATACGAAAAAAATCTCCTCAAATCTCAAAAATTATTTCTTGTTAAAAATATTTAACAACCACCCCTAGCTGGATGTTCCTGCTAGATTTCTCTTGTAGCTGGATGTTCCTACTAGATTTCTCTTGTAGCTGGATGTTCCTACTAGATTTCTCTGTAGCTAGATACTCCTACTGGATTTTTCTTGTAGCTGGGTGCTCCTACCAGATCTTTCTTGTAGCTGGATGCCCCTACAATATCTCTGTTGTTGATGGATGCCCTACTAATTTTGCCCCTAAATTCGTTTCCTACTCATGGAATTCATCCTCTACCCCCGTATTTAACCTGAAACTACTGCTCGCCCTTGTGTTGCCAGGTGAAAAGTGGAGCATAGAATAGTGACACTGCTAACTGTCATGCCCATAGTAAGCGGCCAATAAGGATGTCTTAGAGGTGGATTGGTGGTGCCTACCCAGCGATGATTAATGTGTCCCAAAGGTCATGCTGAAATCGGATATGCCACCGAAAATGCGCAGATATCGAACAGTTTTTTCACACGCTTCCAGACTACCGACAGATAGCATTCCACAAATTACCATAACACACAGACATCACGGCTATAAAGCCAAAGGTAGATCATGTAAAAGATGGATCACAGAAATCAACGAAGCTATATGAACAAGCCTACAAACAGCACACAAGAAGACCATGTTCAGAGAACTCTTCAACCCCTGACGCCGCAGGGGAAACAAGGGCCACAACGTATATATAGTTAGATCGAACAATCAGGTGTAAACAGTAACACAAAATATTCCGTTATCGTGACTACATCTCTCTAATCTGCAGAATTTTCGGACTGAATGCAACCGATTGATGAAAAGAAAATTTTCTCTGGAATTGCAATTCTTAGATTTCTGATGACCATATTGTGGTCTGCTTTTTCCTATACGTGCTCAGTCCTTTCAGTAGAGATGTACCCTTCATGTCGTTAATATGTTCGCAGATACCTTCTATTGTTGTCAATTCTGTAAAAGAACATTTTGTGCGCGCATTGGACTTGCTAGTCATTTAAAAACGCAATATTAACTCTATTATTTTATTATTTATTGTTATTATTATTATGGTTGAGTTTTTGGTCATCGTCGATCACGACGGACGAACATCATCATCAATATGACACAGAATAGTGGCTTCTCGACGAGGCCTTGCCTTGGGTCACAGAGACTCGGAAGAGAATAATTTTGAAATTGGTGGGGAAGGGGGGGGGTCCTCCGAGAAGTACTATTTCAAATATAAACATTGTACAATGACTTACCTTGTATCGAATATATAGAACGTCAGCAGATAAAGTAGTTTAGTGACCTTATGAGAATGGACCCAAGTCAATTACCACTGAGAGCGTATAACAAACGATTAGCTGGAAAAAGAGCAAAGGGAAGACCTTGAATGAGATGTATCGATAATATCACGACCATCCTCCACAATCACGAACTCAGTACGATTTAGGCATCACATCTGGCCTTGAACAGAAACTTACAGCTCCCACCCTTACGCTTAACGGCATGTGTGGATGCTATCAATCAGCTTTCACCTGGGGATAGACAATAGACAACGATTCACCACCGGTAAAGCTTAGAAAACCTTGGTGATTTGGATAGAATGTCAATGACTTTTTATTCGGAGTGACGGTGGGAGGGTGAAATAGGCACGATGGATGAAAATTGTTCCCAAAAAGGGACTTGGGGCTAAAACAAAATGGTCCAGAACAACTGATATAGAGCACGTAAATCCAGATGTCAAATATTTCTAGACAGCCGAAGAAAATATCTTGTGAACCAGACATCACGGTCTGATTTCAAACCAAACAATTGGTGGACGCTGAAAGTTGACAGTTTCGTCATGAAGATACCTCCCGCCCAGAAAAAGTGTTACTCCCTAAATTTCATACCAAGTGTCTCCAACTCCTTGTGTTATCACAGCTAACACCCCCCCGGTAACTTCAAATGATATCCCGAGTGACAGAAATGAGTTCTGACTGCTCTTGAGAACCCACCAAATTACCAGACACTGTCTCCGAGAGAAATGCGAGCAATAAACACGAATCTCTTCGACAGAATAATCTCTAGTCCATGAATGATGGGGGTTTCACTTTCTCTAAGACTTTATTGCACAAAAATTATGTAAATAAATCATGGACTGGCATCAGTCATGTTTCATTTTCTGTTCTTCCCTTCCACCCTTACAACATTTGTATCTAATCTTGAATTGGTCACATGTGAACATTCCTGCCAACAGAATTGTTTACTAAAGCAAAGACTAATGAACATTCATCATCATCAAGTGCCGTCTCCGCAACGAAGGTTGGCTGCAACGTATCTCCAACATCTCCTGTCTCTTGTCTTGGTGGTGCACTCTGCTAGACTGTAACCTGTCCATCGTGTAATGTTACTCTCCCACTTGTGTCTCTGCCTACCTCTTACTCGCTTCCCTTTGTACCCTCAAGTAAGGTCTTCAATAAGGTGTCATGTCTTTTAATGTATCCAAAGTATTTTATTTGCCTGATCTTTATTTCTCTTAGTAGTTCTTTCTTCATATTAAGTGTCTTTAGCACCTCTTTATTTGTTTTCTTCTCTTTCCATGATATTCTCCCTATTCTTCTATATACCCACATCTCAAAGGCAATCAATTTTGTCTTATAATTGTTTATTTAGTGTCCATGTTTCTGAGCCATACATTAATATGGAATAGATGTAGCATTTTATAATTCTCATTTTTAACTTGTTTGTAATTTCCTCATGTCATTGAAGGTACTTTTAGCCATTTCTATTATCCTTTTAACTTCTGTTTCACATCTGCCATCATTTGTGACTATGTGTCCAAGATATTGATACTGTTTTACTTGTTGTAGTTTCTCTCCCGGTATGTTTATGTTTACCTCCTGTTCTTCTGTGTCTTTGCTGATTATCATGGTTTTTGTTATAATGAGAACTTTAAAAAATCAGAATTAAGGATAGGTTTTGTCTTTCGCCATTTTAATCATTGGAAATCTTCATTCTTCTGCCCGTATGATGCCGGGGCCCGTTCGGGAGCAAAGAATAGCAACACTGTTTACCTTCCACGCATGTCGTAAAAGACGACTAAGGAGGTTATGGGATGAAGTTGGCTGTACCATCACATATAGGGTTAGGGACCCACAGCCATGCTGAAGTCGGATGAGTCAGGCCGAAATGCGCAGATATCGCAGCAGTGCTGCGTGTGACACAACGCATTCCGTTCTCCGGACTACATCATGCTAATCTGCAGGAGTTTGAGAACGAACGAAGAAGAAGAAGATCATTCTTCTTCTTCAGCGTTCATTCTCAAACTCCCACTGGATCTCTCTTGTAGTAGGACAGTGGTCTAGGCAGAATTCCAGCAGGATGTAGTCCAGAACATGGTAATGCGTTGTGTCGCATTTTTATTTGCGCATATGGCCCGACACATCCATCTTCGGCGGCGGAAATCATCATTCTACGTGAAGCAATTTGACTCTTATCGTTATTTTATTTGCTGTCAACAGAAAAGTACATACACAGCAATCAATTACAATCACGAGAAAAGTCAAACAACATCACGTTAGAAGGATGATTTCCAATGAGTCCACAGGGCTGCATAAATAACGAGAGTCACGGTGCTAAGTGTATTGTGTAGGTAAGAGACATGGACAGCCTACTCAATTTACGAAAACAGCTTGAACATGTTTTTTCTTGGTGTTTTTCCCCCTTTCGTTCTCTAATTCCCATCGGATTTCCCATTTCCCTGGATGCTCCTACTAGATATCTCTCTTGTAGATACATGCTCCTACTAGATATCTCTCTTGTAGCTACATGCTCCTACTAGATATCTCTCTTGTAGCTACATGCTCTTACTAGATATCTCTTGTAGCGACATGCTCCTACTAGATATCTCTCTTGTAGCTACATGCTCCTACTAGATATCTCTCTTGTAGATACATGCTCCTACTAGATATCTCTCTTGTAGCTGGATGCCCCTACCAGATCTCTCTTGTAGCTGGATGCTTCTGTTAGCTTTCCCGCAGGTTATAGTCGTGAAAAAGAAGATATGCTGAGGTCGGATATTATGGGCAAAAAGACGTAGATTTCGCATCTAAGCTGTAAACCTAGAGACATTGCATTCCGTTTTCTCGCTACATTCTGCTAGTCTGCAGGAGTATAATCCCAGAGAGAAAAAAAACCAGATATAGAACTGTGATCTGACTCGCTTGACATTGTTGTACAATATGGACAATCTATGTGTTGACACTAGCAGGAAAATTCATTTTACTCGCGAATTCTAATTTGTAAATAGGAACTATCGACTAAGCATAGATTAATTTCAACCTTGTTCGGCTTATGGCTTGGGTTTGATGCCTGGGGGATCAAGAAATGATTACTTCCAAATTACTTTTAATGTTCACAAAATTCGATTTTTGCTCTGTCGCGCTTCATTCGACACTTTGATCAAAGTGGCAGCAGTTTAGAAGTGTGTGAACGAGAAACTGACAACAGACCTCAGACTAGCCTCTAGTTTCTGACACGAGAGGTCGGATAAAAATAACCATTGCGTAATGATGTTCCCTCACATCATGGAAGCAAGCAAAGTTTGCCACTGAAACTTGTTTTTAAAAAAAGTTGTGTACTTTTTTTATGTTGACATTTTTTTATTTAATCTTTTTTTTTTAAATGTGACCTTCGATTCCAGGTCAATCATTTATTTTTATATGGTCATTTTTTTATATTTTTGTTTCATTCACTGTGAAAATAATGTCAGTTCTGTATGATGCTGATGTTGATGATGATAGTGTTGGTATGGCGGTTGTGATGTTGTTATGATGATGATGACGATAATGCGTGTGATGATAATGATTGTGGTGAACCCCGAGATCACGTCCGTGTTTTCGGCGCCCGAATTGGAAACACAGAACAGCAACTGTTTAACTTTCATGCATGTCGTAAGAGGCTACTAAGTAGGTTATGGGTAGATTTGGCTGTCCCATCCAATATAGGGTCAAAGTGATCCAGAGGGCATGCTGAATCGTGACGTATAAAGCCGAAAGGCGCAGCTATCCCTGTATAGCGGTAAATCACAATACAAGGCAATCGGTTCTCAGGACTACACCTTAACAAGAACAGGAGTTTACGAACGTAGAACTAGAACTCCAAGTCAACACGTTTATTATTTACACTTGTTCCCTGATGTATGAGGGTCAAACCCCGAGTCAGCACGCTTCTTTATTCACACTTGTTCCCTGATGCATGAATGTCAAACCCCGAGTCAGCACGCTTTTATTCACACTTGTTCCCTGATGCATGAATGTCAAACCCGGAGTCAGCACGTTTATTATTCACACTTGTTCCCTGATGCATGAATGTCAAACCCCGAATCAGCACGCTTTTATTCACACTTGTTCCCTGATGCATGAATGTCAAACCCCGAGTCAGCACGCTTTTATTCACACTTGTTCCCTGATGCATGAAAGTCAAACCACGAATCAGCACGCTTTTATTCACACTTGTTCCCTGATGCATGAAAGTCAAACCACGAATCAGCACGCTTTTATTCACACTTGTTCCCTGATGTATGACTATCAAACCCCGAGTCAGCACGCATTTATTCACACTTGTTCCCTGATGTATGACTATCAAACCACGAATCAGCACGCTTTTATTCACACTTGTTCCCTGATGTATGACTAGCAAACCCCGAGTCAGCACGCTTCTTATTCACACTTGTTCCCTGATGTATGACTAGCAAACCCCGAGTCAGCACGCTTCTTATTCACACTTGTTCCCTGATGTATGACTATCAAACCCGAGTCAGCACGCTTTTATTCACACTTGTTCCCTGATGTATGACTAGCAAACCCCGAGTCAGCACGCTTCTTATTCACACTTGTTCCCTGATGTATGACTAGCAAACCCCGAGTCAGCACGCTTCTAATTCACACTTGTTCCCTGATGTATGACTATCAAACCCGAGTCAGCACGCTTCTTATTCGTAATTGTTCCCTGATGTATGAGGGTCTAAGCCTATTTGACACCGAAGCCATGCTGAAATCGGATATGTTCAACCGAAAGACGCACATATTGCAGAAATCTGTAGAATTAATACACCGCATTCCGTTCTCTGGACTTCATCCTGTCAATTTGGGGAGCTTGAGAACGAAATAAAAGAGAGATGAAACATGCTTAATGTATCATTTTCGATAACGCATGAACGCCGCTCCTGTTAAACCCAATCTTAACCTCAACCCTCTTTACTCGCTTCTTACTCTATAAATTTCACTTTGCGGTGTTATTATTAGCACTTATTTCGCGCCCTGTGGACACATTGGAACCTTTCCCATTCAGTGCTGACGTTCCCTCATACAAACATTACCCAAACAGCTGTTTCCAAAATAAAAATTCGTTTATTTTTATACAACGTCTTCGACCTAGAAACTGGGTCATCCCCAACTTTCTAATTAAAGATTTGGCAAGTGTATGACTCATTGATGACGCAGTTTTCTGATGCCAGTACTCAAAGACAAGACCTGATTATTATTGGAAACTGACGTAATCAGCGGTGTCATCATTTCTGCAATCATCTCTTACTGTCAGCCACAGAATCATCGATTTCATATGTGTCTTACACAGAATAATCATCGATTTTATATTGTCTTACACAGACTAATCATCGATTTTATATTGTCTTACACAGACTAATCATCAATTTTATATGTGTCTTACACAGACTAATCATAGATTACATATGTGTCTTGCGCAGACTAATCATCGATTTCATATGTGTCTTACACAGACTAATCATCGATTTCATATTGTCTTACACAGACTAATCATATATTTCATATTGTCTTACACAGACTAATCATCGATTTCATGTGTCTTACACAGACTAATCATAGATTTCATATTGTCTTACACAGACTAATCATCGATTTTATATTGTCTTACACAGACTAATCATAGATTACATATGTGTCTTACACAGACTAATCATCGATTTCATATGTGTCTTACACAGACTAATCATCGATTTCATATTGTCTTACACAGACTAATCATAGATTTCATATTGTCTTACACAGACTAATCATAGATTTCATATTGTCTTACACAGACTAATCATAGATTTCATATTGTCTTACACAGACTAATCATAGATTTCATATTGTCTTACACAGACTAATCATAGATTTCATATTGTCTTACACAGACTAATCATAGATTTCATATTGTCTTACACAGACTAATCATAGATAGAATAGATTCTTAATTATGTTCTCCGCCCCCTCCCCTCTACCCAATCCCAGACAGACACATTATAGATTGAATAAGGCTTATCAAGTTTCTGTGACAAGTAAACAATGACACTAAGGACTCACAAAAACCACACCTAATTCGATGTTCCTTTTTCCATGACATGCTCAGTTTTGCTTACGAAGGAGGAACACCATCATCTTAAAAATAAACCATGTTCTTTTTTTATCAGATTTTTTAAATAATTTACACAAAAAGATTTTGTATTAGATTAACTGTTTAAGGAGCATCAGATGCAAAGATAAGATATATTAACTGCTTAAGGAGCATCAGATGCAAAGATAAGATAGATTAACTGTATAGGGAGTATCCGATGCAAAGATAAGATAGATTAACTGTATAGGGAGTATCCGATGCAAAGATAAGATAGATTAACTGTATAGGGAGTATCCGATGCAAAGATAAGATAGATTAACTGTATAGGGAGTATCAGATGCAAAGATAAGATAGATTAACTGTATAGGGAGTATCCGATGCAAAGATAAGATAGATTAACTGTATAGGGAGTATCCGATGCAAAGATAAGATAGATTAACTGTATAGGGAGTACCCGATGCAAAGATAAGATAGATTAACTGTATAGGGAGCATCAGATGCAAAGATAAGATAGATTAACTGTATAGGGAGCATCAGATGCAAAGATAAGATAGATTAACTGTATAGGGAGCATCAGATGCAAAGATAAGATAGATTAACTGTATAGGGAGTATCAGATGCAAAGATAAGATAGATTAACTGTATAGGGAGTATCCGATGCAAAGATAAGATAGATTAACTGTATAGGGAGTATCCGATGCAAAGATAAGATAGATTAACTGTATAGGGAGTACCCGATGCAAAGATAAGATAGATTAACTGTATAGGGAGCATCAGATGCAAAGATAAGATAGATTAACTGTATAGGGAGCATCAGATGCAAAGATAAGATAGATTAACTGTATAGGGAGCATCAGATGCAAAGATAAGATAGATTAACTGTATAGGGAGTATCAGATGCAAAGATAAGATAGATTAACTGTATAGGGAGTATCCGATGCAAAGATAAGATAGATTAACTGTATAGGGAGTATCCGATGCAAAGATAAGATAGATTAACTGTATAGGGAGTATCCGATGCAAAGATAAGATAGATTAACTGTATAGGGAGCATCAGATGCAAAGATAAGATAAATAAACTGTATAGGGAGCATCAGATGCAAAGATAAGATAGATTAACTGTATAGGGAGCATCAGATGCAAAGATAAGATAGATTAACTGGATAAAGAACATCATATCACTCCATATCACCATCTCGGAGGTCGTGGTTATGGATTACCAAAATCGCAACCTCCACCACTTACGACAGTTATTATCTTTAATATAACTTAATTCAACTAGCGTCCGCGGTTGAAAGCGGTGTACATCACCATATGAGGTACTATTTCTATATATGTGTTGTGTCCTTTGCACAATTTTAACCTCCTTGCCACTTTGTAAGCTTCGCGGTTCTGTGCAAACTGACCATCCTCTTCAGTGGCGTATAAATGTCTCAAATATCCTGTATCCATCACACATATACGGACATCTTCTACACTCGTTCTCAAATTCCTGCAGATTGGCAGGATGTAGTCACAAGAACGGAATACGATGTGTTATGATTCCCAACATTGCTGCGATATATGTCCTCTTTTCTTGGTAGGTGATGTCATGTTCTTTTTGTTCCTGTGTTGCTCCATCTGTTGCCAGTCTATCTGCCGCTTCATTTCCTGGTATGTGACAGTGGGATGGTATCAACTGTAGTATGACCCATTTTTGGATGCTCACTGCTTATACTTTTCACAAAATTATCGAAATGGAAAATATATATATATATATATAAAATTAAATCAATCAATCAATAAACCCGTAACCCTTCAGGGTCGTAGGGGTACCACATTGGATGCCTCAGCACACAGAGTCCTCCAGCGAATTCTATCAGCGATGCGGATGAGTGTGGAAATATCTTGCCCTGTCCATTCCTTGATGTTGTCTGTCCATGCCTTTATTTGGCCTCCTCTGCTTCTTCCACCCTCGACAGTTCCCGGCAGTATTGTTTTTGACAAGGAATCGTGCCTGCATACATGTCCAAACCATGCTAGTTTTCGTCGTTTCACTATTGAAAGCAATGGCTCCTGAACACTTGCACAAAATATATATATATATATACAAACATGAATGGAAGTTTGAATAAAGATAACGTCTTCATCTTTTTCTTTCGTTCTCATGCTTCTGCAGGTTAACAGGATGTAGCCCGGAGAATGTAATTCATCGTGTCATGGTTTACAGCTTAGCTGCGACTTTCGACCTGACACATCCAATCTCATCTATTCTTCTTGTTACTTTGACCATATATGGAATGTGACGACCAACTCTACCCTAAAACTTCCTTAGTCGCCTTGTGCCATATACATTAAAGGTAAATAACGTTGCTATTTTGTGCTCCCCAATCGGCCCGCTACAACAAGAGCGAGTAAAGATAACAATATTTATCTTGCTAAATAGCAATAGACAAACATTGAATGAATTCGCGGACTTAACCATATGCCAGTTGGTACTGTCAACTTGCCTAACGCCAATAAAAATTCCTTTTACCTATAATAGTCGTCATTTCGTCTTGACCTTCAGGACTTTAACGATCCTGGCAATCTGTTTCCGAACAAGAATTGTTGACCTTTGTAACAGAAAAATTACCGCATCTATTTCTTAAAAATTTACAATTCCGGAGTAGTTTGCCAATTTTGTGGAACTTTCTGTTTACCAGTTTGTGGAACTTTCTGTATATTTTTCTTGGAAATTTAAAGATGTTAGTAGTAGATAGATTTTTAAGAATTAGTTAAGGTGTGGGACATTCAGTGTGGAGATTGTTTAGGTGGGGGACATTCAGTGTGGAGATTGTTTAGGTGGGGGACATTCAGTGTGGAGATTGTTTAGGTGGGGGACATTCAGTGTGGAGATTTTTTTAGGTTGGGGGACATTCAGTGTGGAGATTGTTTAGGTGGGGGACATTCAGTGTGGAGATTGTTTAGGTGGGGGACATTCAGTGTGGAGATTGTTTAGGTGGGGGACATTCAGTGTGGAGATTGTTTAGGTGGGGGACATTCAGTGTGGAGATTGTTTAGGTGGGGGACATTCAGTGTGGAGATTGTTTAGGTGGGGGACATTCAGTGTGGAGATTGTTTAGGTGGGGGACATTCAGTGTGGAGATTGTTTAGGTGGGGGACATTCAGTGTGGAGATTGTTTAGGTGGGGGACATTCAGTGTGGAGATTGTTTAGGTGGGGGACATTCAGTGTGGAGATTGTTTAGGTGGGGGACATTCAGTGTGGAGATTGTTTAGGTGGGGGACATTCAGTGTGGAGATTGTTTAGGTGGGGGACATTCATTGTGGAGATTGTTTAGGTGGGGGACATTCAGTGTGGAGATTGTTTAGGTGGGGGACATTCAGTGTGGAGATTGTTTAGGTGGGGGACATTCAGTGTGGAGATTGTTTGCTCTCCAACATCCAACGGGAATGTTCGTGTCATTTTCTCCAAGGATCATGAAGAGCGTTCTGCTACTGTTTAAATTTCGCTATGTAAGTCCAACACATCCGTGTTGAGCGTTCTGTTTTAAATTTGGTTAGCTTCCCTAGCGTTGCTGTCACCACACAACGAATGTGAAGCAGTTCTTAGTCCTGACAGTTTTTCACTCATTGTGCCTGTGAACTTTGCAGGCTTGACAGATGTGTGCCCATGTATAGAATACAACCAGAAAGTAGAACATGTGCTACAGAATTGCCTATCCATGGAGGTAGTCGAGCAGAGATGTAGCCCTCACCCTTCAACCTGAAGAAAAAACTGCATGGCGTAATGCCAATCTTGAGACAGAAATGATTTTTTAAAATCTGTTATCTTTATTTTTTTTTAATCTATGTTCTTGAATGAGCGATCGACGACAATTAAGGAGTATGCAGGACAGGATTATCCATGGAAGATAGTTTCCGACGAAGAAATGGTAGACAGGAATTTGGACTTGAGTCCATTACGTCTGTCTTCGAACTTCTGGAAAACGTACCTCGTGTAATTAGATTTTCCATTTCAGCTGTGCCAATGAGGTTTGGTGTCGTTCACGAAGAATAAGTTGGTCTAGTCCACGCAACAGCAGAAATAGGTCTAGTTCAAGCAGCAGCAGCATAAATAGGTCTAATTCAAGCAATAGCAGAAATAGGTCTATCACAAACAGCAGCAGAAATATGTATAATTAAAGCAATAGCAGAAATAGGTCTAGCACAAACAGCAGCAGAAATAGTTCTAGATCAAGCAACAGACATACGTATAGTTGAAGCAGCAGCAGAAATAGGTCTAATTCAAGCAGCAAAAAAGCAACATAAATAGGTCTAATTCAAGCAGCAGAAATATGGCTAATTCAAGCAGCAGCAGCAGAAATGGATCTAGTTCAAGTAGCAGAAATAGGTCTAGTTTAAGCAGCAGAAATAGGTCTAATTCAAGCAGCAAAAATAGGTCTAATTCAAGCAGCAGAAATAGGTCTAGTTCAAGCAGCAGAAATAGGGCTAATTCAAGCAGCAGAAATGGATCTAGTTCAAGCAGCAGAAATATGTCTAGTTCAAGCAGCAGAAGTAGGTCTAATTCAAGCAGCACAAATAGGTCTAGTTCAATCAGCAGCAGCAGAAATATGTCGTTTAAGCAGCAGAAATAGGTCTAGTTCAAGCTGCACTATTGTATTATTATAATAGTACAATAATAAATAGTATTGCTTATGTATAATATTGAGCGCCTCTTTGCAAGTTTCTGTAGATCAAGTTATTGCTTATATCCAATATTGAGCGCCTCATGACAAGTTGCTGTAGATAAATTTATTGCTTATATCCAATATTGAGCGCCTCATGACAAGTTGCTGTAGATCAAGTTATTGCTTATATCCAATATTGAGCGCCTTGTTGCAAATTGCTGTAGATCTAGTTATGCTGTATGCACAATATTGATCGCCTGATTGCAAGTTGATATTGTTCTAGTTATTACTTATGCCCAATATTGATCGCCTTGCTGCATGTTGCTGTAATTCTAATTATGTTTATGTCCAATATTCTGCTGTCTCTGTTAATTGACCTGTGACTTTTGCCAACAGAAGACCTACCAAATGATTTCAAGAAGAAAAACATTAGTGTCTCTTCCAAGAATTCTAAGAATAACAGAATAAAAACATTATTGTCTCTTCCAAGAATTATAAGAATAACAGAAAATCATTCGTGTCTCTTTCAAGAATTCTAAGAATAACAGAAAATCCTCGGTGTCTCTTAAAAATTCTAAGAATAACAGAAAATCATCGGTGTCTCTTCCAAGAATTCTAAGAATAACAGAAAATCATCGGTGTCTCTTCCAAAAATTATAAGAATAACAGAAAATCATCGGTGTCTCTTCCAAGAATTCTAAGTCGACACAGATTTAGAACCACTTAGTTAACAGCCAAATTATGACAGCGTCTAGCAATAATGATTTCATATTGATTGCCCAGTTGTTGGCTGTAGGATTAGAGATAAATGACTAACCAATAGACTAGTCTAAGATTAGAGATAAATGACTAACCAATAGACTAGTCTAGGATTAGAGATAAATGACTAACCAATAGACTAGTCTAAGATTAGAGATAAATGACTAACCAATAGACTAGTATAGGATTAGAGATAAATGACTAACCAATAGACTAGTATAGGATTAGAGATAAATGACTAACCAATAGACTAGTCTAGGATTAGAGATAAATGACTAACCAATAGACTAGTCTAAGATTAGAAATAAATGAATAACCAATAGACTAGTCTAGGATTAGAAATAAATGAATAACCAATAGACTAGTCTAGGATTAGAGATAAATGACTAACCAATAGACTAGTCTAGGATTAGAGATAAATGACTAACCAATAGACTAGTCTAAGATTAGAGATAAATGACTAACCAATAGACTAATTCGCCGATTGGTTCAGCTGATGATTGATCGATCGCCTCAATCACTGCCGTGAAAAATTTAAAGATGACAGGTTCGTTGAGTAATGGGAATGTAACCGTCCCATTGCCAGAAGTATTTATCGAAGACATTACGCGGTAACATTTGCACTTCCCAGAAGTTCTTGTCACTGTCGAGATGTCATTGTTAAGATGTCATTGTTAAGATGTCATTGTCAATATCAAAGTATATTTGTGACACAGCCTTCGATGTTCTTGTGGTCAATAGCTATTAGTGTTGTTTGTAGGGTTGTGTGTAGTGGTTAGTGTGTAGTGTTTGGTGTGTTGTGGTTGGTATGTAGTGATTGGTGTGTAGTGATTAGTGTGTAATGGTTGGTGAGTAGTGGTTAGTGTGTAGTGGTTGGTGTGTTGTGGTTGGTATGTAGTGATTGGTGTGTAGTGGTTGGTGAGTAGTGGTTGGTGAGTAGTGTGTAGTGGTTGGTATGTAGTGATTGGTGTGTAGTGGTTGGTGAGTAGTGGTTGGTGGTAGTGGTTGGTATGTAGTGATTGGTGTGTTGTGGACGGTTGCAGTGGTTGGTGTATTCTAAGGGATGTTTGTTGTTTCGTAATAGTCCTTGTCTCGATTGGTCCGTTCTGGTGACTTTGAGTGCACGGTTTGAATGTCTTGACAAAATCGCATCTTTTTTGGAGATGCGGTTAGTCAAGTACGGAAGAACGCGTGTGCAATAGTTGCTAGGCGATATGGTGCCGTTGGACGGACTGGTTCAATTCCCGTTAGTCTCAATAATTTGTGTGAGATACAATTTTTAATCAATGGACTTCAGTCCAACTTGACACTTTACCTGAGTTACTGTACTGTTTTCTTTTTCTTCTTTAATGTGTTTTGTTTTAAAATTCCTGCAGATTAGCAGAGTGTAGCCCGGAAAACTGAATGCGCAATATCATGGTTTGTAGCATGGCTGCAATACCTGCGTCTTTTCGCATAATATTCTACTTTAGCATGGTATCTCAGATATTTCATCCTCTGACAATTTCAACGCTAGAAACCCCCATAATCGCATGGAACACGTGGCGAGTACAAAGTTGCTATTCTGTGCTCACCTTTCTAGCCCCTTCACCACACCGACGGGGTGATATTAAAATAGTGTTTCTCCCAATAAAGTTAGTTAAATATGTTTTATGGTGTTGTTCGCTGTTCATCTCATATAGCTTCTTATTATTTTACACGGATACATCAGTACATGTTCTATTATTTTACACGGATAAATCAGTACATGTTCCATTATTTTACACGGATAAATCAGTACATGTTCCATTATTTTACACGGATAAATCAGTACATGTTCCATTATTTTACACGGATACATCAGTACATGTTCCATTATTTTACACGGATAAATCAGTACATGTTCCATTATTTTACACGGATAAATCAGTACATGTTCTATTATTTTACACGGATACATCAGTACATGTTCCATTATTTTACACGGATACATCAGTACATGTTCTATTATTTTACACGGATAAATCAGTACATGTTCTATTATTTTACACAGATACATCAGTACATGTTCTATTATTTTACACGGATAAATCAGTACATGTTCTATTATTTTCAACGTATATTTTTGTGATATCTATTTCTCCTGTGATACGTTTTCCATTCTCAAGAATCCAAACAAAGAGATGCCTACTTTGACACTCCCGCTGCCAACATCAACGAATACTTTATGTACATTACTTTCCATGTCAACACAAATTTCCTTTATTATTGTTTGTGTTCTGTTGTCAGTCTGTCTTCTAGTTTACGTTCGGTGTAACGTTTCTTCATTGTATTTGCTCAACAGTAGATTTTTCCGTCTAGTGTGAAAGCACTGTCTTCCTATTTACACACAGTACAAATGTTACATGCGTCAAAACTAAGAGAATCGAACTAGTAATCACACGTGATCAATGTCGATCTCTAGCGGGACCTTGAGAATGATAGTAACTAGTGGTTGGACTTGACACTGACGTCAGAGCTCATAAATACGCGACTAATTTTGACTGCGTCATTGGTTCCTATTTTCTAGCGACCTATTTATTTATCGGTGATCTAGATTTTTATCAGAGGCGTAACCACCAATAAATATGTCCCCTCCCCCAAACCCTTACATTTCTAACAAATTATTTAATATATTTACTATTTATCAAATGGCTGCGGTAACTCAGTTGTGGTAACTGACAGAGGGCGACAACGTGAGAAAATATTAGACAGTTTGACAACCGGGAACGGCAAGGAAACAACAACGACTTTGATGCATAATATTGTGGATAGAGAGCAGTGGAGAGCCATGACCGCCTACGACAGCCAGCATGGCACCTGATGATGATGATGAACTCAGTTGTTAGTGAACTGGCTTCCTAGTCAGGTGGTCTAAGGTTCAAATTTTAGTTCAATCGCAAATAGTTTTCAATCTCCAACGATTCATATGTAGATCAAGACTAAGGAGAAATGGGTGACAAATATTATCGGATCAAGTAAAAGCGGTGAGCGTGAAGTTTATGATCATCCCTACACACACACACACACACACACACACACACACACACACACACACACACCTGTGTGTGTGTCGGTGGCTCATGTTTGCCTTGCGGCGTCAAGGGTAGAAGAGTTCTCTGCAATTGTCCTTCGTGTGTTCTGTTTGTAAGCTTGTTCCTGTGGCCTCTTTGATTTCTGTGATCCATCTTTCACATGGTCTATCACTGGCTTTTATAACCGTGATGTCTAAGTGTCATGGCCATCTGTGGCATGCTGTCTGTTGGTAGTCTGGAAGAGTGTGAAAACCACTTGATCTGTTGGTAGTCTGGAAGAGTGTGAAAACTACTTGATCTGTTGGTAGTCTGGAAGAGTGTGAAAACCACTTGATCTGTTGGTAGTCTGGAAGAGTGTGAAAACCACTTGATCTGTTGGTAGTCTGGAAGAGTGTGAAAACCACTTGATCTGTTGGTAGTCTGGAAGAGTGTGAAAACCACTTGATCTGTTGGTAGTCTGGAAGAGTGTGAAAACCACTTGATCTGTTGGTAGTCTGGAAGAGTGTGAAAACCACTTGATCTGTTGGTAGTCTGGAAGAGTGTGAAAACCACTTGATCTGTTGGTAGTCTGGAAGAGTGTGAAAACCACTTGATCTGTTGGTAGTCTGGAAGAGTGTGAAAACCACTTGATCTGTTGGTAGTCTGGAAGAGTGTGAAAACCACTTGATCTGCTGTCAACAGATACTGGTATTGTTTTGGTTTTCTGTCTGATGTTATCATTTCTAATTCTATCTCTCAATGACACTCCCGAGTATTCTTCGTAGAAATATCATTTCTGCTGTCACTATTTTTCTTTTGTCTTCCTATTTTTCTGCTGCCATTGTCCAGGTTTCTACATATATTTGTCTTTGGTTAATACAAAAAAAATAATACCGGGGGAGCACCATATTTCTCAATATGTTCTGACTCTCTACGTTCGCGTTCGTTCTCAACTCATCCTACAGATCATCAGAATGTAGTCCGGAGAATTAAATACATTGTGACACTGTTTTACAGCTTTGATACATGCGCATCTTGGCTGGACACATTCGACTCAATACACTTCAATGATAAACATTACTGGCACTTTTAATCGTTGGTCAGGTATAGGCTATTACTGTAACTTTCAACGTACTCTAAGATCTCTACAGAATTAATTAGGACTTCATTCGCTACGTTTTTATTATTGTCGTGTTTTTCGTTGGTCACTAATTATATACTTGGAATCGCACGCCAAAAATAGCTAAGGAAGACCAATGAAATCACTAAAATAATCAGAATCGGCCTTCCACGACGGTCTTGCTGTAGCTCTCTTTCATCACAGTTGGGATTTTATAAATTGTCCCCTGCTTAATGGTTAAGCAATTTGCGGTTGTTCAACATATCACGGGTTCGAATCTGGATTGTCATGCGTTTTTGTGTTTATTTTAGCGTGTATAATTTAAGCTGTTCGTCTGTGGAAGTCAACGAGGACCATTCAACTCAACTGGGATGATTGTGAAGATGATGATGTCTGCGATTCGCTCGACTGTGACTAAGGAGTCATGTCCATGTTTGGAAATGTCTACCACACTCTAGGCATGTGTGTGAGGAGTCTTATGACATTGTGTGTATCCCTTCCTATTGCCATGGTTTCTGTTTTATTTATTCTTATCTTCATGTTGTTGTTCTTGCACTCGATGTCCATGGATGTTAGATAACACTGTAGTTCAGTTTCTTCATATGCTACTATAGCCTGGTCGTCGGCAAAGAGTAGCTTATTAGTATTTTCATTTTGCCTCTTGGGTTTTTTTTCGTAATGTTATCGATATATGTGATAAACAGAAGTGGTGATAAAATGCATCCTTGCCAAACTCCCCATGTGACTTTAAATGATTTTGGTGTTCCTTTATTCGTTCGAATTACACACTCACAGTTCACATATACGTTTTGGCATACTTTAATAAGGTGGTTGTTGACTCCATAGTTGTATATCCACACAAGCCTAGAGATACAATCAGAACACCGACAGGAAAATTCTGCAATAATTATGATGCAGAAATCCAGGCAATTAGTGTGGCAGCTAAAAACCTGCTGAACTCCAACTCTGGCCTACAGCCTGTGGTATTCCTGACAGATGCAAGGTCAGTGCTTCAAGCACTCCAGTCTGGAAAACTAACAGACTTAAAAAACTACTTAGCGAATTGTCTTACCAGTATAGGGTAACCATACAGTGGATACCCTCTCACTGTGGAATACCAGGAAATGAAAAAGCAGACCAACTGGCTAAGGAAGGTGCTGCAGAAGACCAACCAGATATACCAATCACCTACCATCAGAAAAAACAGATGATAAAGTCAATAAGAAAGCCACAAACACCAACACAAGATGACTATCACATTATGAACAGATCAGAACAAGTTATAATTCTACGTCTCAGAACAGGACACAACCGACTCCGCAGTCACATGTATACAAAGTTCAAGATTGGCAACACAGCCATGTGTACATGTGGACAGGCAGCACAGAGTGCCAAACATATACTTCAAGAGTGTTCTGAGCATGAAACGCTGAGGCAGACATATTGGCCAGAGGAAACAACACTGGAATCAAAGCTCTATGGGACACTGTATGAACTACAAAAGACAGTGAGTTTTATTAAGGAGACAGAATTACAGATATAGACATGTTTCAAGTGAACGAAAGAAGAAGAAGAAGACTCCATAGTTAGCCAGTGTGTGCCATGGAACGTGTCTATTTACTCTATCACCAGACTACAAAACAAGAAATCAAATATACTTCATCACTGTACACCACAGATAGAAATCCAATATATCGTAAGACATATCCTGGGGTCATATGTAATTCTAACCACAAGCTGCTAGTAGTAGATTTAAAGATTAGACTTAATGGGTTAATGAAAAGCACATGTCCTATCAGATTTGACACTAGAACAATACCAACAAAATGTAGGGGAGAGGTGGAGAACACGTTTAATACATTGATGGCCATTCCTAGAGGAAGTGGCACCAGACTAACACAACATTAGAGACTCAATAGTATCATTTGCACACACTCACATACATCGAAAAGTAGTAACAGTAACATCAAGAAGAGAATACATCACAGTTGAAACATTACAAGTGACCAATAACAGAAAAAAACACTAAAATCACTAAAAAGCTGACAAACAGTGAGAAGAATACAAGAAATAAAGTAGAAATAATCAGAAGAAATATTAGTCACGGAAAGAAAATTGCATCCACAAGAAATGAAAAGAAAGTTAACAACTGAAGGAACAGCGAGAAACCAGAATAATGTTTAAAGAAGCGAAAAACACTAACAGCAAGATTTCAACCAACCGCTATAGCGATTGCAGACAATTTGGGAAACACACTACCAGAAAATAAATACATTCTGAACAGGTGGACGGAATACTGTATGGAAATTTACGAGAATCCAAACAAAGACAGACTCAAACATACAGAAATACAGACACACAGAATGTGAAACAGAACACATAGAAGAAGCACGTAGGGCAATTAAAAACGTAAAAACTGGCAAGTCACCAGGGCGCGATGAATTGGTTACTGAATTGGTACACGCTGGAGAAGAACTAAGTGTAAAGGTCTTTCACGCCGTCTGTATTAAGATCTAGAGAAAAGAAATATTACCAAACGATTGAAAAAAAAATCAGTATATGTGCAACTTCCGAAGAAGGGCAACTTGAAATCGCTCAAATGACAGAAAACTTGCACTGATCAATCATACCAGCAAAATAAACATCAGGATAATCATGACAAACATGAAACAACATATGGATAGAAAAATTAAAATAGTTCATGCAGGTTTTTTGACAGAACAGAGGTACTAGCGATCACATCTTTACCATCCCGTAGTCGTAACCTTCGATAACAGTTGCCATGTTGTTCCGACAGGCCGACGTTGTGCTTGAACTAGTTACGGGCACGGCGTGGGTGGGCGAAACAACAAAGAAACCAGTCGTAAAAGCCAGAGTTGTGCCCTGATGTCGACGACTGTTTTGGGGCATTAGACTCGAAACACTATCGATTCGGATGACTGCTGGAACAGAGGGCGGAGCACTTATGGGAATGCCCCATGTGCTGTGAGGCCAGTTTATAATCAAGAACATCTTTAATATATAGAAAAGTGCAGAGTTCAATGCAGACATATACACCTGTTTCATAGACTAGTCAATGCAGACATATACACCTGTTTCATAGACTAGTCAATGCAGACATGTACACCTGTTTCATAGACTAGTCAATGCAGACATATACACCTGTTTCATAGACTAGTCAATGCAGACATATACACCTGTTTCATAGACTAGTCAATGCAGACATATACACCTGTTTCATAGACTAGTCAATGCAGACATATACACCTGTTTCATAGACTAGTCAATGCAGACATGTGTACCTGTTTCATAGACTACTGAATGCAGACATATACACCTGTTTCAAAGACTACTCAAATACATTTGAATGCGTAACACACCATAAATAATGGAAAGCATGTGTTATTCTAAGAATAACAGAAAAGCATCGGTGTCTCCACCATCTCCTTCTTCTTCTTCTTCGGCGTTCGTTCTCAAACTCCTGCAGATTAGCAGGATATAGTCCGGAGAACGGAATGCTTTGTGTCATGGTTTACAGCATTGTGCGATATCTGTCCCTTTCGGCCTGACACATCCGACTTCAGCATGGCTTTGGGTCACTTACCCTTTATGGGATGGTGCAACCAAGTCCATCCCATAACCTCCTTAGTCGCCTTTTACGACATGCATGGAAGGTAAACAGTGTTGCTATTCTTTGCTCCCATTTCGTACCCCGGCAACACACGGGCGACCACACTATCTAATATCGCTCATTAAAACGCTTCATCAGGCGCACCCTAATGCTCTCCTCGAGGGAGAAACATCTTACTAGTTAGAGGTCCAAAAAGGAGTCAGACAGGAATGTATCTCACCACAACTTTTCAACATGTATGCAGAAAACATCAAGCGAAATGTACGAGACGACCCACGCACACACATTATGAACAGTTTAGACCTTTGAATATCGGAGCGCCCTTGTGTTGTCAGCGCCCGAAAGGGGAGCAAAGAATATCAACACTGTTTACCTTCCATGCATGTCGTACGAGGCGACTGAAGTAGTTATGAGATGGAGTTGGATGCCCCATCCCATATAGGGTCAGTGACCCAAAATCATGCTGAAGTCGGATGTGTCAGGCCGAAAGGCGCAGATATCGCAGCAATGTTATAAACCATGACACAACGCATTTCGTTGTCCTGGCTACATCCTGCTGATCTGCAGGAGTTTGAGAACGAACGCAGAAGAAGAAGAATATCGGATGTTATGAGATTACAGTAATTAGGTATGCAGATGACACTGCGCTAATATCAAGAAGCCCCAAGAGTTTGGTTGGTTGGTTGGTTATTTGGTTGGTTGGCTGGTTGGTTAGTTGGTTGGTTGGTTGGTTGATTGGTTGGTTGGTTGGTTGGTTGGTTGGTTGGTTGGTTGATTGCTGATCCAGCGGCCCATGGGCTTATGCCTTTGACTCAATGCCAGTGTGTGATATATGCATGTGTTTATGAGCTGTTGTTGTGTTCCATATAATGTGTTCCATTTATCTGGACCTGAAGGGAGAAGCATTTTCCTGATGTCATCCAGCGCTGGACATTCAAAAAGGTGGTGGTCAACAGTTTCATAGGGATGAGTGCACAGCCGGCACCCTGGAGTGTGTTGTGGTTGTATTCTGTTCAGATGATTGTTAAGTTGTACATGTTGTGTGGTGTGCAGTCGGAAGATGATACTCTGGTCTTTCCTTCCCAGGAGGTTGATGCTGTCTTTAGGATTTTGGGCTGGTCCCCACGGGTTTAAAACACATGATTATGTCAGTTACATTTCACAAAGAAGCACAAATTATTCTCCTCATTGAAAAAAAGATCAAAAATAATGCATTTAAACAGAAATGAATTCACACCTACAATAGTAAAGTAAAAGGTTGCTAGTAATTAATAAAGTGTAAGTGTTTCATTATAGGAGTCCTGGGATTGTGGGGGGGGGGGGAGCTACCGAACCTTACCCGAAGCGTCACGCGTGGCAGATAGTGGAAAAGCTTCTAGATATAGAGGAAAGCTTGGAACGAGGTAATGAAGTTTTGCTAATAACTAGACACGTACATACTCACAGCATTGAAGAGAACCAGCATCTATCACATCTCCAGCAAGTACACAAACTTCACAAACTTTCCAACTGACATTGAAACACTAACTGATTTTGAATGGGCAGCCGCCGAAGACGGATGTGTTGGACCATTGGTGCAAATAAAACGGCAACACAACGCATTTCCATTCTCTGGACTACATTCAGCTGGAAATCGTGTAGGATCATTGTCCTGTTGCAAGTGAAATCCAGTGAGAGTTTGAGAATGAACGCTGAAGAAGAAGAATGGGCAGAAAATAGTCTCCATAACAACACAAGTTCCTGGAATAATTCAAAAGAAATACCAGACTCCACCTCAACTAAAAATTTGATAGTAGATATGATAGAAAGATGGATAGACAGAGAGAGAGAGAGAGAGAGTAGTAGTAGTAATCAATAGAGGACGTGGAATTCTTATAAGACTAAAAGACGGGAAGACAATGTTTAAAGCTTTTCCAACCGGGAAATACTCCTCCAACTTTAGAGCAGAAGCAGGTGCAGTCTACTTCGTCTGCGTTCAGGAATCTTTAGATCTCGTTAATAGATCTTCAGGTCATTCGCCAGGATGAAGCTCCCAGTTTTCTCCAGGTCAGACGGATACCCAAACGTTTTTGCCTCCGTTCGGTTCATTTGACCATGTCTTGCAAAGCAGTTCTTTGTATTCTAGACAGTCACGGAGTATCTGTTCAGGAGTGTGTATGTCTGTTCCGCATGGACATTCATTTGTGTGGGTCACGCTGATTCGGTATAGGTGACTCTGTAACCTGCAGTGACCAGTTCCAAGTCGAAAGATGATGGTCTGATGTTGCCTATGAATTTGGTGTGTGGGGGTCTGGTTTCGAGTCAATATCCGTATCTTTCTTCAAATGTGATGTATAATGGTTAAGGATTAGTGTTTTGGTCGCACTGTATGCTAGAGGATAGCTGAATTGCTCCATTTTACCTCCTGCTTTTGCCAGGACATCATCTCTCCTTTCCAGTTACACCATATGGGTGGGTAGCCATTGAGGAGTTATGTTTGAGCTTTTTTTTATATGTTTCCAGCTCTGGTATAATTTTTAGTTTTCATTTTTGTTGCTATCTAATGTTTCCAATTGGGATCTGCAGCCCGTGGACATTTATCAAACACTGAAAGTCCTCACCGAACCAGGACTGCCAAGACCAAAGAAGATATCTATACCCACAGATTGCAGATCCCTACTGGAATCAATTCAGTGCAACAGAAATCAAAACCTTCTGCACAATGTAATCAATGACCAGACACATCCGTCTTTGGTCGAATTTTATTTTTAAAGTTGTGTCTGAGTGGTATAAATGCAACTTTGACTTACGAGTGGCTTTAATAGTTGTTTTGGTTACTTCATACGTGGTTCCTATGTCACTGTTGCAATACCCCTCCTTCTTTGTTATGAGTTCTTCTATTGTTACAATTTTCGTGCTATTGTTGTGTGCCGGTATCCACTGAATTGTGCACCTCCTGTAACACTGCGCTGTTTTTTTTATGTGAGTGCAGCAATGACTATTTTCTGCCGCTATTTTGGCTCCGTAGGGGTAATAATAACAATCATCATCACCACTATCATCATTATCATTGGAATTATTTTTACATCATTTGTGTGTTTATGCTTCTTTCTGATCTAGCTGCTAATTCCCAGGTCGATCTCTTATGTTGCCAGACGTACAATTGTGAACCGACCTATAATCTAAACATAATTAAAGTGTGGTAGCTACCATCTCATCAATGACCCACATTCTTTAACGATTTTGCAAATAACTGACGTGATATGGGAAATTTTTATCTTTACATAAAATAATTTTCGGTGTAGAATACGACTATTGTACAAATAAGGCGGTTTCTTAGAGTAGGGATCATGAAATTGATAACTGTTAGTTGTGATAATAGTTCTGTGATATACGAAATAGTTGTGCAAATAAGCGAATAATGACATGTGGGTATAGATAGAAATCAGTCGTGTGAATAGGTGGATGATATTCTTAACTGTTTTCTCGCCTGTGTGTTTTTGGGCCCGAAGGTGAAGTGAAGAGGAGCGAACCGTTACCTGCCACACATGTCGTGATGGTGATGGGAATGTTGTCCTTCTTCCGCTTGTGGGGATGAGCATAGCACTGAAAAATATCAAATTTGGTTTGTTTGTGTTTTATAAGATGGCTAATGAGTCAAATCTGGGCTCTGTTGCAGTGTGAGCAGGAATATAATAGGTCTGCAGATGAGAGAAAACAGTCGGATCCGTCGTTCATGTTTGTCACTTCCAAATTCCCTGCAATGTTCCACTCTTTTACATGCGGTGTTCCACTCTGTTGTCTACAGTGTTCCACCCTTTTGCTTGCAGTGTTCCACTCCGTTGCCTACAGTGTTCCACCCTTTTGCTTGCAGTGTTCCACTCTGTTGCGTACAGTGTTCCACTCTTTTACTTGCAGTGTTCCACTCTGTTTTCTACAGTGTTCCACCCTTTTGCTTGCAGTGTTCCACTCTGTTGCCTACAGTGTTCTACTCTTTTACTTGCGGTGTTCCACTCTGTTGCCTACAGTGTTTCACCCTTTTAATTGCAGTGTTCCACTCAGTTCAACAGATTAAATACCCGCCCTGATCTAACTATTCCAGGATAGTCGTTCGAGAACTGTAGAATCACTTGTGCTAGGATTAAATCCTGCAGTGCATGTATCTTATTCTTCAGCGTTTATTCTCAAACTCCCACTGGTTCTCTCTTGTAGCAGAACATAGGTCCTACTATATTAAAAGCACTATGTAGTCGAGAGGATGGAAATGCGTTGTTTCGCCATTTTATTTGCACCAATAGCCCAACACATCCGTCTTACGTGGTCTACTTGGATCAATTTCCGCAGTGATTTGATAAAATCTTGTAGTGCAAGGATTAAATCCTGTAGAGCTTAGATCAAAACCTGCAGTGCTTGGATCAAATTCTGCAGTTCTTCGATCAAATCCTGCAGTCTTTGGATCAAGTCCTGCAGTGCTTGGATCACATTCTGCAGTGCTTCGATCAAATCCTGCAGTGTTTGGATCAAGTCCTGCAGTGCTTGGATCAAATCCTGCAGTACTTGGATCATGTCCTGCAGTGTTTTCAAGTAGTCCTTGAAATATAGTCTCTCTGGCGTAGTAGTTAAGACGTTCGCTTTGTTCTCAAGAGGTCACGGGTTCGAATCCCGATCCCGTCATCTTGTTTATAAAGTGATTTTTTCGAAGATCTCTGGGGATTTTAGCGTGTAGCTACATAATTACGTGCTATGTGTGGTACTCTCAGCAGGTGGATTCCCGTTTCGTTGTTAGGGACATAGTGCTTATGAGGAAGTCCTAGTACAATGAAGTAATTCATCTCCACCAGTGACTCCCAACGTGGGGCCCACGCCCCACAGGGGAGGTGGCAATTTGATTGTTCAGGAGGCAATTCGAACAGGTTGTAATTAAGCTTCAATTAGTGATCATTCAATTTTTTAAGTAGAAGAATAGTCTCTACACGGGCGATAATGTACTTGTTACTATGAAACAAATATATCTAAGTCTTTGTTCTACACGGGCGATAATGTACATGTTACTATGAAACAAATATATCTAAGTCTTTGTTCTACACGAACTTCAAGCTCTCTCAAGAACTGCAGCGTCGATCCTAGCTCCTGGGAGACTACAGCACTTGATCGCTCAGCCTAGCACACCCAGATCACTGCTGGCATCACGAAATTTGAAAAAGAAAGAACACTGCGGGCAATCCACAAGCGCAAGAAGCGGAAGGACAAATCCGTAAATTCTCCTACCCGAACCTTCAGCACTCCTGCCTGCACTGCAATATAACTTTCCGGCACGAATCGGACTCATCGGGCATCTACGAACTCACAAACTAAATTAGTTAATTACCAATTTTAATTAATTATATATATTTTTTTTTTCATCGCATTTAATGGTGTTTTTTTCTTGCCATGCTCATTTTCGCTTGCGAAGTAGGATCTCATCACACGGGCGATAAGTGTACATGTTACTGTGAAACAAATATATCTAAGTCTTTGTTCTACACGGGCGATAATGTACATGTTACTGTGAAACAAATATATCTAAGTCTTTGTTCTACACGGGCGATAATGTACATGTTACTGTGAAACAAATATATCTAAGCCTTTGTTCTACACGGGCGATAATGTACATGTTACTCTGTAAACCCAAGATAGCTAAATCTTCGTTTTACACGGGCGACAGTGTACATGTTATTGTGAATCCAAGTCTTTGCTCTATATTGAGGGAGCATTAGTTCATGTGATTGCTTCTTTCACTGAGACAACTCCTTGTGTGAACTGTGTAACTGTCATGAATATATAGCACACATTCTAGCAATCATTCTTGCATACCGAACAGCTGCTGCGTAACAATCTTGTGATCCACAGTCTAAAGTATTCCTGGCAGAAGCAAGATAAGCACTCCAGTCTAGTAAACTGTAGACACGCACGTATTTTGCATATATAAACCCGTAACCTGTCAGGGTCGTAGTTGTACCACATTGGATGCTTCAACACACAGAGTCAGGGTCGTAGTTGTACCACATTGGATGCTTCAGCACACAGAGTCAGGGTCGCACATTGGATGCTTCAGCACACAGAGTCAGGGTCGTAGTTGTACCACATTGGATGCTTCAGCACACAGAGTCAGGGTCGTAGTTGTACCACATTGGATGCTTCAGCACACAGAGTCAGGGTCGCACATTGGATGCTTCAGCACACAGAGTCAGGGTCGTAGTTGTACCACATTGGATGCTTCAGCACACAGAGTCCTCCAGCGATTTCTATCTTCAACGTTGGGATCGAGTGAGGAAATATAGTGTCTTGTCGAGTCCTTGATGTTGTCTGTTCATGCTTTTATTTCTTCTTCTTCTTCTGCGTTCGTTCTCAAACTCCTGCAGATCAGCAGGATGTAGTCCGGAGAACAGAATGCGCTGTTTCATAGTTTACAACAATGCTGCTATATCTGCGCCTTTCGGCCTCACACATCCGACTTCAGCATGCTTTGGGTCACTGACCCCAATATGGGATGGGACAGCCAACTCCATCTCATAACCTTCTTAGTCGCCTGGTACGACATGCATGGAAGGTAAACTGTGTTGCTGTGTTTGCTCCTCTTTCGAGCCCGACAAAACACGGGCGACATGCTTTTATTTGAACTCTATGTTTCTTCCACCATCTACTGTTTCCTGCAGTATTGTTGCTGGCAATGAATAATTTTTGCATACATGTCCATATCTCCCTGAAAACCATGCAAGTTTTCATCGTTTCACTATTGCAAGAATTGGTTCTTGTAGACCTGAATACATCTCTTTTTTTAATTTCATACGTATGCATTTGTTATTAACCACTGCAGCATTTCAGTGAGCGAAATATTTATCTGGGGGCGAAATACTACTGTAGGAACTAAGTACTCAGCGAAAGTAGCCATGCAGTGGATGCCATCAAACTGTAGAATTTCCTCTGCTTCTTCTTCTTCTTCTTCTGTGTTCGCTCTCTGTTAACGAAGTTCGTGTGATTTCCACCGAGGAGCGTGAAATACGTTGTGCTGCTGGTTTACAGCATATATTCGCTATTTACACCTCGAAAGGATCAGCACATCCGTTTTCGTCATGCCTTTAATTCGGGTAATCAGCTTCGGGTAAATACATTCCACATTTATAAAAGAGACAATACTTCATATATAATCACATTCCAAATTTATAACAGAGACAAAATTTCAGACATAAACGCATTCCAAATTTATAAAAGAGATAAAATTTCAGATATAAGCAAATTCCAAGTTTATAGCACAGACAAAACTTCAAATATAAGCAAATTCCAAGTTTATAGCACAGACAAAACTTCAAATATAAGCAAATTCCAAGTTTATAGCACAGACAAAACTTCAAATATAAGCAATTTTCCATGAGATTGAAAGAAGAAGAAAATGAACACCTAATAAATGATGATTATCCATTTTTGATGTTGATAATCAACATCTTCTTCACTGACGTCTTTCCAAATTACTCACTCAAACATTATTCCACATCCACAACACTAACTTTTAAAAAAAGGTTGGAACTCAGAACAATTCCTCATAGAAGTAAAGAAAAACAATATCACGTATTTTGTTATCACTTACGTTCGTGACCTCCTTCCTCGAAACCATTGATCATAATTTACCACGTAATCATGTTTACCATATTCAGGGGCAGGTGATTATTTCAGTGCGTGAAAATATGTTGTGAATGGTTGAATATGGTAAATGATAGGTAGCGATAGAACATGTAATTAAGGATAGTTCATAGCTGTTTTGTGTCTCCGGCTTGTTTTCTCTCCTTCACGCACGTAGGAAGAGGTAATGATGATTGGTTGTGTAAATACGGGGTTTGGCTTTTGCAAACATTGATGACCTGGGAGGGTGGTCAGGAGGGTACGAGGATGGGGGCCTTTTGCACTAATGTTACTCTGATGGTTGTCTTCCTCTTCGTTCATTCTCAAAATTCTACAAATTACCAGAATGTAGTTGAGAGAATGTAGTATAGAGAATGTAGCACAGATAATGTAATACAGATAATTTAGTGCAGAGAATGTAGTTGATAGAATGTAGCACAGAGAACGTAGTATATAGCATGTTGTACAGAGAAAGTAGTACAGATAATGTAGTAGAGAATATAGCACAGGAATGTGGTACATATAATTTAGTGCATAGAATGTAACACATAGAATGTAGTACAGAGTATGTAGGACAGAGAATGTAACACATAGAATGTATTACTTTGATCATGGTTTACAGCTTAGTTACGATATCTGCAACTTTAGACCTTACACGTCCTACTTCAGGATGATTGATGGGTCACTTTAATCATCTATGAGATGGGACAGCCAACTCCACCCATACAATATCCTTAGTCGCATCTTACGACATTCATGGCAGGTAATAGTATCGATATTTTTTTTCAGCTATCGGGTTCGAGCATAGTAAGGGCCTCACATAGATAGGTCATTTTCCTTTTCAAGTAACACACATTGTGTCTCGAAAAAGAAGAAGACAGATAGATAGATAGACAGATAGACAGATAGATAGACAGATAGATAGATAGATAGATAGATAGATAGATAGATAGATAGATAGATAGATAGATAGATAGATAGATAGATAGATAGATAGATAGATAGATAGATAGATAGATAGATAGATAGATAGATGGATAGATGGATAGATAGATAGATAGATAGATAGATAGATAGATAGATAGATAGATAGATAGATAGATAGATAGATAGATAGATAGATAGATAGATAGATAGATAGATAGATAGATACAGAAATCCGGCTTCAACCTTGGTTTGAACCTGAAACCTTATAGTTATGAGAATATCCGAGTTTAAGCCATGCGACCGCACACTCCACTAAACTAGTAATTGTGAGTGCAAATCTTTCTGGAATATGTCAGATCTGGACTGGACAGCCAGTCAAATTTCTCCATTCAGTCGTGCGGGGTTCAATTATTAGATGATCCCCTAAGATTGGCGTGACATTTCAGGCCTGGACTGATGTTATCTTCAATCTCCGCCACACTCGGAAATATCTGCCTTCTTAATTTCAGATACTCAGATCAAGTCACAGAACGGTTAATTGTTTTGGATCCCAAGCCGTCACACGATGACAAACGACCACGCCAGGTAAAGAATTGTCCAGTCACAGGCGTGATGTTCTTAATTATCTACGATAGGCATTTACTTTTACTTCAACCCCAAACACAATTGTAAAAGTTTTGAACTTCTGTTAGACCCAAAAAAAATCAACACAGAACCATCTCTATTTTAACAATTTACAACCACACATGCTACATTATTCCGCTTTACCGTTGGGTTGTTCAGATGTTATATTATGTTTTAGTCAGAGAATTGTTCAGCTATGTTATGTTTTAGTCAGAGGATTGTTCAGCTGTTATGTTATGTTTTAGTCAGAGGGTCGTTCAGATGTTATGTTATGTTTTAGTCAGAGAATTGTTCAGATGTTATGTTATGTTTTAGTCAGAGGGTTGTTCAGATGTTATGTTATGTTTTAGTCAGAGGGTTGTTCAGCTGTTATGTTATGTTTTAGTCAGAGAATTGTTCAGATGTTATGTTATGTTTTAATCAGAGGGTTGTTCAGATGTTATGTTATGTTTTGATCATAGGATTGATCAGCTGTTGTTTTAGTCAGAGGATTGTTAAGCTGTTATGTTTTAGTCAGATGATTTTTAAGCTGTTATGTTTTAGTCAGAGGATTGATCAGCTGTTGTTTTAGTCAAAGGATTGATCAGCTGTTATGTTTTAGTCAGAGGATTGTTCAGCTGTTATGTTTTAGTCAGAGGATTGATCAGATGTTATGTTTTAGTCAGAGGATTGTTAAGCTGTTATGTTTTAGTCAGATGATTTTTAAGCTGTTATTTTTTAGTCAGAGGATTGATCAGCTGTTGTTTTAGTCAAAGGATTGATCAGCTGTTATGTTTTAGTCAGAGGATTGTTCAGCTGTTATGTTTTAGTCAGAGGATTGGTCAGATGTTATGTTTTAGTCAGAGGAGCGATCGCTCAGCTGTTATGTTACATTTTATTCAAAGGATCGTTCAGCTGGTATGTTATGTTTTAGTCCGATGATTAGGCAAATCAGAACATGTCACCTGTAAGTTGTTTTTCTAAGATTGTATATCTTAAAAAATATAACCAGAAGCAAAATAAGGGTAGGAGGTTAACATCTGTGTAATAAGACCTTCTCATTAAAGGTGAGAAAGAGAGTTCTGCTGTGCTATATAACCCCTATACTAAAATATGGGTGCGAGTCTTGGACAATAAACAAACTGGAAAGTGGGAGATTGGAGGCAACAGAGATGTGGTTCTACAGAAGAATGCTGAGAATACCATGGACTGCCAGAAAAACTAATGTAGAGGTGTTGAATGAGTTAAATGCGAAACGAACCTTATCAACAATATAAGAAAAAGACAATCTTCTTTTTTTGGCCACTTCATGAGACAGGCAGGTTTAGAGAACATAATCACAACAGGCAAGATTGAAGGCACCAGAGACAAAGGGCGACAACGTGAGAAAATATTAGACAGTTTGACAACCTGGCACGGCAAGGAAACAACAACGACTTTGATACATAATACTGTGGACAGAGAGCTGTGGAGAGCCATGACCGCCTACGCCACGGCACCTGATGATGATGATGAGGAGGTTATCACTATACGACTTGCTTCAAAGTTCTCAATAACATGATCTTCTTCCGCGTTCGTTCTCAAACTCCTGCAAGTTAGCAACATCTCGTCCGTTCAACGGAATGCGTTGTGTCTAGTTTACAAACTTGCTGCGATATCTGCGTAACGGCCTTACACATCCGACTTTGGCATGGCTTCCGGGTTACTGAATTATATTGATGGGACAGCCAATTTCACCCATAACCTCATTATTCGCCTCTTACGACATGCATTCAAGGGTTGCTATTTGTTTCCTCCTTTCGGACCCCGACAACACACGAGCGACGGTTTTATCCTGTTCCCTCCTGAGGGTTTTAGTTTAGTTTGTTCCTTTCGTGCCGCAAGCAGCTCAGAGTGCATAGGTTTTTATTCTCCATGTCGCCCGTGTGTTGCCGCGGCCCGAAAGGGGAGCAAAGAATAGCAACGCTGTTTACCTTCCACGCATGTCGTAAAAGACGACTAAGGAGGTTATGGGATGGAGTTGGCTGTCCCATCCCATATATGGTCAGAGACCCAAAGCCATGCTGAAGTCGGATGTGTCAGGCCGAAAGGCGCAGATATCGCAGCAATGCTGTAAACCATGACACAACGCATTCCGTTCTCTGGACTACATCCTGCTAATCTGCAGGAGTTTGAGAACGAAAGAAGAAGAATGCAACATTCTGCACACAACCAGTATACTTACAGTGTGGCAGTGTTCTCCACTAAGAAGCTAACCCCAAGGAGTACAAATAACTCTTATGGTGAGGAATGCCAAATTACCACAAGAATAACGCGGTCCAGCTGCAACCGATTAGAGTTAGAAGACCAGTCTCTGAATTAATTAAGCCTTCACTCATTCTTTTTCTTGATTATTTCCGAGTTTTCCGTTGGTCAATATTTATATACTTGGGATCGCTACTCTAAGTATATAAATAGTAACCAATGGAAAGCGTGACTGTAATCAAATACGCCCCGAATGAAGGCATGTTTAATTTTTGGCAGTTGGGTCTTATAATACTGTCAATCGTAACCACGGTCCAGTTCGCAGTTATAAATGTCAAGGCTGGAATTCCTAAATGGACGGTAATGAAACATTTGTGTCTGACGTCCAGTGATTGAAGTAAACACCAATTTGGAAATACACTATAGGAAAAGTGGTCTTGCTGGGCCTACAATGTGGCCTCTGTAATTTATCAATGGCAAGCTTTATCTTTACCTACAGCGGTGTAACGAGGGCGAACCCAACCGATTGGTCAGGCGGGCAGGTTCAGTCGTTAAATCTAATCACCGGACAGTTGTACCACTTCTGACAGCTCTCCGTTGCCCTGTTGAGTCTCAGCGGAGATTACTCTCTAGTGTGGTGGAATTTTCACTTACCCCAAGATCACACATTTGATAATCCTACTGGGCACCGATATAACCAGAGCATAGACCGAGTCGCTCTGGTAAGGTAATGAATTTAACAGCTTTAGATGAGGATCCCCGCCGAAGATGGATGTGTGAGACCACTGGTGCAAGTAAAACGACGAAACAACATATTTCAATTCTCTGGACTATATCCTGATGGGAGTCTAGTCTGTCCGTTGTCTTGCTACAAGAGAGATCCAGTGACAGTTTGAGAATCAACGCAGAAGAAGAAGCAGATGAGGATCAAAGAATGAAGGAATTTGTGTAATCCTTCAGTCATTTTATTGATTTTTCGGGGTCCGATAGGGGTGCAAAGAATGCCAACACTGTTTACCTTCCATGCATGTCGTAAAAGGCGACTAAGGTGGTTATGGGATGGAGTTGGCTGTCCCATTCCAAGTAGGGTGAGTGACCCAGAGCCATGATGAAGTCGGATGTGTCAGACCGATGAGCGCAGATATCGCAGCAATGCTGTAAACCATGACACATCGCAATCCGTTCTCCGGACTATATCCTGCTAATCTGCAGGAGTTTGAGAACGAACGCAGTAGATGAAGAAGAATTTTATTAATAATTTGCTCAATTGTTCTTGTTCGTGTTCAGATGGTTGATATGGAAACACAGAATAGCAACATTGTGAGCTGACATGTAAGTCATAAAAGATGACTAAAAGGCTGTCCGTAAATCATATCAATAATTACGGGCAGGGATGTGTCTTAAAAAGTGTGCTAGTTGTTAACAGGGGGGGGGAGAGTTTACAAATGATGACGTCAACAATACTTTTTTAAATACCACTTAAATTGTGCGAATGTAAATCCTTTTTTTTCTTCAGCGTTCGTTTTCAAATTCTCTAATGATTTATTGCAGCAGGACTATGGTCCTACTAGATCCAATAGGATACAGTCCAGAGAATAGAAATGTGTTGTGTCGCCTTTTTATTTGCGCCAATGACGGGACACTGCGTATGTAGCGAAAAAAAAATTTATGCTTAATAAAGTTTGCACCAAGTTATGTAACGTAATGTTTCCATACTTTTTCTGCAAAAAAAAACCTGATCATGTGAGATGGGGTTGAAAATTTGGAAAAAAATTGTTGCTGTATTTTATGGATAACCCCCATATTTGGGGTTTTTGGGGGAGCGGGTTGTCTGTTTCCTACAGGATTTCCAGATTTGGAAACACTATACGGAGAAGGAAGAACATGAACCACAGATCATAACATCAAGAAACAAAATAACAACTACAGAAGACAACCACTATAGAAAAGTTGTAAAGTGATATAACATTACATAAGAAGTCCTTTTATAATCTGTAAAACCCCTTTCAAATTACCTTGTAACCCTCTTCCCCTTTCATAAATTATAAACCCTCTCACCTATACGAAACCTCCCTCCCTGACACAAGTATACCGAAGCGAACATAGAAGAAGACGGGAAGGCAGGAATGTATCATGTGTATTATGCCCTTTTGTTTCAGATGTCTTCACTTTTTTTTACCAGCCTTGAGCCGTAACACGACCGTGAGTGTTGTTGGTCACATTATTAACGTGAGTTTCGTTGGTCGTCCTTGGCTATTTTTTGGCTTGCAGTTCCAAGAAAATAAATAGTGACCAAAGAAATCCATGACAATAATTAAATGCATAACAAATGATGCTCTGTACAGGAGTCTTCTTAAACCGACGGTCTCGCCTTACGACAGGCTATTTCACCACAATAATTAAATACATAACTTCTGCATTCATTCTCAAACTCCTGCAGATTAGCAGGATGTAGTCCAGAGAAAGGAATGCGTTGTGTCATGGTTTACAGCATTGCTGCGATATCTGCGCCTTTCGGCCTGACACATCCGACTTCAGCATGGCTTTGGGTCACTGACCCTATAATGGGATGGGACAGCCAACTCCATCCCATAACCTCCTTAGTCGCCTTTTACGACATGCGTGGAAGGTAACAGTGTTGCTATTCTTTGCTCCCATTCGGGCCCCGGGAACACACAGGCGAAATACATAACAAATGATGTTCTGTACAGGGGTCTTCTTAAACTGACGGTCTCGCCTTGCGACAGGCTATTTCACCACAATAATTAAATACATAACAAATGGTGTTCTGTACAGGGGTCTTCTTAAACCGACGGTCTCGTCTCAAGACAGTCTATTTGGGTTAATTTCAACTGGGTAACGACCAGCCATAAATATTTATGGCGAGGGACTGTAAAATGTAAATTAGTGTAGGCTAGTATAGAGAGTAGATACTAGGTCCCAGATGTGAGAACTGTTGACCAGCTTAGACATTTTTATGGCCTGGATTAAGGATGGAAGATAGAGCTAAATTCTTCTTCTTCTGCGATCAGTTTCCTATGCTCATAAGTCTATACAGGAAGGTGGGCCGCCTCCATGAATTCAGTCGTCAGCAGGAGGTCCTCACGGTTGCCCCACAGCTTCACCTTCAGATCTGTCTCTTGAGGCCATATTTTGGTTCTCACGTCATCAAAGAGTGGGCATGTCTGCAGAATATGTTCTGGAGTCTGGGGACCCTTTTGACATGGGCATTGGTCAGTTTGGACAGCCTTAATTTTGTGGAGATGTGCTTGTAGTCTGCAGTGTCCTGTGCGAAGTCTAAAAATTGTGGTTTGTTGTGACCTGTTTAGCTTTAGAATAGGGTCCTGTGGAAAGTTACTGCCTGTTCTCTGACTCCATGTATGTTTGTATATTCCTTTGATGAGGGTTTTTGCTTCAGTCAGTGATATTCTGTGGTGGAATTGTTCCTTTTTTGCACCTGCTTTTGCCAGTCTGTCAGCTCCTTCAATTCCTGCTATTCCACAGTGTGCAGGGATCCACTGCAGCACAACTTTATTGTTGGCAGATAGTTGATTTAGAAGTTCTACAGTTGTTTTTGTTAGGAGATCTTTAGGTTCCTTTTGGATGGTTTGGAGTACTGACATGCAGTCACACAAGAAGACTATGTTAGCTCCTTTGAGCCTCCGTTCCTCTAGAGCCTTTGATGCTTCCAAGATTGCTTGTAGCTCTGCCCTGTAACTTGTTGATAATTTGCCAGTAGCAATTGAGAGTTCATGTTTTGGGGTGTTTGGTATGAGTATTAGTATCCCAGCTCCCCCTTTCTTTACTGCACCCTCTGATGATCCATCTGTGAAGACATGAATCCACTGTGAGGTAGGGTATTGGGTGTCTAGGTGATCAAGTGTTTTTGCCTTAAGGGCAGTAGGGGTTTCCATAGTTTTGCTCTCAATGCCTGGAGCTAAATTCAACTTCGCTTCTCCAACTTCCTAGTTTTTGCTTTGTATTATAAAGTGGAACCTGAACTACAACAGCTTTAAATCTCATACTATACCTCGAGGGTTGTAATTCCCTGAATCGCAACCTCCATTAGGTGTGATGCTCAAAACGGTCAGATACATTCCGCTGCTTTTATGTTCATAATAAGGCAATCATGCAATCTACAGTGGTCATTCCATGTCCGAACTGTCCAAGAACATTTACAGCTCGAATAGTTCTCATTAGCCATCTACGAACCCATAATGAAGGACATAACTCTTATTGAATTTTCAAAAGTGGATGTAACAATTGGTCACCATCACTTGTGATGGACGAACAACAAACATGCAATATATTAACGGAAGTTAACAGAAAAATTATTTACAGTATATTCCTACCAACACTGTGTTACCAGTGCCACCAAACCTGATCTCTCTCTCATCTTCACATTACAGAAAGATAGTGACATGTGAGATGAAATGGTTAAAGGCGGCTGCAGCGGTCACCAGACTGGACAGATTACGAAATGAAGACACACTATAGCTATAACACCTTGCTTAGAATACATCTTTTAAGCAGCAGATGAAGTGGTTTGGCTATATTGTGAGAGTTCAATACGACGAGTTACCAGTGAAGACATCTAACGAAATGAGATCAGGGTACAAAGAGAGAGGAAGACCACGGAAAAGATCGATAGAGAACGGCAGGGATATCTTGAAAAAAACACGGTCATAACACAACCGAGGCAACACATCTGGCCTTAGATCACAAGCTCGAGCTTTTATCACTCCCTACGTTTAACGGCAAGAGTGGATAACAAGACAATAGACAGCCATGCAAATATAGCTGGATTTAGTTCAGATAACGGAATTCGTTGTTTTATGTCTGACACATTAGCTGAGATATCTGCGCCTTTCAAGATGACATATCCGACTTTAGTATAGCGTCTGAGTCATTTTAGTCGTAGATAGGTTACCGGTGACACTCTTAGTCGCCTATTACAGCATGTATGGACGGTATGAGCAGTTTTGCTCTTCTTTTTATGCAGTTTCCTTTCTTTTAGAAGCTATGATTTAGTTACGGTGTCAGATGGAACCAGCCTTTGTTAGTTCACAGTCACACAACGAACATTAGAAGAAGTACTATCTCATACACAGATGAATGTCCATGTGGATCCAGAACCCAGACCCCGGAACACATACTTCAGGACTGCCCAACATACAAAGAGCAGAGACAGCAGACTTGGCCAGATGATACAGACTTAAGGCAAAAGCTATGGGGCAGTCGCTCTGATCTGGAGAAGACAGTGCATTTCGTCTTGACGACAAGCCTGACGGTATAGCATGACCACAGATGCTAAACGCAGAAGAAGAACTTATAACATCCCAGGAATTCCAGATTTGGAAACACTATACGGAAAAGGAAGAACATGAACCAAAACATCAACAAACAATACATCAACAAACAAAACATCAACGAACAAAACATCAACAAACAAAACATCAACAAACAAAACATCAACAAACAAAACATCAACGAACAAAACATCAACAAACAAAACATCAACAAACAAAACAACTAAAGAAGACAACCACTATAGAAGAGTTTATACAAGTAAATTTAAGTAGGAAGCCAGAGGACAACTTTATAACGTGACCATGTATGGAAGAGTTGTAAAGTTATATATAACATTTACCAAAGAAATCCTGACATAATCTGTACAGCTCCTTAATTCTGAAAAAAAAGTAAAATAACAAGAAACTTACCCCCCCCCCCCCCCTCTGGGACAAGGATACCTATATATATATATATATATTATATATATATATATATATATATATATATATATATATATATATATATATATATATATATATATATATATACACATGCATACACAAACTCATACATGCACTTACGCACTAACACACATACCTACACATATATAATACCTACATATATATGTCTACTTATATACACTCACACTGTGTTGACCTGTGTATATATACCTATATTATATGGTATTATAGACAGGACACGCCTAGGTTGTAAATGTACGCTGAGTTTTACACAGTGGCTGTCTTGGACCCCGAGACCCTACAACAGGCTCGTTTGGTATTTCTTCCACAAGATAATAACTCTCCCCTGGAGCCGTGTTGATTTCTGCCCTCGGAGAAACTGTACTTGTTTTCCAAAGCCTCATCAATGTCCGGAGTAAGAGCTCGCCCCAGGTCACGTGACCAGCAGGGGATCGCTGCAGTTGTTTGGACAATAGCGTGGGAAACCTATGACTTTCTTCACTGGTTTGACTATCACACTGCACGTGCGTGAACTTGAGGTTTCATCTAAATTTGTCTTCATCCTCGCCAAAATATGACCGTCGACGTATATAAGACATGTCGGCTAATAGGAAAGCAGCCCTCTAAAATCAGTCATTTGTTTTTTTTCTCGTGTTTTCGATGCCTTTCAAAGCAAAGCATAATCATAGTACCCAATGAAAACTACGAAAAAAGTCAAATGAGTCTTCTTTTAAAGGGATGTTTTTTATCATTAGCCAATTGTTCTTGTAACAACGACGGTATAGTCACATTTGATGTAGTTATATTTTTAGATGTTGCCTCTAGTATCAAATGTTCGCAGGTTCGCTCTGGCAGAACATATCACATCTCTAAGAACCGTTGACATCTCTTCTTCTCTACAAGTTTACATGAAGTCTATAGGAAAAGTTTACATGACATTTCCAAGAAAAGTTTGCATCACATTTCTAAGAAAGGTTTACATTACATATAAGAAATGTTCGTCCATGTGTTGCCGGGACCCTAGATGGGAGCAAAGAAAGGCAACGCTGTTTACCATGTATGTCTTTAGAAGCGACTAAGGAGGTTATGGGATGGAGTTTGCTGTCCCATTCCATATAGGGTCAGAGACCCAAAGCCATGCTGAAATCGGATGTGTCAGGCCGAGAGGCGCAGATATCGCAGCAATGCTGTACACCATGACACAACGCATTCCGTTCTCCGGACTACATCCTGCTAATCAGCAGGAGTTTGAGAACGAACGCAGAAGAAGAAGGAGTTGGCAGCCCCATCCCATATAGGGTCAGTGACCCAAAGCCATGCTAAAGTCGGATGTGTGTCAGGCAAAAGGCGCAGATATCGCAGCAATGCTGTAAACTATGACACAGCGCATTCCGTTCTCCGGACTACATCCTGCTGATCTGCAGGAGTTTGAGAACGAACGTAGAATAACTCACAACTTTAAGACTGTAAGTACCTGTTCTAGCAACTGACCCCACACCCTATACAATAATGTACGCGTTCTTGGTTAGAATCAATTAGAAGCGGTGAAGATTTATAGAAAAAAATCAGAAGGCAGTAGACGGGATTTGAACGAGGTCCGTTTTGTTTGTACCTATTCGCCTCGCAACTTCAATCAACTCGTTTTCCTACTCGACCACAAAGCATCTCTAAAAAACATGATGTAATTTTAGTCCTTACTTTGAACGTGTACATTCTCGTGTTACTGTGATTATGGACACATGTTGATATCTTCTTCTGCGCTCGCTGTTAAACTCTAGCAATTTAGTAGAATGTAGTTCAGAGAATAGGCAATACTGTACAATAGTTTACAGCCTAGCTGCGATATCTGTGAAGAGGAAAGTCCAAATACAGGGTAATGAAGTTTCGCTAATCACTCAAGACACATAATAGCACACATAAATCGACGTTTTGACCAAAAGGTCTTTAGCAAAACAAAAATTAAAACAAAATATTAACATACAATAGAATACAGGGTCTATCTATAATATCTGTCAAGACACATCCAACTTCATTGCGGCTCTGGAATAATTTGACCATCTATGGCATAGGACAGCCAACTCAACCCCACCCCACCCCAAACATCCTTAGTTTCTTCTTACGAAATGTGTGGTAGGTAAAAGTGCTGTTATTTTCTTTTTCTCCCCTTTCGACTCCGTAAACACATTGGTTATATAGATATAATTGTTGTCGAATTCACAAAACGTGACTCAGCTTACCAGGAGAATAATTAGACCTGGTTCTTCTAGTCCCACTGTTTCTTGTATTTGTTTGGTTAGAATACCAACGATAAAAGTGATAGATTTAGTTCATCCAGTTCCACTGTGTCTGATATTTTTCTTTTGGTTAGAATATCAACGATAAAAGTGATAGATTTAGTTCATCTAGTTTCACTGTGTCTGATATTTTTCTTTTGGTTAGAATACCAACGATAAAAGTGATAGATTTAGTTCATCTAGTTTACTATTTTCAGATATTTTGGGGTTTATTTTTACCGTCGATACATTTTTTGCATAACCTATACATAATGTAGTAATCAACCAAGCAATTTCCGCTGTATTTATTTTATTAGCAGTATTTACAATGTGCAGTTTGCCATTGTTTTCTGAACAGTACGGTGCACAATTGTCTGAGGCGGGTTTCGATTTCGGTAACTTGGGCGTCACAGATGAGCCCTGTACCACGCCGCTACAGAACTGGACATTCCGTCGATAACGTTTAACAATTGCTATAAAACTATAGTCTGACAGGTGAAACGTGGAAAAGGGTAAATGAAATTGTTCTAATCTCTGGTAACACACAGGATGACACACGTGTACCTAGAGATTATCACAGCTTCATTATCATTTCCTTAGTTTCGTCTGGGTACAAGAGATAACTTTTAACCGGTCCTTGTATTCGAAGGGTCTGGTATTTGAAAGAAACTTAACGCTTCCAAGGGGCAACCAGTTGTATCATTTAATCCAATCGCACGGAATGCAATAATAGCCGCCAGGTAACAATACCTTTCACCGTTCCTCTACGTCTGCTGGCTAGACAGGTGTTGGCTGTTTTAAAACTGGGTGTCATTTCTGCTGAGTCGTCAAATTTTAAATCAGGTCAACCTACAACCAAAGGAATTATTCTGTAAAATCAGATTTCACGTTACTAATATTAGGTCCTCTAGCGCCAGGCCATTAGATAAGCCCCCCCCCCACCCCAGCCGCGCCTTTCTAGCAAACCGTAACATAACTTTTAGAATTAGAAACTTGGTTTAAAAGATGAACAACTTCATGCCCTGCCTTAGGGATTTCTCACACTGAAATTATCAAAATTTCTACTTCTTCTTCAGCGTTCGTTCTCAAACTCCTGCTGGAATTCTCTTGTAACAGGACACTGGTCCTACAAGATTTCCAGTTGAATGTAGTCCAGAGAATGGAAATGCGTTGTGTTGCCGTTTTATTTGCGCCAATGGCCCAACACATCCGTCTTCGGCGGTTATCAAAATTTACTTTTGCACGAAACAGATCTCATACAACAACAAAAATCACACAAAATGACTATTTTACATTTTAAATTTCTCTTGAGAAAATATCTACAGCAATGTCTAACCTCCGCAGCTTCAAAATGGGAGCAAAGAAGAGCCAAACAAGTTTACTTTCCATGCAATCTCCCATGTAGAATCAGTGACCAACATGCATATTGAAGTCGGATTTGTCATGTCAAAAAGCGCAGATATCGCAGCAATGCTGTAAACTATGACACTACATATTCCGTTCTCCTTACTACATCCTGCTAATCTGCAGGAGTTTTCTTCTTCTTTTGCGTTCGCTCTCATATAACCACAACGAATATTTCGTGTGATCCGCCAGGGAGCGTGAGGTACGTTGTGCTGTAAGTTCCACAGTAGAACTGTGATTATTTGCACCCCGGTTGACCACTTGTGGTCAGGACGTCCGAGGTCCAGCACATCCGTTTTCGTCATTCCTTTATTTCGGGTTTGGTCCCTAGTCCGTGACAGCCTGTCTATCTGTCGCCGGGCACGCTGGTGTATAGTGCCTCTTCGCCAAGACGCCTGTCGAGCGCGTCTATCTTGCACGAGGTGCTCCACCGTCCATGAATCCATCTCGTGCAATTGGACAAACTCTGCCTGTGTCCATCGGGTACTGAACCGTTTCTCATCCACGAGCCTGGTTCCGTATGAGGAAGAACTCGCCAGAAGAGTTGGACCCTGGCTCGTTCGCCCTCCTACCCAAGGTGTCATTCATAGACATGGTGAACCCCTCGTACACGTTTGAGTCTCACGCCACGCGTTTGAGAGCAAGGCGTTCTCGAGCTGAGCGACCTTGTCCCAATAGCGCCTGAGCCCATCAGGTACTGAATCCTTTCTCTCTGCAAGTTTATTTCCGATATAGGAAAGCTTGACAGTAGAGTTGGGCCAGATCTAAAATCGCTGTTCCTTTTCTGCCTGAGCCCATCAGGTACTGAACCCTTTCTCTCTGCAAGTGTATTTCCGGTATAGGAAAATTTGACAGTAGAGTTGGGCCAGGACTGCCATCTTTGTCCCCTTCTTGCCTAAGCCCATCAGGTTCGGAACCCTTTCTCTTCGCGAGCATATTTCCGGTATAGGAGGGCTCGACATTAGAGTTGGTTTAGGTCTTCTTGCTTTTCCGAACGCCCACGATTGGGTCTGGGTCTCTGCCTATACGGATCACAGGTAACTAGAAGCTCGTCTCGAGCTGACGGAGCTTATAGTTACCCTTTCCTAGAAACTTTTCACTTTTCATTTGCAGTTCGCGCTGCCCTCTGGCGCTGTTCTGCCCTTTTATTATGTCATTGTACTCATTATGACATATATTTGTTTCTTTCCATGCATCCACCTTTACGTGCCTTTTACATTGGCCGCCCCTCCAATGTTCTTACTGGACTTACATGCGTCACTGTCTGTCGACAGTGTCGCTGTATGTGGTGATGCTGGTGGTGTCGGAGATATTGTCTGTCTCTTATGCAGTCAAATCTCTTTCCATATGCTACCTCCACATTCTCAGACACGATCCCCAAATGATTTGGCCAGAATCAGCTCGAGCTGCTGTTTTTCTTTACCAGGTTGCACCGCGAGGAGGTACATTTGGGATCTTGGTTATTTGCTAACCCTGGGTCCGCCTAGAGCAATGCGTTCCCTTTGCACCCCTGCAGGAGTGTGAGAACGAATGCAGGAGAAGAAAAGCAATATTATAAACGCCCACTTATGTTGTATCAATCCCCAGGTATTGCGTGAGATTTGCTCTTACTTCCTATGTGCAATGTAAAAGAGGACCCTCATCAAAGCTATCAGGAAAGTCGACCACCCAAAGGACAACTATCAATATCTTGACAGAACAGAACAGGTAATTATCTTCCCTAACAGGACAGGAACAACAGACCAAACAACAGCCACTAAGTCTTGTCTCTTCTCCTCTGTGTCGTGTCCATGTGAACAGGCAGTAGACATCAGAACATGTCTTGCAAGACTCAGTCAGTCAGTCAGTTCCTCTTTTGCCAAGTGTGACACATAGGGCGGACGTCATAGTTCTCCATTCCTGTCGGTCAGTTGCTAGAGATTGTAGGTTTTGTACATTTATTCCCGTTGATTTTAGTTCATTCATAAATGTTCTTCAGAGCGTTGTTTTTGGTCTTCCCTGTTTTCTTTTTCCCGTCTGGTGTCCACATGAAGGTTTGTCGTGGAATTCTGTCTTACTTCATTCTATGTACGGACGACTGCATTACACTAAACCAGTTAAAGGTGGAACACTGGCCCGATATTCGGATATCCACAGAAAGCTGTACGGGAGCAACGAGGAGTTCTCACATACAGTAGCATACATTAAGAAAACTAGACGTTAAATAACGAGGAGGTCTCACATACAGTAGCATACATTCAGAAAACTAGACGTTAAATAACGAGGAGGTCTCACATACAGTAGCATACATTAAGAAAACTAGACGTTAAATAACGAGGAGGTCTCACATACAGTAGCATACATTAAGAAAACTAGACGTTAAATAACGAGGAGGTCTCACATACAGTAGCATACATTAAGAAAACTAGACGTTAAATAACGAGGAGGTCTCACATACAGTAGCATACATTAAGAAAACTAGACGTTAAATAACGAGGAGGTCTCACATACAGTAGCATACATTAAGAAAACTAGACGTTAAATAACGAGGAGGTCTCACATACAGTAGCATACATTCAGAAAACTAGACGTTAAATAACGAGGAGGTCTCACATACAGTAGCATACATTAAGAAAACTAGACGTTAAATAACGAGGAGGTCTCACATACAGTAGCATACATTAAGAAAACTAGACGTTAAATAACGAGGAGGTCTCACATACAGTAGCATACATTAAGAAAACTAGACGTTAAATAACGAGGAGGTCTCACATACAGTAGCATACATTAAGAAAACTAGACGTTAAATAACGAGGAGGTCTCACATACAGTAGCATACATTAAGAAAACTAGACGTTAAATAACGAGGAGTTCTCACATACAGTAGCATACATTAAGAAAACTAGACGTTAAATAACGAGGAGGTCTCACATACAGTAGCATACATTCAGAAAACTAGACGTTAAATAACGAGGAGGTCTCACATACAGTAGCATACATTAAGAAAACTAGACGTTAAATAACGAGGAGGTCTCACATACAGTAGCATACATTAAGAAAACTAGACGTTAAATAACGAGGAGGTCTCACATACAGTAGCATACATTAAGAAAACTAGACGTTAAATAACGAGGAGGTCTCACATACAGTAGCATACATTAAGAAAACTAGACGTTAAATAACGAGGAGGTCTCACATACAGTAGCATACATTCAGAAAACTAGACGTTAAATAACGAGGAGGTCTCACATACAGTAGCATACATTAAGAAAACTAGACGTTAAATAACGAGGAGGTCTCACATACAGTAGCATACATTAAGAAAACTAGACGTTAAATAACGAGGAGGTCTCACATACAGTAGCATACATTAAGAAAACTAGACGTTAAATAACGAGGAGGTCTCACATACAGTAGCATACATTAAGAAAACTAGACGTTAAATAACGAGGAGGTCTCACATACAGTAGCATACATTAAGAAAACTAGACGTTAAATAACGAGGAGGTCTCACATACAGTAGCATACATTAAGAAAACTAGACGTTAAATAACGAGGAGGTCTCACATACAGTAGCATACATTAAGAAAACTAGACGTTAAATAACGAGGAGGTCTCACATACAGTAGCATACATTAAGAAAACTAGACGTTAAATAACGAGGAGGTCTCACATACAGTAGCATACATTAAGAAAACTAGACGTTAAATAACGAGGAGGTCTCACATACAGTAGCATACATTAAGAAAACTAGACGTTAAATAACGAGGAGGTCTCACATACAGTAGCATACATTAAGAAAACTAGACGTTAAATAACGAGGAGGTCTCACATACAGTAGCATACATTAAGAAAACTAGACGTTAAATAACGAGGAGGTCTCACATACAGTAGCATACATTAAGAAAACTAGACGTTAAATAACGAGGAGGTCTCACATACAGTAGCATACATTAAGAAAACTAGACGTTAAATAACGAGGAGGTCTCACATACAGTAGCATACATTAAGAAAACTAGACGTTAAATAACGAGGAGGTCTCACATACAGTAGCATAAATTAAGAAAACTAGACGTTAAATAACGAGGAGGTCTCACATACAGTAGCATACATTAAGAAAACTAGACGTTAAATAACGAGGAGGTCTCACATACAGTAGCATACATTAAGAAAACTAGACGTTAAATAACGAGGAGGTCTCACATACAGTAGCATACATTAAGAAAACTAGACGTTAAATAACGAGGAGGTCTCACATACAGTAGCATACATTAAGAAAACTAGACGTTAAATAACGAGGAGGTCTCACATACAGTAGCATACATTAAGAAAACTAGACGTTAAATAACGAGGAGGTCTCACATACAGTAGCATACATTAAGAAAACTAGACGTTAAATAACGAGGAGGTCTCACATACAGTAGCATACATTAAGAAAACTAGACGTTAAATAACGAGGAGGTCTCACATACAGTAGCATACATTAAGAAAACTAGACGTTAAATAACGAGGAGGTCTCACATACAGTAGCATACATTAAGAAAACTAGACGTTAAATAACGAGGAGGTCTCACATACAGTAGCATACATTAAGAAAACTAGACGTTAAATAACGAGGAGGTCTCACATACAGTAGCATACATTAAGAAAACTAGACGTTAAATAACGAGGAGGTCTCACATACAGTAGCATACATTAAGAAAACTAGACGTTAAATAACGAGGAGGTCTCACATACAGTAGCATACATTAAGAAAACTAGACGTTAAATAACGAGGAGGTCTCACATACAGTAGCATACATTAAGAAAACTAGACGTTAAATAACGAGGAGGTCTCACATACAGTAGCATACATTAAGAAAACTAGACGTTAAATAACGAGGAGGTCTCACATACAGTAGCATACATTAAGAAAACTAGACGTTAAATAACGAGGAGGTCTCACATACAGTAGCATACATTAAGAAAACTAGACGTTAAATAACGAGGAGGTCTCACATACAGTAGCATACATTAAGAAAACTAGACGTTAAATAACGAGGAGGTCTCACATACAGTAGCATACATTAAGAAAACTAGACGTTAAATAACGAGGAGGTCTCACATACAGTAGCATACATTAAGAAAACTAGACTTGCTGTGTTAAACTGCGAATGAGGTAATTTCTCCAGAAGTTTTATTTCATATCCAGAGGACTAAATCTTAGCGGTGAACAATGATTTAAGAAGAAATACCCTACTCAGAGGCGGCAAATTCTAAGGGTTTTTAGGGTTTTTCTGCTTTTCCACAACATACAGAGTTGAAACCATATGTTGCGCTTTAGCTTCTCTGCCAAGCACTACCTCCTATCAGGTATCCATAACAACCTAGCTCTGGATCCTGCTCACTGGTAATGGTAGATCAGCCAGCTTATGTGTTACCCTCCATCATTGGCTCGTCAATTATGCATGGCTAAATTGTTTTCCTGATTCTGGACTCTCCCATGAAATTGTTCTTTCTTCTGCGTTCAGCATCTGTGGTCATGCTATATTGTCAGACCTCGTCAGGGCGAAGTCCACTGTCTTCTCCGTGTCAGAGCGGATGTCCCATAGCTTTTGCCTCAAGTCTGTATCCTCTGACCAGGTTTTCTGTCTCTGCTCTTTGTATGTTGGACAGTCCTGAAGTATGTGTTCCGATGTCTGGGTTCCGGGTCCACATGGACATTCATCTGTGCATGAGATCCTCAATCGGTAAAGGTGACCCAAAAGTCTGCAGTTGTCTGTTCTAAGGCGAAATATTGTTGTCTTTTGATATCTTTGGGGGATGAAATTGGAAAAGGGTTTTCATCACATCACTGTGGCACATGTTCATTACCAGATCATGTACACATTGGTAGTTAACACAATTTTCGGAATTTGCCTTTTTGACTCCACAAGTGTTTTGTGCAATGTTGAGTTAAACAGAATATTGCTCCATTAATGGAAATGTCTATCTATCTATCTATACGCTGTGTCCCTTGTTTGCCTTGCAGCGTCAGGGGTGGAAGAGTTCTCTGAGATGGCCTTCTTGTGCGCTGTATGTAAGCTTGTTCCTGTGGCTTCTTTGATTTCTGTGATCCATCTTTTACATGGTCTGCCTCTGACTTTATAACCGTTATGTCTATGTGTCATGGCCATCTGTGGCATGCTATATGTCGGTAGTCTGGAAGCGTGTGAAAACCACTTGATCTGCTGTCTTTTGATTTGTTCCAATACTGGTATTGTTTTGGTTATCTGTCTGATGTTATCGTTTCTTATTCTATCTCATAATGACACTCCGAGTATTCTTCGTAGACATGTCATTTCTGTTGTCAATATTTTTCTTTTGTCTTGTGCTGTCATTGTCCAGGTTTAATGTAATGCATGCTAAGGGAAATTTAATGTGAGGAAATCCTCACTACCGGTATATAGAATTATGTGGGGGCTTTCACAAGAGGAAAGCCTCCCATATTGGCATGTCATCTCCTGAGAGTTTAATGTTGAGTAATGGTTAGTCCGTTGGGCTAATAGTCAGACCTAGCGCTATGAGAAACGTTTTTCTATAAATTTCCCAAACACAGTTATACCTTTCACACAACTAACATTATCTCCCCAAATACAGTTATACCTTTCGCACAACTAATTTTATCTCAGACTATTTACTGTCAAGAACTATCTGCTCACAGCTAAAGGGATTGCAATAATTTACACAGACGGCTCAGTAACGCAAGAAACAAAAATATGTGGTTGGGGTTTCGTTATCTACCAAAATGGCAAGAAATTAGCTGAGAAGTCAGCTGCCTACCCCACTACAACATCGAGTATGAGAATGGAAATAGAAGCGGTGACCGCAGTTCTCACTTGGCTGGCGACGCAACCATTAACAGACGCAGTGATTCTATCGAACTCTCAAAGTATGCTGCGCAAGATAGAAAAGTGTATAATCAGAACTGAATGGGTCACTCTTCTCGACAATGCTCAGAGCATTACATGGATTTACTGTCCTGGTCATGCTGGAGTCAGGGGAAACGAAAGAGCCGATGTGTTGGCTGGTAAGGCTTTGGTGAACGGGACCGAGATAAGAAGAGACAAGATTTAATTGATTAGAGCAGTCATGAATACCCTACGAGAAGACAAGGACGAAGTCGAACGTGACAATGTACATATTCAGAGAATGGTAGAAATGGGAGTGATTAGAGGTGATGGGAGAAATTGCTCCCTCTCCGGAAAGATCCGAAGAACACGTAATCAGCAACTGACTGGGACACTGAGCGTATAAACTTTTAGATGGCTGACGGAACGGCAAGCAGAGCATATATGGGAATGCCCCCAGTGCTGTAACGCTTGTTCCAAATCAAGAATCAAGTTAAAGGGATTGTTTCATCATCATCATGTGTCAAGAACTACCTGCTCACAGTTAAAGGGATTGTTTCATCATCATCATGTGTCAAGAACTACCTGCTCACAGTTAAAGGGATTGTTTCATCATTATCATCATCATCGCCGGATATTTTGATATTCTTCTTCTTCAGCGTTCATTCTCAAACTCCCGTTGGCTCTCTCATGTAGCAGAACCATGGTCCTATTAGATTTTCAGCAGGATGTAGTCCAGAGAATGGAAATGCGTTATGTCGCAGCTTTATTTCAGCCAATGGCCCGACACATCCGTCTACGGCTGAAGATATTTTGACATTATATGGCACGCGTTTGAGATATAATTCGCGCATAAATATGCTGAACTACGCAAACAAAAAAAAGGGAGGGAATAGAAATGATCCAAGTACGATTTTTTTAAACTTTTAAAAGAACAGCAATACAATAAATCTGGAAACAAACAAAAAGTTGCACATTGGAGTGTGTTTGAAAGTTTCGGTCCTTTGAAGAAAAGAACACAGTTACTGACGACATGCCCTGAATACTTCTGACGTTATCTTTGTTAGGTCACGCGGCGCACGCGACACATCTGCTCGTGCAGTGTTTTCATTGGTTAGTGGTAAAAAGCTAATTAAATGCAGTCTGTGTATGGAAGGTTGATTGTAGGTGTTCTCAAACGGTTGTATCTCTTCCACGGGGATAGTCCAAATGTCAGCAACTAAACGTGACATTCTATTTTCTTTAGAAGTAACTGAAAACATTCATTCGTGATTAATTGTTAGTATTGCTTATATAAGGATGGAAGAAGCAGAGGAGGTCAAATAAAGGCATGGGCAGACAACATCAAGGAATGGACAGGGCAAGATATTTCCACAGTCATTCGCATCTCTGGAGGACTCTGTGTGTTGAGGCATCCAATGTGGTACCCCTACGACCCTGAAGCGTTACGGGTTTATTGATTGATATTGATTGATTGCTTATGTTAAATGAATCTGTTCTTATGCTTGTTAGTATGTCTTGTCTAACGTTTTTTTTATTTTGCACAGTCGTACTTATTCCCCCGCTTCCTAACGGGTTAGCACGGGAGTCTTCTTCTTCTCCTGCGTTCGTTCTCAAACTCCTGCAGATTAGCAGGATGTAGTCCGGAGAACGGAATGCGTTGTGTCATGGTTTACAGCATTTCTGCGATATCTGCGCCTTTCGGCCAGACACATTAGACTTCAGCATGGCTTTTGGTCACTGACCCTATATGGGATGGGAGAGCCAACTCCATCCCATAACCTCCTTAGCCGCCTTTTACTACATGCGTGGAAGGTAAAAAGTGTTACTATTCTTTGCTCCCCTATTGGGTTACGGCAACACACGGGCGAACGTGAGTCTAATAGATCTTTGGCTAAGGGAGTAAACTTCTAAAGAAAATCTGGAGTGAGTCCTTAAACCATCTGGCATCTTCTACAATTTTGCGTGCTTCCCTCCCGTGTATTGACGGACTGAGAGAGGAGCAAAGAATAGCAACACTGTTTACCTTCCATGTATGTCGTAAGAGGCAACTAAGGAGGTTATGGGATGGAGTTGGCTGTTCCATCCCGTATAGGGCCAAAGTAACCCAAAACCATGATAAAGTCGAATGTGTCACATCGAAAGACGCAGATATCGGAGCAGTGCTGTAAAACCACGATCAACTGATTCCGTTGTCCGGACTAAGTACTGTTAATCTGCAGGAGTTTGAGGAAACTAAATAGAGAAAAAGACAAATTGTATTATTATTTATGACTGGTGTCTTATCTTGTCTTGTCCTATCCATGAGTATTCATGAGTATGAGTCTTGTCTAGTCCTATCCATGCGTATCCATATGTAGGAAATTTGCCTTTTCCTATTCATATGTATCCATATCCATGAGTATATAGACGTTATCTGAGCAGTGGTTCTGAATAAATTTTTTTATAAAAACGTGTTATCTGGTCCCGTTCTCATACAGTCGGAGAAACATCGCAATATAAACCTTTTTATAAGGCTGAATTTTAGAAAGCAGTTATAACAGAGTGTATAATCATTCTGGTCCACTCATAAACACTATAGTCCACTGATACACAATCCGGTCCACTGATACACAATCCGGTCCAGTAATACACAATCTGGTCTACTAATACACAATTCGGCCCACTGATACCAAATCTAGTACACAATCCGTAACACTGATACACAATCTGCCCACTGATACACAATTCGGCCCACTGATACAAAATTTGGCACAATGATACACAATCCGGTCCACTGATACGCAATCTGGCCCAATGATACATAATTCGGCCCACTGATACACAATTCAATCCATTGTTACAAAATTTAACACAATGATACACAATCAGGTCCACTCACTGATACACAATCCGGTCCACTGATACACAATCCGGTCCACTGATACATAATCCGATCCACTGATACAAAATTTAGCCCACTGATACACAATCCGGTCCACTGATACTTATATACCATTTATAACCATTAAGCAACATTAAAAATCTAAGTAGATGACATGCGGAGATACAACATTGTTGTATCAGTGGGCTGATGCTGTATCTGTGGGTCGATTGTATATCAGCGGACTCCGGATTGTGTATCTGTGGGTCGATTGTATATCAGCGGACTCAGGTGTGTATCAGTGGGCCAGATAGTGTATCAGTGGATCAGATTGTGTACCAGTGGGTCGGATTGTGTATCAGTGGGTCGGATTGTGTATCAGTGGGCGATCTCTCTTCGTATTTACCCTCGAACTAGTTTGGGGAAATTGTGATTGCAAGACTGACTCCCCAACCGGCCGCTCTGCAAACAGAGATAGGCAGGAAGGTTCCGATATATTGCTCACAGGATGACCACCTCCAAATAAAGGCCCACTCATAAATATGAAATTCAGTCCTCTTAATGACTCATTTGTCTATTCCAGTGATTTTCATTGGTCACTATCTTCTTCTTCTGCGTTCGTTCTTACACTCTTGCAGATTAGAGGGTTATAGTCCGGAGAACGGAATGCGCTGTGCCATGGTTTACATCATCGCTGCAATATCTGCGTATTTCAACTTGACACATCCGACTTCAGCATGGCTTTTGGTCACAGACCCTATATGGGATGGGACAGCCAGCTCCAATCCGTAGCCTCATTAGTCGTCTCTTACAGCATGCTAGGAAGGTAAATAGTGTTACTATTGTTTGCTCCTATCGCGGACCCCGGTAGCACACGGGCGATTGGTCACTATGCTTATACTTTGACAGCCAATGAAATTCAAGGGAATAGTGAAATGGGTCAATTGAAAAGGCTGGATTTCCTATTTGCGTACAGGTTTTTATTGGCCTGAGTTGCATATAGCCTGCTTCTTCTTTTTCTGCGTTCGTTCTCAGCAATTCTGTAAACCATGGCACAACGCATTCCGTTCTCCGGACTACATCCTGCTAATCTACAGGAGTTTGAGAATGAACACAGAAGAAGAAAAATTAGTGCAAACAAGAGAACAAGTCCATCTTCAGTATAGGTCTTTTCACGCTGATCAAATATCCGACGTTTTCGTGCTTTTTTTTGGCTAGCGACACAAAGTTTACGAAAAGTAACCAATGAACAGTGGCTTCAATCAAGAGGAGTGACTGTCTGAGTTCATTATTCTGCAGAATGATTTGGAATATATTGTACGTGAAATCTTTGTTATTTTTAGTAACAGCCGACTCTTTCTGTGACGTTTCGCAAGTCATTTCTTATCTTTTCTATATTTAGATGTTCATGGCTGGATTCAGAAATCCAGAGATTTAGGGAGAGTCAACCTGAACGCTTCGCTCCGTGTCCCCTCTCAGCCCAACCCCCATGTCTGATATCTACAGACATTCCACCTTAGTGACTACGGCGTGCAGTCACATTTCCATTCGTACGCCAGACTAGTTTTGTCAGTATTGAAGGTCAAGGTCACTTAGGTATTTAAAGGTGCAGATTTGGTGCTGCCCTCGGACTGATTTGAACAGGTGATAACGGATTTGTGATTCTGTTGGCTCCAATTTTTGCTATAAGACAAAATTGAAAGCCCTATTGTCAACTTCATGAGACTTTTGAAAAACTGAACTCTCTGAGTCAGTGGTGTGAGGTCTGACCCGGTGTACCGCCTAGGTCAGAAGTGGAGTCTTAAACCATCTTTCCTATCTGCGACTGGTTGGTTTTGCGACAGGTGGAATATAGTCGCGTGGCCTCTTTTAAGTTTGATTGTAACCGCCCGGTAGGAAAACACCTGCCGATGAGACTTCATAATAGGGAGTTTTTTTTCCCCCTTCACCCCAAGCCCGTCGCGTGCTTCACGCAGAATTAGGATAAAACAAATTTATTCAAATAAAAATGAAGATTAATCACGTGATGATTAACCACGTGATGATTAATCACGTGATGATTAACCACGTGATGATTAATCACACTGACTGTACAGTTATAATTCGCCTGTTGTACAGGTAACGTTAAGTCTTTGGTTTCTGCGTTTGTTCTTATAATCCTATATATTATCAGAATGTACTCCATGTATCGGATTGTGTTGTGTCATGGTTTATAGCTTGCTGCGATGTCTGCGCGTTTTGGCATGACACATCCGACAGGAGCATAGTGTCTGTGTTAATTTTGATCAAATATAGAATGGGATAGCCGTACCACCCTAAAACCTCATTAACTGCCTCCTACGGCACGCGCATCGAGTGCGAACATTATAACTATTCATTGCTTCTCTTTCAAGTCCCGGCAACACAGGGTGAAAGCAGAAAATTGAGGATGAGCCCAGAAGAAGAACATGTATTCTACAGAAAAAGTAAGAAGAACATGTATTCTACAGAAAAAGTAAGAAGAACATGTATTCTACAGAAAAAGTAAGAAGAACGTGTATTCTACAGAAAAAGTAAGAAGAAGATGTATTCTACAGAAAAAGTAAGAAGAAGATGTATTCTACAGAAAAAGTAAGAAGAACATGTATTCTACAGAAAAAGTAAGAAGAACGTGTATTCTACAGAAAAAGTAAGAAGAAGAACATGTATTCTACAGAAAAAGTAAGAAGAAGAACATGTATTCTACAGAAAAAGTAAGAAGAACGTGTATTCTACAGAAAAAGTAAGAAGAACATGTATTCTACAGAAAAAGTAAGAAGAACATGTATTCTACAGAAAAAGTAAGAAGAACATGTATTCTACAGAAGAAGTAAGAAGAACATGTATTCTACAGAAAAAGTAAGAAGAACATGTATTCTACAGAAAAAGTAAGAAGAAGAACATGTATTCTACAGAAAAAGTAAGAAGAAGAACATGTATTCTACAGAAAAAGTAAGAAGAACGTGTATTCTACAGAAAAAGTAAGAAGAACATGTATTCTACAGAAAAAGTAAGAAGAACATGTATTCTACAGAAGAAGTAAGAAGAACATGTATTCTACAGAAGAAGTAAGAAGAACATGTATTCTACAGAAAAAGTAAGAAGAAATAATGCAATCTACAGAAGAAGTAAGAAGAACATGTATTCTACAGAAGAAGTAAGAAGAACATGTATTCTACAGAAAAAGTAAGAAGAACATGTATTCTACAGAAGAAGTAAGAAGAACATGTATTCTACAGAAAAAGTAAGAAGAAATAATGCAATCTACAGAAGAAGTAAGAAGAGCATGTATTCTACAGAAAAAGTAAGAAGAAATAATGCAATCTACAGAAGAAGTAAGAAGAGCATGTATTCTACAGAAAAAGTAAAAAGAGCATGTATTCTACAGAAGAAGTAAGAAGAACATGTATTCTACAGAAAATGTAAGAAGAAATAATGCAATCTACAGAAGAAGTAAGAAGAGCATGTATTCTACAGAAGAAGTAAGAAGAGCATGTATTCTACAGAAAAAGTAAGAAGAAATAATGCAATCTACAGAAGAAGTAAGAAGAGCATGTATTCTACAGAAAAAGTAAGAAGAAATAATGCAATCTACAGAAGAAGTAAGAAGAGCATGTATTCTACAGAAAAAGTAAAAAGAGCATGTATTCTACAGAAGAAGTAAGAAGAACATGTATTCTACAGAAAAAGTAAGAAGAAATAATGCAATCTACAGAAGAAGTAAGAAGAGCATGTATTCTACAGAAAAAGTAAGAAGAAATAATGCAATCTACAGAAGAAGTAAGAAGAACATGTATTCTACAGAAAAAGTAAGAAGAAATAATGCAATCTACAGAAGAAGTAAGAAGAACATGTATTCTACAGAAAAAGAAAGAAAACGTATATTCTACAACGAGGCGGTATCCACACAATACTGCTGGCTACATTGCTCTTCTTCTTCTAGTTCCCTGTTTGACATGTCTACACAGGAAGTCCGGTTTTCTTAATTAAAGCTGCTGTATTTGAAAGTTCCTCAGTGTTCCCATACATCTTTTTGTGGATATCCGTCTCTGTTGGCCAGTGTTCTTCCCTTAACTGGTTTAGTGTATTAGTGTAATGTAGCCCTTTAGGGTTTGTTCCTCTATCTGTGCTGCCTGTCCACATGGATACAGAGTGTTCGAACGTCTATTTAAGTAGTTTAGTCTGTTGTGTCCAGTCTGATGCGAAGATAATTACTCTAAGAATGAAGCGGGTCAGTGTTTCTGAGTCATCATTTGTACACCAAATTCAAAATAGGTACAACTGGGCTCTGCCATTGCAGCCTTTCGAATATGACAGCAGAACATATCCTACAAGAATGTCCCCAGCATGCAGACCTGAGAAACAAGACTTGGCCCACCCCAATCAGCGTTGAAGAGAAACTGTATGGCACAGTGGACACTCTAAAACAGACAGCAGCCTATATCATAGAATCCGGAGTCCCAACCTGACTGAGTAATGATTGCCGAAGAAGAAGAAGAGGAAGATTGGTTGTTGGACGCAGAACGCAATAATCTATGCATAAGTACCCAATAATATTGTTTTTAAATTTTGTTTGTAAATGTTGTTTTTAAATGTTTTAAATAATATTGTTTTTTACATGTCATCAGCTGTTTAAAAATCACCTGTTGTCACGGAGTAATGTGGGGATCTATTTGGACCCACTTTATTCTTAGAGTAAACAGAGTATAGAAGACTGAATGTACACAATATAAGCTTTACTGACTAATAGGAAATCCAGCCTTGTTAATGATTCATTTGACTATTCCAGTGATTTTCACTATGATTATACTTCGTATAATAGCCAATGACAGTGAAGGGAATATTAAAATGAGGCATTTTAGAAGGCTGGATTTCCCATTATCTCTTAGACTGTAGAGAGATGGTCATCGCTGGAGGGATGATTGAGAAGTGCCTGTATTAACAACTCTGACGTCACACGGTGAGTCGGTTGATGATTAAGCGCATAACGGTACATTCTACGGTGGATCAAATGTCAAGGTTCAGCTGTCAGACCGTGGGCCGGTTGATTGGGTCGGTTGTCGATCTATCCTACGGTGGGGTAAATTTCAAGGTTCAGCTGTCGCTGAGTAATCAAAATGTTTTATGAAGTAATCAGGTCAAGTGGAAATTGAGACACAAATGTATCCCGAACCCTGTCGCTGGTTTTTCTTTACCGGGTTTCTTTCTCAAATCCTGCAGATTATCAGTATGTAATCCGGAGAACGGAACTTGTATCAAGGTTTACAGCCGGGCAGCGATATCTGCTCCTTTGGTCTGACATATTGGACTTTAGTATGGCGTCTGGGTCAGATCATCTAGTGTCATGTGAAGAAGCAGTCAGCAGAATCCCTTCCAGATCTCTTCAGTCGCCGGGTGTCGAAGCTCTTTTCTCCCTTTTCGGCACGGTACATATGGACGTTAACCACATTCTAATGTGTATTACTTTAATATATACTACTTCTGTCCTGGACTAGAGGGTACTGCTCGCATTGCCTCAACCACTCGGATTAGCTAGCCTAATCATCATTTTCTTCTTATACCAAGCTTGGCACATAGGGCAGATGGCATAGCTCTCCATGTTTGTCGATCAACAGCCAATTGTTTCAAATCGTTCATTTTCATACCAGCTGTGATGATTTCTTTTTTGATAGTTCTTTTCAGTGTTTTTTTGTTTTTGTTGGTCTTCTCCTTTTTCTCTTGCCACTCAGTGACCACGTAAAGACATGACGTGGTATTCTGTCTTCATTCATTCTGAGTGCGTGACCGATGTATGCCCAACGCCTTTTTCTAATAAAGTCTGTGATGTATTCTTGTTTTGTCTCTTCTCTTAGTGTCTCGTTTGACTTAAAGTCTTTCCAGTTTGTGTTTGTGATTTTCCTGAGACATTTGTTTTCGAAGGCAATTAGTTTTTTCTTCATCATCTATGCGTTCAGCGTCTGTGGTCATGTTATATTGTCAGGTCTGTCATCAGGGTGAAGTCCACTGTCTTCTCCAGGTCAGAGCGGCTGCCCCATAGCTTTTGCCTCAAGTCTGTATCTTATTTGTGTGACATCTATTGGTCTACCTTGGCTATTATTGGCATGCGACTCCAAGTATGTAAATAGCGACTAATTAAAAGTCAAACAATAATCAAAAACGTAAATAACAGGGTCCAAATTAATTCAGTTAGAAGATTCACGGCACACATCATCAATAGCTAGTCAGAGGATAAAGTGTGTTGTGTGTCACGCTAGGATTGCATATCACCGGATCACACAGGATTGCCTGTCAAAGTGATCAAAGCTGTAAACCGGGCATTCATTTAGCAGAAGGTTTTGGTGATGAAGTTCAAGTGTAGATAAACACTGAACTCCACTAAGGAAATTCGCCTGTTTCCTGTCTGTCAAACCGTAGGAGTCGGCTAAGGAGATTTGGTATGAAGTTCGCTGTCCAATCAGATAAAGTATCAAAATTACCATGTTGACGTCGGATGTGTCAAGCCGATAGGAGCAGATATATATGGCAGCTAAGATATAAACTATGACACAGCTTATTCTATTCTTCAAACTATGTTCTACTGATCTGCAGGAGTTTGAGAACGAACGCGGAAGAAACAGAAGGCAATACTCCTAGGGGAAAGTACCCGCCGAAGATGTATGCGTCAGGCCATTGGCGCAAATAAAACTGCGGCACAACGTGTTTCCGTTGTCTGGACTACATCCTGCGGAAACCTGGTAGGCCCATTGTCCTGCTACAATAGAGATCCAGCAGGAGTTTGAGAATGAATGCTGAAGAAGAAGATTTTAGTGGAAAAAGTGTCCAACTTAAACAAATCAGTCGAATTCTACCATAATCGGAGCCGGCTTCAAAGCTTGTGACGTGGAGTAATTGGACGTCCAAGCTTGCTCTTTTAAACCGAGGAATACAGAAAGAGAGAAAGAAAAGTTCTCACAATAAAAATAAAAGTGCTCACAGTGGTCCAGAAGCACATACTCGTATCCATAAGAGCCCCCCCCCCACCCCGTCCTTTAAAAAAAAAAAGCATCTTCCATGTCAAACCCTGCAGTAGGCACAATTCCCAAAATCTAAAAGCAGTTGAACAATTAGAACATCATTTTAAAACAAGTACTTTCAGGAAAATCTCAAATTTCACACCTCGTTCATCCGTCACATTACTCAATTCCTACCCCATTCATCCGTCCCTCACCCCAATCCCCACACTCAGGTCTCATCAGATATTACATTTAGTTACAATGGCCACGTTCTCTCAGCGTGACAGCGATTGGTTGCTTCGTATGCAAATGAAATAAGCGCGTGCATGGCCAGACTTTGATAAATTAGAATTTCTTCTCAAACCGTATAGAAAAATGTTTTTTTCCTGCACACCAAGTTTGTGTTTTCCAAGGAGAAATTGATCCAAATGGAGGTGACAGACAATCACACGCAGAGATGACGGATTTCTTTGGGTTTAAAAAAAATAATAAATAGAGACGATGAAATTTAAAATGCATAATATTGTAGAATAGAAATATTGAGAATAGGGAGATTAAAAGAGAAATACGGTAAGGGGGTTAGGGAGAAAGTAACGGTGATAATATTTAAATACATCTTCGCTGTGTTACCGGGAGAAGCGAGACTAGGCAGAGACAAACTGGTTCAAGTTTGATGTCCCTCTCTATATATCTTGAAATGACCCTAAAACCATTTTGAACTCGGATGTGTTAGGCCGAGAGGAGCAGACTTTGCATCCAAACTATGACAAAAACTCATTCTGTTCTCTGGGCTACGACCTGATACCAACAGGACTTTGAGAACTAAACGATATAATTGTTTGATTAATTAGTTGTTAAACTCCTACAGATTAACGGGTTGTTGCCCAGAGAACGGATTCCGCTGTGTCCTGACTTAAAGCTTTGCTGCGATATCTGAGCCTTTCGTCCTGACACATTCGATTTTAGCATGATTTCTCTGTCCCTTTGACCGTTTATCGGATGGGACAGCTCGCCCGTGTGTTGCCGGGGCCCGAAAGGGGAGCAAATAATAGCAACACTGTTTACCTTCTACGCATGTCGTATAAGGCGACTAAGGAGGTTATGGGATGGAGTTGACTGCCCCATCCCATATAGGGTCAGTGACCCAAACCCATGCTGAAGTCGGATGTGTCAGGCCGAAAGGCGCAGATATCGCAGCAGTGTTGTAAACCATGACACAACGCATACCGTTCTCCGGACTACATCCTGATAATCTGCAGGAGTTTGAGAACGAACGCAGAAGAAGAAGATGATGGGACAGCCTACCCCACCCCATAACCTCCTTACGACATTCATTGTAGGTAAACTGTGTCGCAATTTTTTTTTTTACTCCTCTTTCCGACCCTGTCAACACGCGGTACAAATCTAAACATCAAGTTAGTTGATAGAAAATAGTAAAAATGTGTAGAAGATTGATTTTATTTTACTCGGGTTATTCCTCAAAATGTACCCCGTCTTGATACTAACGATGACTATCTAAAGAAGTAAAAACTGAATCCTACTGTTTTTAATCCTACTGTTTTTAATCCTACTGTTTTTAATCCTACTGACTAGAAACGGATTAACAACACATATCAGCGTTGCCATTCCATTCATCATTTCTCTTGCCGGAAACTGCCAGGAGCAGGAACAAAAGAAAAATATATAAAATTTTCATGTCATTCTTTCGGGTTACTTGCTCCAACAACAGATATGGCTGCCGCTACTAAATCATTAACTATGACTTTCTTCCTGTTGGCAATCAAACCGATCGATAACCTACACTCTTCGTCACAGCTGAATCACTCACGTGACAGAGGCTAGCTTACTCACGTGCATATTCGAATGTTCTACTCCAAGTTGTACACCGCTACATATCAGACATTTATCCAAGTCATAGGGATAGTCAGTCAAGCAGAACTGTATCGATTGGGCCCGTGTTTCAAGGGGCCGAACGGGGAGCAAAGATTAATGACACTGTTTACATACCATGCACCAATAAGAAAGTTTTGTTTGTCGAATTGGCTGCCCCATCCCATAGAGGGCCAAATGGCCCAGAAGCCATGATGAAGTCGGATGTGTCCAGCCGAAAGGTGAAGATATCGCTGTCTAGCTATAAACCATGACACATACAGACTGTTCTCTGGACTATACCCTGCTAATCTGCGGGAATTTGAGAATGAACGCAGAAGAAGAAACATTGAAGTCAGTTGATTTTATCACTACTTCAGCTCCAACAGTAGACATGTTGGCAGAACCCGAGCTCACCCTGACATAAACGAACTTCATTTCTGTTTTGGACGCCTCGCTACTGCCATGTGGTCGCACCAATAGTCCCTGTCTAGTTTCATCACTACTAAAACTGTCCTACTTTCTCCGCAGCTCCCTTCGGCCCAGTGAAAGATTCAGACAATACCTGAATCCGTGCAGGTACTTTTGCATTGGGGTTAATTAGTCGGTAGATTATCATCATGCCATTCCGGACATGTTCATAGATGCTCCGACCTTATATTCAATATGTCCTTCAACATGTGGTCCCTGACTGTCCTTTAGCATGTGGTCCCTGACTGTTCTTCAACATGTGGTCTCTGACTGTCCTTCAGCATGTGGTCCCCGGCTGTCCTTCAGCATGTGGTCCCCGACTGTCCTTCAGCATGTGGTCCCCGACTGTCCTTCAGCATGTGGTCCCCGACTGTCCTTCAGCATGTGGTCCCTGACTGTCCTTCAGCATGTGGTCCCTGACTGTCCTTCAGCATGTGGTCCCCGACAGTCCTTCAGCATGTGGTCCCCGACTGTCCTTCAGCATGTGGTCCCTGACTGTCCTTCAGCATGTGGTCCCTGACTGTCCTTCAGCATGTGGTCCCCGACTGTCTTTCAGCATGTGGTCCCCGACTGTTCTTCAGCATGTGGTCCCCGACTGTCCTTCAGCATGTGGTAAAAGACTGTTTAAGTTGTCTGTTAGTTGGTCATTCTTATTTTGATTCATATTCTTTCAACTGTTTGGAAGATCCAAGACTGATACTCATTGCATGAGTTAGTTGGTTAGTTTGATAGTTGGTGGGATAGATGACTAGTTTGTTGGTTGGTTGGTTAATTTGATGGTTGATGAGATCGTTGGCTAGTGTGTAGGTTGGCTAGTTGGGTGTTTTGATGGTTGGTTGGTTAGTTTGACGGTTGATTAGTTGAGTGGATTGATGGTTGGTTGGTTAGTTTGATGGTTGGTTAGTTGGATTGATGAATGATTGAATGGTGGTTGGTTGGATGGTTGGTTAACTCGGTGGCTGATTGATTAATTAGATGAACGAATTTTGCTGTTAATGGCCACCTCCACCTCTCAGCCCTATCATCATCATGTTATATTTCACCCCTAAATCTGTCCCCAGGGCCGCAGATATTTCACCCCTAAATCTGTCCCCAGGGCCGCAGATACGACTTTACTAAGAGAGATTTCCTATAGAAAGAAAGCTTTTCATTTCTCTTGGTGAATTTTTAAAATTATTTTTGTGGGGGGGGGGGGGCTATGGAGAAGGAAGCTAATATTACAATCTTACTTTACTCTTTTCTTAGTACACAATAATATTTTATAATTTGTGAATGTGGCGTGGTGCGGAGTTTCAAACCCTAAAATCCCCAACCTTTTCTACTGGGCTTGTTTACAATGTTCTAAAATATCAACGCCATTAAACGATGTTAACATTGGGGTTCACTTAAGGATAATCTAAAAATAATAGTGACTGACTCTTCCAGCTGAATCAAACGACATATTTTGGTCAGGTTCAGAATCTCTACTTGAGCGCGGAATGAGTTGTACGCACGCTCTTACGTTGAGTTGGGTCAGGAAGGTAATCTGGAAATTTGAAACGAGGACTGGGTACATAAGTGTTAGCTCAGTGAGTGATTTGAGAGGGGGAGAGTCAGTGTCTGAATTAACAACGTGTGTGAATTATGTATTAGCCAGTGTGTTGTACAGCCCAAAGGCGAGTAAAAAAAAAAAAGATAACCATGAAAGGATATGTATGTCCTAAGACGTAAATAAGGAGGTTCGGGTCAGTGTTGACCAGTCGTTCTCTGCCTTTTTTTTTATCGCAGCCACCTTTTTTAAGCAATATTTGTATATGGTCATTAGTTGGATCGTTAAAATGTCCAGCTTCTTTAGAACTAGGCTAGACGTTTCTAGATACACTTATTTCTGTAGACGCACACACACACATATATATATATATATTTAAATTTTGATCAAATTAAACCAAATACATTTTTGTGTAACACCCCCCCCCCAACCCCTCTCCCCCATAGAAGGAACTGTGCCCACCGCATTTGAAATGGTTTCTCCGTGAATTTTTTGAATGGTCCATATGCGTGGACTCTTATGCGTCATACAAAAAGAAGCATATGGCACACCCGAGTTGATGACTCCATCCAGAAGATCAGGGTACCCTAGAATGTCATGCTGAGGACGGATTTGTGGGGCCGAAGTCACATATATCACAGCCAAGCTGTAAAACACAGTATTTCGGGGGGGGGGGGGAATGGGGTGATGCTTTACTTCATAACCAGAAGATTCCACATGAATTTCCACCATAATTCTACCAGAAGACTCCACCAGAAAATTCCACGAGAAGACCACCAGAAGACTCCACCAGAAAATTCCACCAGAAGACTCCACCAGGAGATAACATAACTTTTGTGTTGCCGGGACTAAAAATCATAGGAAATAATAACAACACTATTACCTGTCATGCTTGTCGTAGGAAGCGACTAGGGGTGGAGTTTCTGGGTTGGGTTGGTTGTTCTTATCTCATGTATGATCAAATTATCTCACAATTCGTTGTTGAAATCGAATATGTCAGGACCATGGGTGTTGTTATCGTAGTAAAGCTCTCGGTCCCCACAGTCAATACACTGTGGAAGCATAGTTCAAGACAACGACCCATCTGAATTGGCAAGTTCCAAAGCAAATGAAATCAAAAACTGGGCAAGTCTGTTTAGAAAAAAAGCAAGTATATTAAATACATGCGAAGGTAGCACAGCGACTGAGGGCAACCACATGTCCCAGAATAAGGGACAAAATTGAAGCCTTAATGAAAGCAATTTTCAGACTCAAGAGTAAGCTTTCTTCCCGTCTTATGGCAGCGGGTTGTGTGGAACGGTAAAGGCAGGATACTATTCCGTCTCGGTACGAAGAAAATGTGGGTAGAAGCTCATACGTGGACGACATCTTCGCGATGTCGATGAATACAACATCAGCCACGAAATGGAACCAACTCTAGTCCAACTTTACTGCTTGAACGATTTTCTATACCGGAATCAAATTCACAGTGAAGATAAGGGTTAATAACCGAGAACACACGGAGCAAACCGGGAATGGAATCTAAATTCACGAGACAAGTTCACTGACAGCGGAACACCTCGTACGAGTTAGACGTAGTCGACCCAAGTCTAAATGCCTGCTCTACATCCTCTCTGAAACTACCATTCAGGGATACGTTTTGGTCAGCAAAGTTCAGTGGATGATAAATCATCGCGACGTAGAGCAGATACTCAGATCTGCCTAGCAACAGATAGGAATGTTCTCACTGGCTAGGGAAACTCTCCTGAAATAAAAGTATGCAGAAATCGTATGTGCTGAGCCGGAAGACGTAAATAATGCAGATCGCCTGTAAACTAACAGAACAACGTACTTCACGCTCCACGGCTAAAAAGACAAGAAATTGCACGTTAGTTATCAGATAAGGAATGAATAAGACGTAGAACAAGATATTAATTGAATGGGTACGTGAACTAAATGATTTGACAGTTTAATATTTTTGTTCATTTGAACATAATACTTCAAATCTGAACATGAACGTTAAAAATAATATTTAAAATATAATCTATAATTTAAAAAAAAAAATAAAGTAAAATGTAGAAATTAAATCAGGCTTCAGGAAGACCGTTCCAGGGTGAGTAAACAACCGCACGTGCACTCCGGCAGAACACTCCGTTCCGGTCCCTTTGAAACGCAGATCATTGAAGCGTGAGGATGGGGTTACGACGAGTGCGCACATTCTGGATGAATCACTCACGCACAGACCGGCATCTTTTTTTTGAAGTTGCACATAATGAGTGCAAGTTTTATTAAGCAAATTTCCTGCTCTGTCCCATATTGCAGAAGCTGGTAGTTTGTCGACATAAAACAGCCACGGTCATTCGACGAAGAAGAACAATAGCGGTACAAGTTCAACAGAAGATGAAAAGTAAGAATGACCAGTTTCACAGAAAAAATAATCCATGATTTTTAGAGGCCAGCTTCACTGGTATGTTGCCAGGATCGAGAGTGGAACAACTTGCAGGAAATGTCGTAACAGGTAAGAACATGGTAGGAGTGAGAAATCTAGAAATGATTAGAGTTGACCTTGGATGTCTCGGGTCGAGAGGCGTAGACTTATGGAGATGGTTGGTTGGTTGATTGGTTAGCGCCCGTGTGTTGCCAGGGCCCGAAAGCAAAGAATAGCAACACTGTTTACCTTCCACGCATGTCGTAAAAGGTGACTAAGGAGGTTATGGGATGGAGTTGGCTGCCCCATCCCATATAGGGTCAGTGACCCAAAGCCATGCTGAAGTCGGATGTGTCAGGCCGAAAGGCGCAGAAATCGCAACAATGCTGTAAACCATGACACAACGCATTCCGTTCTCCGGACTACATCCTGCTAATCTGCAGGAGTTTGAGAACGAACGCAGAAGAAGAAGAAGATTGGTTAGTAGATTGGTTCATAGGTTGATTGGTAGATTAGCTGGTAGATTTGTTTGTAGGTTGGCTGGTAGGTTGGCTAGTAGGTTGGTTGATTGGTTGATATATTGGTTAGTAGATTGGTTGGCAGGATGGTTAGTAGATTGGTTGATAGATTGGTTTGTATAGTGGTAGGTAGATTGGTTAGTAGGTTAGTTTGTATATGGTATGTAGGTTGGTTAGTAGATTGATTTTTACATTGGTAGGTAGGTTGGTTGATAGATTGGTAGGTTAGAAAATAATCTGTCCGGACAGTCTCAGAAAGCCACACTTATATTCTTGTGTTGTGATACCGTAGACAGTTATGTAAAGTATGTTCTCTGTTTTCTACAGATTACCCACAAATATCGATGTCTGTAATTCCAAACCTTCTATACATGCCGTTTTTTTAAAGTCTAGTATAACATGTTCTGATTCTCTTCTTGTTCTAGATTCCCAGCAGGATTTACTCCAGAGAATGGATATGCGTTGGGTCGCTGTTTTATTTGCGCAAATGGCCCGACACATCCGTCTTCGATTGAGTTCACATTATAAAAGTTATTGTTTGTTAATTTCTTCCAAGCTTGTGTGTGTGTACTGAGAAGACATGGTATCTAGTCGTATTGCATTATACCATGTCTCCCTCAGTCTGGTATCTCCAACATTATACCATGGTTTCTGGTGTCTCCCTCAGCCTGGTATCTCCAACATTATACCATGATTGCTGGTGCCCCCCCCCTCAGCCTGGTATCTCCAACATTATACCATGATTGCTGGTGCCCCCCCTCAGCCTGGTATCTCCAACATTATACCATGATTGCTGGTGCCCCCCTCAGCCTGGTATCTCCAACATTATACCATGATTGCTGGTGTCTCCCTCAGCCTGGTATCTCCAACATTATACCATGATTGCTGGTGCCCCCCTCAGCCTGGTATCTCCAACATTATACCATGATTGCTGGTGCCCCCCCTCAGCCTGGTATCTCCAACATTATACCATGATTGCTGGTGTCTCCCTCAGCCTGGTATCTCCAACATTATACCATGATTGCTGGTGCCCCCCTCAGCCTGGTATCTCCAACATTATACCATGATTGCTGGTGTCTCCCTCAGCCTGGTATCTCCAACATTATACCATGATTGCTGGTGCCACCCCCTCAACCTGGTATCTCCAACATTATACCATGATTGCTGGTGCCCCCCCCCCTCAACCTGGTATCTCCAACATTATACCATGATTGCTGGTGCCCCCCCCCTCAACCTGGTATCTCCAACATTATACCATGATTGCTGGTGCCCCCCTCAGCCTGGTATCTCCAACATTATACCATGATTGCTGGTGCCCCCCCTCAGCCTGGTATCTCCAACATTATACCATGATTGCTGGTGCCCCCCCTCAGCCTGGTATCTCCAACATTATACCATGATTGCTGGTGCCCCCCTCAGCCTGGTATCTCCAACATTATACCATGATTGCTGGTGCCCCCCTCAGCCTGGTATCTCCAACATTATACCATGATTGCTGGTGCCCCCCCTCAGCCTGGTATCTCCAACATTATACCATGATTGCTGGTGCCCCCCCCTCAACCTGGTATCTCCAACATTATACCATGATTGCTGGTGCCCCCCCCCCCCTCAGCCTGGTATCTCCAACATTATACCATGATTGCTGGTGCCCCCCCTCAGCCTGGTATCTCCAACATTATACCATGATTGCTGGTGTCTCCCTCAGCCTGGTATCTCCAACATTATACCATGATTGCTGGTGCCCCCCCTCAGCCTGGTATCTCCAACATTATACCATGATTGCTGGTGCCCCCCCCCCCCCTCAGCCTGGTATCTCCAACATTATACCATGATTGCTGGTGCCCCCCTCAGCCTGGTATCTCCAACATTATACCATGATTGCTTGGACAGAATTGTGGTCCTCCTCGATCTCATGGATGACCCGAACAATCTTAGTTTCCAGCCTCCGTTAGCAAGCTTGTGTATAACATCGTATTTATTTTACTGTATGGGTAAGTTCAGTTCTATTTCATGTTTATATGTTGTTGTTTTTTTTTAATAGTGGATTTCATTTCTAGAAAAGATACCGAAGCAGCTCTCAGTTGCTGTTAACAGTGACTTCTTGTTTTGGTTAACTATTCTACTATCTCTTTTCTTCTGATTTTAGAGTAATCTATCAACTTTAAACTGTTCATCTTGCTCATGAAATCTTTCAACCAATGTTATGTTTGTATTTCTTCCCTACATCTGAAGATTGCCAGGCATATAGGCTAGGCCTGTGATCCATTTCTTATTATCAAACTCCAAATGTCATCCTTCATTGAATTTCAAGTAGTAACTTGAGCTCATCTCTAAGCTCAAATAAGCTCCCAGCTACATTTCCTCTTGAAAGGCATCAAACATTTATGTTATTCATAATTTACGTTACTGGAAAATATAAATTTCGAATTTGTTCCGCGTCGCCACATTTTCTAATTTTTTTAATTTTTCTCACATGGTATTTACGAATATTTTTTTTCTCTATTCCACAAGCTTTGGCTTACAGTCTCTACCCCAACCCTAACAAAAACATGCCCCCAAGGAGAATACCCCCCCCCCCTTCCTGAACCAGTACTCTACACGATCAGGAACTAACTCCACACACAAACTCTTCATGAGTCGCTTCTTAGGACATTCGTGGCACATTATCAAGATTAGAACTCCAGTATCGATAAACAACCCTAAACTAAATTTCGGGAACTGGGATAACACAAGGCAAATGTAAAAATGACTAAAAAAATATTGGTAACATATGTGCCTATTTCCTTGGAAGATTACCGTGTCTCCATTCTTTGCTCTTCTCTCGTTTACGACAGCTCACGAACGTAGTTGTTTATCTCATACATGTCAGAGAATTATGTTGCATGATTGATGTCAGAGACTTATGTTGCATGATTGATGTCAGAGAATTATGTTGCATGATTGATGTCAGAGAATTATGTTGCATGATTGATGTCAGAGAATTATGTTGCATGATTGATGTCAGAGAATTATGTTGCATGATTGATGTCAGAGAATTATGTTGCATGATTGATGTCAGAGAATTATGTTGCATGATTGATGTCAGAGAATTATGTTGCATGATTGATGTCAGGGAATTATGTTGCATGATTGATGTCAGAGAATTATGTTGCATGATTGATGTCAGAGAATTATGTTGCATGATGATGTCAGAGAATTATGTTGCATGATTGATGTCAGAGAATTATGTTGCATGATTGATGTCAGATAATTATGTTGCATGATTGATGTCAGAGATGTTGCATGATTGATGTCAGAGAATTATGTTGCATGATTGTACTCTACAATCCCATCTTCACGCGTGAGGAATCGCAACACTTCACAAGCTGGGGGGGGGGGGGTCATTATAAGCATACATACTTATACACTACAATGCCATCTTCACACGTAAGTCACAAAACTTCGAAAGCTGTGGGTCGTTTATCATACCTCTGAGCTGTTTTACAAACCGTGTCACAGCTCCTACGAGAAGATCGGATGAAATGTTCACTAAAGTCTACTTTCAAAACAATAATGAACTCCTCGGGAGAAATCAAGATTCCGAAATAGCGTTAATCGCATTTCTTAAGCTTCAGTCATGGGGTGTGGAAGTCTTTCTAGTGAGACCAGACGAGACGACAAAACACCTTCTCAATCAGCGGCCGTTGTTAGCCTGAGGGTGGCTAGAATAAACAATGTTGGGAGTTTCACCAGGTCCTTGGACTGAGCCTTGTGGCAACGCTTCACGCCTTTTATAAAAATGAACAAAAATAGTTATACATGTTACCAAAATACGTGGATAAGACAATCTAACAACGAGACAGTGAAAGACGACGTTTCGACTAAAAGCCTTCATCTGGACAAACATATCAGTCATAACAGGTGTGTACCTGTCTTGAGATGTGTACCTGTCTTGAGATGTGTACATGTCTTGAGATGTGTACTTGTCTTGAGATGTGTACTTGTCTTGAGATGTGTACATGTCTTAAGATGTCTGCCTGTCTTGAGATGTGTACCTGTCTTGAGATGTGTACATGTCTTGATATGTTTACATGTCTTGAGATGTGTACATGTCTTGAGATGTGTACCTGTCTTAAGATGTCTACCTGTCTTGAGATGTGTGCATGTCTTGAGATGTGTACTTGTCTTGAGATATGTACTTGTCTTGAGATGTGTACATGTCTTAAGATGTCTACCTGTCTTGAGATGTCTACCTGTCTTGAGATGTGTACCTGTCTTGAGATGTGTACATGTCTTGAGATGTGTACTTGTCTTGAGATGTGTACCTGTCAAGATGTGTACCTGTCTTGAGATGTATACCTGTCTTGAGATGTATACCTGTCTTGAGATGTATACCTGTCTTGAGATGTGTAACTGTCTTGAAATATGTACTTGTCTTGAGATGTGTACCTTTGGAATTTGCTCTTTTAATCCATTTCCCTCCTTTTACACAAAATGAGCGTTAGATTTAATGGTTTTATGCTTCCTTTTATACTCCGATCCCATTTAACTATTCCTCTTATCTGGTTTCGCGTGTGGGATTTTAATAGTGGTGTTTCCAAAGCCGACATGGCATAGCCTTTCATATATAGTAGTATGTTACATAAGCGACCCCTTCCATCTTGGTAGTGACACTAAATGTCCAGTCAATCCTTGTTTACTTTCCAGTGTGTTGAGCCCAGTCAGACATAGTAAAGTGAAAGGCAAAATCTTGTTCAGGATGGGCGACAGTCATTTAGTTATTCAACGTTTCTCACTTATATTTTGTTTATTATGTATTAGGTATGTCGATTATCCTCTTCCCACACCGGACAAGTCCATAGGTGCTCAAATCTCCGCTTCAGTAAATCTCTCAGAGTATACCGGCTGATGGTTCCGGTTCTATGTTGGTTCAATGCTCTTTTTTAAATCTTTGTCAGGGGTTCTCTACGGGTCACACCCATCCTCACTCCCAATTCGCGCATTCTCGATATTGACTCATGCTCATTCATCTCAAAATCCTCTGATCGTAAGGATATTTTGTTTATCCACACCAGCATTGACGAACGAGATCTCCACTATTCACGTTATTTTCATTGATTCTGAATATTTTGTATATGTTACTGGCGAGTTCTGGGTTGGAAAGACAAACTCAAGATCTACCGTGCAGCCCATCTTCCTTGGTTACTATATGCAAGGGGTGCAAAGGGTCGCACTGCTCTAGGTGGGCAAAGGGTTAGCAGATAACCAAGATCCCAAACGTACCTCGTCGTGGTGCACCATGAAAACAGAAATGCTGCTGCTCGTGCTGATTCTGGCTAAACCTTTTGAGGATCGTGTCCGTGAATGTGGAGACAGCAGATTGAAAGAGAATTTATTGCAAAAGAGACAGTCAATATCTTCGACACCACTGCGCCAAAACATGCAGTGGTACTGTCGACATACGGTGCCGTAAGTCAGTCCGGTCCGAGCATTGAAGGGGCGACCATTGCAATTGACACGAAAAGGTATAGTCATGACGAGAGATGAAAAGATAACATACTTTGTACAATGAGAGGGCAGCACAGCGCCAGAGGGCAGCTTCATATGTCAATAGAAAGGGAAAATGTTCCAAGGAAATCGGAACTACAAGTTCTGTTAGCTCGAGACAACTTTCTAATTATCTGTGCTCCTTACGGGTAGAGACCCAATCGTGGGTGCCAGGCAAATAAAGTAGCCCTGACCAAACTGTACTGTCTAGCTTTCCTATACCGGAAGCATGCTCGCGGAGAGAAAATGTTCAGTACCCGATGGACTCAGGCACAAATGTAATAAGGTCGTTCAGCCAGAGAACACGCTTTGCTCCCAAACGCGTGGCGAGACTAAGATTTGGACGAAGGATTCACGATGTCGTTGAACGACACCTCGGCTTAGAAGGCAAAAACATGGGTCAACTCTTCTATCGAGTTCTTCCTAAACCCGAACCAGGATCGTGGATACGAAAAGGCTCAGTACCCGATGGGTACAGGCACAGAAGGTCTAATTACACGAGGAAGGTTGACTGGCTGCGAACACCTCGTGTGAAATAGACGTGAACGACTATCGTCTTGGCGAAGAGTCCCTTTACACCCGCTGCCTGGCGACAGATATGCAGTGCAGGCTGTACAGGCTAAGGAAGCATTCTACTCAAATTGAAAGAAAGACGAAAACGGATGTACTGGGCCTAGGATGTCCGATCCAAAGTGTGAGCCACCCTAGATGCAAATAACACAGTTCAACTGTGAAACTAGCAGTACAACGTACTTCACTCTCCCCAGTGGAAATCACACGATTTATTCGCGGTGGTTATCTGAGAGCGAACGCAGAAGAAGGAAAAGAAGAAGAAGAAGCTATATTCACTTGAATCTTGGACTAATTTTACTAGGCATGCAGAACAGCTCAACCAATGTGTTACCGGGCTCACAAGTGGAGCAAAGACTAGCAGCACTGCTGTCTACCACGCATGTGCATTTCGCAGAAAGCAAGTAATGGGGTTATAGGGTTAAGTTGTTTTCCAATCGCATAGAGGCTAAAAGCGCCCAAGAAGTCATGCTGAAGTCGGATGTATCATGCCACATGTCACAGGTATTGCAGTTAAGCTATAAAACATGGCACATCGCATTCCGTTCTCTGGACTACATCCTTCAAATCTGCAGGCCTTTGAGTGAGACTAAACGAAGTAGAACACTGCACATTCGGTGTCATAGATGAAAGTTCATTGATGAACGACAGCAGTACCACGTGCATTACTCAGGAAGTTCATTGATGAACGACAGCAGTACCACATGCATTACCCAGGATGTTCATTGATGAACGACAGCAGTACCACATGCATTACCCAGGAAGTTCATTGATGAACGACAGCAGTACCACATGCATTACCCAGGATGTTCATTGATGAACGACAGCAGTACCACATGCATTACCCAGGAAATTCATTGATGAACGACAGCAGTACCACATGCATTACCCAGGATGTTCATTGATGAACGACAGCAGTACCACATGCATTACCCAGGAAATTCATTGATGAACGACAGCAGTACCACATGCATTACCCAGGAAGTTCCTTCATGAACGACAGCAGTACCACATGCATTACACAGGAAGGACATTCCAAGATTAGATATAATTGCATATTCTAATAATTGACATTGCATATTCTGATGATTGACTTTGCATATTCTGATGATTGACTTTGCATATTTCAATGATTGACATTGCATATTTTGATGATTGACATTTCATATTCTGATTATTGACTTTACATATTTCAATGATTGACATTGCATATTATGATGATTGACATTGCATATTCTGATGATTGACTTTGCATATTTCAATGATTGGCATTGCATATTATGATGATTGACATTGCATATTTTGATGATTTGCTTTGCATACTCTAATGATTGACATTGCATCATTTTTCTGTGAGGTAAGAACACCTCCAAAATTCTTTGCCATTTCAGTTGGGGAAAATTCGCCCCGGGTTTGAACTGAGAACCTTTTAGCGGTAAACCATTGCTCTAGCGTATGAACAGAACTCATCACAAGATTGATCTATGGTACAGGCACAAGATTTAAGTCTATACTTTGAGTTTCACTGTAAAACAGTTTAGTAGTCGAGGAACAAGTCTACTTTTGCGAGTTTCATTGTAAAACACTATATGGACCAGGCGATAAGGATAATGCAATGTTATTGAAATGTGAGTTGTGAGCAGATAGCTTTTGACAGCGCCCATAGCGTTTCTAACACAATCACCTTCGTCTCAGTTGTGTAACTCAGGCGACACCCGAACTCAAATAATGTTGTCCCAAAGGCATGGCTGTGGAAAAGAGGTTTATGGCTGCTTGTTTTATTTCCCAAAGGCATAGTTGTAAAAGGGAGGTTTATGGCTGCATGTTTTATTTCCCAAAGGCATGGCTGTGGACGAGAGGTTTATGGCTGCATGTTTTATTTCCCAAAGGCATGGCTGTGGAAAGGAGGTTTATGGCTGCATGTTTTATTTCCCAAAGAGAATAAAATGGGGGACATTCCCATGGGGCAGTATCCCATGATTATCGCATCTTTCGAGGAGCACAGCACACACTTCTGGATCAACTATTTAATCATTCTTCTACAGAAGTGTAGACACATCCCCGTGTTGGGATATCTAGTACTCCACGTCAGCTAGTAGTCTGTCACGAAAAGACACAGATGCAATGTACCGTAGCCTTCATCTCTTCGACATCCATGGGGATTATTTGATAAAAGACCACATTAAGAACTTCTTCTTCTTCTTCTTCTGCGTTCATTCTCAAACTCCTGCAGATAAGAAGGATTTTAGTCAGGAGATCGGAAAGCGTTATGTCATTGTTTACAGCATTGCTACGATATCTGCCCCTATCGGCCTGACACATCCGATTTCAGTATGGTTTTTTGGTCAATGACCCTATATGGGATGGGATAGTCAACTCCATCCCATAACATCCTTATTCGCCTCTTACGACATGAACGGAAGGTAAACCGTGTTCTAATTTTTGCTTCCTCTCGGGCCCGGCAACACACTAGTGCAGTAAGAATTTGAATATATATACGAGTATATACACTGATTTTATTTTCATAATACGTTCCCTTACCGTGCCATAGATACATATTTGGTAAGGAGTGGAGGAGGGGGGGGGGTTATTAATATAATACTTGCATCCCTTCGTAAGCCTGTAGAAAAGGGAGAGGGTTAGACTGTTTACCTCCTCCCCCAGTAACATGTCATATAGTAAACAATCCAAAAATTAGATAACAAAATAAAAAAATATTTGGATGATTTTACCAGATTAATGATCAATAAAATCTCCCTTTTTGATTATCCAGTGCTGGATATCGCTAGGAAAATGCTTCTTCCTCCAAGGCCAGATAAATGGAACGTCTTATATGAAACAAAACAACAGCTCACACGCACACACGTGGCTGGTATGGTTACCTGCAATGCAGAAGCTTTCTAGGACATTTGATGCATTTGCCAATACAAATGTCATGATATTGTATCATGGTAGATGTGGTCATATTTACATCATGTCGTCATATTTACATCATGTCGTCATATTTGCATCATGTCGTCATGACGCAGATTGCGTCATATATGATCGTCTAAATTGATAGTCGTTTGCACGTTTCCGTAAAGATAACATATTGAATACAATGAGAGGGCAGTACATTGCCACATGGGAATAGAATGGAGAAAACGGTATATGAATTCGGAACTCAAGTTTTGCTCAGCTGGAGAACAAGCTTCTAGTCCCCGGGGCTCCCAAATATGTGTAGAGACTCAGATTTGGACAAGGGATTCCTGATGTCAGGGAAGGACACATCAGTTAAGATGGCGACGGAACAAGGGTCCAAATCTGCTGTCGAGTTTTTCCTATACCGGAATTATGCTCACAGATGAGAAAAGGTTCAGTACCTGATGGGTACAGGGATAATACCTCTAATTACAAGAGACAAGTTTACTAGCAGCGGAACACTTCGTGCGAAACAGGCGTAGTCGACCCAAGCCTAAATCCCAAATTAACGCCTCCTCGGAGACAGCCACCCAAAGACAAGTTTTGGCCTATAAAGTCAAAGAGCAGTGGGTGGTAAACTGTCACGGCTTAGAGTCAATACACAGCAGTTGCCTATTGACATAGGAAAGCTCTCAGAGTCTAGGGAGTCCCACGCGAATTAAAAGCATGCCGAAATCGTATGTGCTAGACCGAAAGGTGCAACATATTGCAGCTCTATTGAAACTAGTAACACAACGTTCTTCACGCTTCCCAGTGGAAATCACACGAACTCTCGTATCGGAGAGCGAACGTAGAAGTGTGAGGGGAACCGATTAGTTCACAGGACTGTATCATCGACGTGACTCGGTTTTAGCCATTCTGAGTAGAAAGCGTTTTCTCAAATTGTTAAACGCCTCTGAGAGTTGAAACATTCTCTGTTTGTAATAAACATCTGGGGAAATCTCCCATCGCGCAAAATAATACAATAGTTACATTGCTCATAATTCCTTTGGATCAAGGCAACCAAAGCTTATAGGTACGTGTCTTCAAAACTCATCTTTTAGGTTTCTTCTTAGTCAAATTTCCCCAAACAGCGCCTCGAATAATCTAATGCTCGCGCGTATCACAAGGACTAACCAATCGAATGCTACGATACATAACTCCGCCTTTCTGCACGCGGGCTATATGTTTATAAAAGGCACGAAGCACATGGCGATTTTTACGTTTAGACAATATTTGAAAGTTACAACAGTTTTACACATTGGAAAGGAGTGTTTCATCAGTTTAATCATCGTATATTTGTACCTTGAGTTTTCACTATAGTTAATAATTGTGAATATCTGTGAAATGCGACATTTTTCATTGAACATTTGGAAGTAACGCTTTGTAAGACAATGTTTGGCCTCTCATGTGTGTACTGTCGGTGAATTAAAACATTGCCTGAGTATTCGAATTGTGATGATTCTCATCGTAAGTACATGAACTAGACTATATGTTGTGCTGCATTTGAAGCACTTTATTCAAAATGGATTATTTCCATGATGCAGATCCACTGATATCATCAGCTATTTACTCAGGAGTTATGGATTTTGATCCTAGTACGCGTCCAAAGTATTTTTTGGAGGATTCCGCTAGCGATATTGCAATGACCATGAATAGCCCTGACTCAATTGAGACGTACAATGAGTCAGAAGTAGAACTGACTTTCCATGACAGCGGCTCTGTTTCATCAGTTGCTTCCGTCGCAGATGAAGTGACTGACTCAGTGTCTGGCACTCCGCAGAAAGAAGATGACGCAGACATAGAAGCTGATAGAAGGCTTGTCACTGAAAGATTTGCACCATACGATATGTTCCCTGCAGATAATACTTGGACACTTGAAGAAAGACTAGAGAAGCTCTTAAAATTGAGCCCCTGCAAAAAGTACACGAAGGAAGACCTATTAAACATTGACTCAATTGAGAGCCCGGATAAAAAAGTAGACATGCTTATAGAAGTTGTGTCTAAGGTTCACGTCAATCATCGCTGGAACTACGTCCAACCTCATGAACTGCACCGAGGTTACACAGTCGTAGCTAATTGTAAAAAAGAGAAAAAGAAAGATTCTGATGGACATTCATGTCCGAAAAGACCAATGAACGCTTTCATGATCTGGTCAATGAAATGTCGTGCTTTAATAGCGCAGATAACACCACAACTACACAATGCTATCATTAGTACTAAACTTGGAGCAGCCTGGAGGATGTTCGACGATGAAGAGAAGGCACTGTATGAACGTGAGAAAGATATTCTGGGAACATTTCATAAATTTGAGTTTCCAGACTATAAATACAAGCCCAAAAAGAAAGCGAGGAAGGTAGAGGAGAAAACGGTCACAGAACATAAACAGTCTAAGTGTCTAAAAAGGAAGCGATCTGAAAGTAGTCAATCAAGTCCTCTTCGTGGTATTAACATCGCAGACTCTCGCCAGAGTCTGGATCCTTTACTGAAAGAAAGGCTGATGGTCAAAATGCAGGTAAAAATTGACCCTGTCTTGAAAAAGGGCATAGGAAAACGTATCACCGCCATTGATTTAGCTGACTTAACAGCCTTTCATCAGAACGAGCTGAAATCTGTACATTCTCTAGCCAACACACAACAACCGTTCCAGAACACACATTCAAGCGTGCATCTGATCATTGACAATAAACCTGCTTCTGTGTTTGACACGCCTGAAAACTCTCCTAACAAATCATTAACACCAGCGAGTCCCATTGAACTACAAACTAGCCTTGAGAACGATGGCTGTAATCTTAGTGATAGATGCTTCCACTTTGACGATAAAGACTCTGTTCATGACACGTCTGACGATGACAGCGCTGTTCAGAGTGTTCCATCTCTTCACGCACACATCAAAAGTGAACCAGACATGTATCCAATTATCAAATCTGAACCACACTTTAAGTGGAATCTCAACCTGAGCATAAAAACTGAACCGCTCGATTACTCTGGTCTATACTTGACACACGCATTCATAAAACCTGAACCAGACCAAGTGTGTACGTCAGTCCTTGCTGAGGGCAACATACCAATCCTGTCAGCAGAGACTGTAGAATCTGTCCTGGACAATGAGTGCACGTCCAGCTTTAACAACGAAGAACTGTTAGACGACTTTATGAAGTATCTTGATAACGACATATGTTTCTCTGCGGATCTTCTACCATCGTTTGCTGCATTACCAGAAGGCCCCGCCACCGTTTAACTTAATCATAACCTAGACTTTATGCTAGCCAATAGCATACCGCTGACGGTCCTGCTACTATTTGACTTTACAGATAGTCACACCGTCATGGAACATCAAGACTTCAAACTCCAAAATAAACTATTTCAGACGAAAAATCGATTTATGGTCTGTGAAGTCATCCGGTCTGAAAACAGACATTCACGATATGTTCAGTTGTATTAGTTCGCGGTGAAAGCTCGTCTGGTTTCATGTATCGTATCAGCTTAGGAATTCAGCAAAGACCGAAACTAACACGAGTCTCAAACACTAAAACTCTCATGCTCAGTGATGCAGCTTTATACCTGACATACAGCTACAATCGGCTGGAAATAAAGGGACTCGGGTGTAAACCTCTCTTCCCTCGAACTGTCGCATATCGCTGTTTTATTCTCAACACCACTTGACTACCCTGTTCAGTTTCACATCCTATGTACATCGTTTATATTTGTTCGTACACCAAATAACCTCGTTAATGAAATATCTTTCCGCTCTATATAGTCAGTGACTAGCTGAACAGGACCACGTCGCGTATAAGAAAGTGTAATCCCCATTTATTGATGTATCCCACGGACCCCGACATCTGCATATATAATAGACATCTGCCACGACTGTTAAAAAAAAGATCAACCTGTACAATCCATCAACGTCTTCTCGTCCTGTCCTACATTCGCAATAATACAAGTATTAACACGCATTCGTGAACATCTGGTACCATATATTATTAGTGAACAGATTTCACTGCAATACGAATATGTCCACCAGGGAGTCGCCAGAAGATATTGAAAAATATGGATTATTTTTCTCTAGTGAAACACAACACACTGTTCATTATCTTCCATATATTCAGTCATCACTCTTAGTATTAACAATTTAGTATATATGACGTCATCATTTGCTGTTCATCAAAACGTGTTGCTAAGCAACAGTTTGTTTATATACGATATAATAGAGTTATACAAATGAACACTCATTTCACAAACTGGACATATACATATTTGAGCAATAATAAACTCCACCGACCAATGTGTTTGTTCGTTACCATTTAGTCCTCAACATCTACAGGGCAGCACAACTTTATATTTGCTCAACTAATAATTTATATCAAGCGCGCGAAGAACTTATGACTTCCCATTTTTACAACCATTTATAAGTATTGCGTAATAAATGTAGTTACCGCAGTGTAATTATATATTCATTGTAAGACTCGCTTCTGCCCCCTACACAATTCACAACGAGGCTGTTTTCTATGCTTTATTTTGAGCAATATTTACTAGTTATACATAATTATTCCAACTTAAAAGTACGTTAAACACAGGTATCAGTGAGTGCAAGTTTATTATTATAAAGAATGTACACAAAACAAACGATGTCAGTTTTGTTATCAACCTTTATATATTCATAAATCAGCTCCAAGTTGCAAGTCTCAATGGCAATCTTTAAGTAAAGGGATCTATCGTTTTGAAAGAAAAAATAGGCAATTGACGAGATACGATTTTCACAATAAATCGTGTTTTGTTTTGGAGTTGGTGACAATACCCACAAAAAATGCTAAAATATTGCACGGTTTTTGTGAACTAAATGTAATAAGTTAAAACCGCTGGCATGACTAAATATGAACGGACATTGTGAACAAATATGAATATAGTTTATGAGGCATACTGTAGCATGTATGTTTATAATTATTGTTATGTCTAGCGTGGCAAAATTGGCTGTTCTAGATGGAAAAAAATGGCTTGTGAATATCACATTTACGGAGTGTGGTAGAAACCTGAAAGATATTAACTATTAAGAGCTGTGACGGTTGTGTGATGATATTTCTGTGACTGGAGACGCGTTGAAAATAAGGAATATGTTTTTCTTCTGAATGTTATATTTGTCTTGCTTAATTAAGTTCGACAATTTTGAGAATATACTATATATTTTGTAAATCTAATGCATAAGTTACTGTTCAACTAATGTGACCTATCACACATAATTCTGACGTGGCACGCATAAATATTTCCGACGTTTCATGCATATTTTTGTTCTACAATGTGAGATTAATGCATCTCACGAAATCATTTAATCTGTAACCTTCCTATTCCTGCAGTCTTCATGTAATATCCTAGCCATCTCATGTTCTTAACACACATGACATTGTTCTTTGTATTGAACAATCATTTGGATTACCATAATCACATGCCTGTTACTATTCTCAACGTATTTTTGTTGTTGACATCCTGTTTTCTTTCCCTGTGGTATTCTGGATAAACCCTCCTTACTGTACTGCTCTATATTTCTAGATATATCATATATTACTCGCGCCCTTTCTGAATATTGTTTGTCTTTGATTCTTTTCACCAGTTGTTTTCTTTCACCCTCAAATTCCTGCAGGTCGCGCCATCATTGGATGATGTAATTCAATGGAATGCGTTCGCCCGGAATGTTATTTTTGGTTTATTGTAACCAACATGGAGTAATCTACCATATACCATAACTCCGCAGCCATTTCTTATAACATGCATGTCATGGCAGTTTGAGCTGTTCAGGTTTCTCCTCCGGCAACTCACTGATAAACCAGCATTTCAAAAATTAGATAATTAGGCGCCTGAGTAAGCCCTGGTTCCAGAGCCTCCACATTTTATAAAATGATTGTCTCTTCTGTTGTGACGGCCGTAAAGCTCGCAACCAGGGCAGTTGCCCATTTATTTTCGCTCCCACGGACCAGTTCCTCCTTAGTAAAAATGTTATTGTATTTTCATGTGGCTTCCATCTGTTACCTTAAAGAGAAAATCTCATCAGTAGTGTACTAACATTGTACCATTGAGCAGGTCACCAATCCTTTCTGTCTTGGTCTTTACACTCCTGTGTAGGAATTTGTTTTAAATTTTCGTTTTTCCTGAAGTGTTTCTCTCCCCCCCCCCCCCCACCCCCAAAGTTTACTCTTAGTTTTGAGCTGACAAGAACTATATTTACGTTCACAACCATTACACGGAACCGACTTCATTTTTGTAGTAATTACAATTATATATTTTACCGTTCTGCTTGCGATCAAGGATATTTTCTATTTATTGCTAGAATCTCATGCTAAAAAAATTTCACCGCGGTGATATATCCATCCCTTTTCCCTCATTTTATCAATCCTTCTGTTGTGGTTAGGAATCCATTTTGTGTGGTTCAATCAGTGCTGCCACTCACATTTATGTGTAAACTCTTCTCATAATAATATACCAACTAGAAACATAAAATCGAAGATTTTGTGGAGATAACAGAATAATTCATATAATGTTGCAGTAACGCTCATTGTTTATATGAATGTCTCTGTTGTGAGCAATTTCTATTTTATACAACTATTACTATTTGTCTTATTGCAAGAATATTTGTTTAGATTCTTGCGACTAATATTTAATGTATGAAAAATTCGTGTTTAAACATGTACAAGGCTATGAGGTTTATCTTTGTTGCAGAACAATACACATTTTTTCTAAAGTTAACATCATGTTTAGCCCGATGTTAACACCATGTTTAGCCCGATGTTAACACCATGTTTAGCCCGATGTTAACATCATGTTTAGCCCGATGTTAACATCATGTTTAGCCTGATGTTAACATCATGTTTAGCCCGATGTTAACATCATGTTTAGCCCGATGTTAACACCATGTTTAGCCTGATGTTAACAGAATGTTTAGTATGATGTGGCAAATTTGGAGTTATACTTTTCAGACAAAAGCACAAATAAAAACACAAGAAGCTGCTCGGTTGTAGGTTAGAATGTTCTAACGTAGTTTCAAAGTTTATTCACTAAGAATATATAGGTATTGGCGTATACTGCAGTGTGGTCATTTGTGGTGGATGCCTTTCACCTAAATGAAAATCACAGCGTCAATTTACTACACAGCGCCAATTCCCCCCTCCCCGCGCTCCTTTACAATGCAGGAGGCTTCTAAAAGCAATTCTCACTGCTGATAGCTGATGTCTCAGGGTGTGAAATACAGCTCAAAAGAAACATCCCTATTGCAAAAAGTATATTTTAAGTATATAAGAGCTCTATTGCTAATAATGCATGGTTGATTGAAACAATAAAACAGTGAAACAAACATAAGTACTAATTTTGTTTGGCTGAGCACATATCTTTAATATCTGTCTCCTTCCTGATATTTTTTGTTTTTGTGCTTTTAGTTGATCCATTTTTCATTGATTCATTTCCATGGAAGATTGCATAAGGAAGTCTTAAGATGTTTTTGTATTTGTTTTATCCCACTTTTCATTGTAAATGTTTTCTTATATACTAAAGCAGCGTTTTCCAACCGTTTTCTTTTTTTCCCCACTCTTTTAATCATTGTTACGATTCAAAAACAAGTTATTTATGATTTTTATTTTATTATCACAAAAAATCTTTTTCTCCCACATCCTTAGAAACTATTTTTAAAATTTAGTTTTCACGAAATACTCTATGGTGAAATGTCTCAAACTTTCCTTCTAACTATTATAGCGATGTAGCTTTTGAATATTTGCTCATCCAAATATTTGTCTATTGTCTATAAAATATTTGTTTCCTAGCAAAATTATTAGGCAATTTTAAGATACGCGAATGTAGAATAAAAATGTATACCTCCGGCCTACTACATGTTTAAAGCGGAACATTGTGATCTTGATAGCGCCACACGGCACTGTTTCTTATGAATAAAGATAATATGTACAGGTAAATTTTTTGCTTACATTAATATAATTAATACTTGTAACTATGTACTGTATAAACATGTATATTTTTGCGATTGTATACAATTCATGTCAAAATTTTGTATCACATTTACTTAGTTTCTCTTAAGTTTTCACAATCTAACAGTTAACACATTATAAACTGATTTATTACATTTCTGTACCTTTGTGGTCACAAACCAGATTGAAATCGTTCGAATTCCAGAAACACAAAGAACACATTCTCATGCGTATGTTCTTTAAGTGTTCCTGATTCAGTATTACGTGTTAGGTTTCCCACTCGGGAAGCGTTTTTCGCTTCTTTCCTAACAAAATTATGCAAACTAAACGCATTTTTAAAGGACATTCTAAAGGCAGCGTTTTCCCCACAACTTTTTTCTCATATTTTTACCATATCATTATTTATATGAAATAATTCATCCGTTTTTAAATTTCCTTTTTCTAAATAAGCATATATTTCCTAAAATGTTTCTAAACATCCACAAACAATTTTGTTAAATATATACATATTTTAAGGCTCAGAAACAATCCCCCTACTGCACAAACAACACACACATTTGCTGTTCCAGTTATAAACAGAACATAAGTGTACACTTCTTCATATTTTATAATTTGTTTGGTTTTAAGTTTTCTTGATAATCAAAATTTAAAAATTGTACAATCACTTTGTGGTACTAATGCTCATTTTGTAGAATTCATGCTAGCTTTTTCATCACATCATTAATTCCATATAGATCATGAGGAATTTTTAAATAAAAGTAATCACTTTATGGTGCCCACACTGATTTTGTAGAATTTTGTTCCTGAGAATCACTTTATGGTGCCCACACTGATTTTGTAGAATTTTGTTCCTGAGAATCACTTTATGGTGCCCACACTGATTTTGTAGAATTTTGTTCCTGAGAATCACTTTATGGTGCCCACACTGATTTTGTAGAATTTTATTCCTGATAATTATCACATTATGTCACAATAATGATGTAGAATTGAATTTGTTATTGGGAGTTTTCATTCACAATGAAAGCCATATATAGAGGACGAGAGTGGTTAAACCCTCTCATATTGTACCAACATGAAAACAATAGTGAGATTTAGCTCTTAGAAATAAGTAAAATATAGGGTCAGACCACAACACACAGGGTATAAAGTCCCCATGAATATGATTTTATTTAAAAACTCATAAAATGGGGAAAGCTTTTGAAATTAGAATTAACAAACTTACCCCTCAGCCTAGCAGTAATATCCACATTCCTCATCAACGCCCATTCTTGACAGAATGTTGTTATGTAAGGTTAATTAATAACATGGCACCAAATTGATATTGCATAATTATTAATAAGTTATCAATCCCATTATGGCACCACCTATATTGATCTTACAGAATTTGTTACTTCTGTTGATAGTCCTTACAATGGCAACCTTGAACATAGTATGTGCAGCATTTTTGTTTTGTTAAATCAACAGATTGTCAGGTGTACTTGGGAATAATTTTGATAACAACTGTATATTCATGCGCTAGTTATTTTTTTGGGTAAATCATAATTGTTCAGGAATGACCATCTGGTGTCAAGTTTATAAGTACCACAACACATTTGATGTCTATTCTTCAAAGTAACAATTCATCAAAACATGTCATTTTTAGAAGTTCCATTTGGTTAAAACACATCTTTTGTCATGTTTGTAATGCCTTTTCTTTCTTACGATCCTCATTCATGTTTAGTACAACATCCCCATTTGAGGATAAGTATTGGCAACTGATTTGTCCAAGTCACAAGAACTAGTACTTCTCTGACATATTGTAAATACTATTTCTTCAAAACATGCCTGAAATTATTTTTGTTACAGACAATTTACTAAAACAATAATTACTTACAATATGATGAAATTCCTGTATGAGATTGGGTCCAACCAATGAAATATGAGATTAGGTCCAACCAATGAAATATGAGATTAGGTCCAACCAATGAAATATGAGATTAGGTCCAACCAATGAAATATGAGATTAGGTCCAACCAATGAAATATGAGATTGGTTCCAACCAATAATATATGTATGTAATAACTAAAATTCGCTATATACAATTATATACCATTGCGAATAAACTTAGTGGGGGTTGTGAAAAGTTGTGAAATAGGGAATTTTATTATAACGTATACAGTCTGAACATTAGCACCATTGCTTTCCATCGAATTATCCACGAGTCGATGTTGATTCACTAAGCAAATGTATCAGCTGGCCGAAGCTGATTCTGTTGTAAGCATCTTCTAGGTGGATTTGTGGCGACCAAAGTGGGATCCTGAACATTAGAGATCAGAACTATAGCAACAGGATTGCCACAGGGATCGGTACTATCATCTCAACTCTTTAACGTCTACACATACAAAATAGCGCAGCTTCTGGAGGCTGGACTTGGCAGGATACTAACGTTGGACTATAGGTTTAGTTACACTGTTGCATACACAGGGGGATAGACTAGAGAGAGTTAAAAATGAGGCCATTAGAGCTGTCCTAGGATGCACAAGATGTGAATGGGTGACATTTGGCAAAGATAGAAAGTTATTGACAACAGTTGTGAGACAGATGGGAAGAGAGTGCAGCGACTGGGCTGCCAACAGAACAGAGTGAATGATCCAAGAACTCATACTGCAGCACTCAAAGCCACACAATACAATAATTTACACAGATGGCTCAGTAACACAAGAAACAAAGAGGTGTGGTTGGGGTATGAAATAACTTTATTATTTTGTCAACTAGGTACTTGCTATATTTTATGTTTGTATATACTGTAAAAGCTAGTGGATAATTGGATTATATCCACATTACAACACTGGATGTTTACTATGAACAGTTTTGAGATGATACTTTATGAAGTCACTACCAAATCATGTCTTTCTTTTGTCATTCACAATTGCTGTTATTGTCATATTACCTGCCAGGGGATGGCTTTGTCGAATTTTGCCTTATATAATGTTTCTCTCTATCAATATGTTTCTCTAATCATTTTTTTTGAAATATTGCCCTTGCATTGAGGTATATGAATCTCAACAATTTGTCTGTTATAAGACACAACCATACCTTCATGTATACATTTGTAATACAAATTATATGTCACTTATTTCAATACTCTAGTTTAAAAATTATACAGTACATTACAACAGACTACATCAATCTACATCAATGTACATCAATGATGTACATTACATCAATGCTATTGTTAACCCCCCCTCCCACTTCTTAAAGTTGACTCTTGAATAGAGTACAGAACAAGTGATATGTTCCATTGCCAGTACAGGACATTCACCAGATTAAAAAATCACATACTTAGATTGTGACTGATTTACCACTTTCACATTTCAGAGTGTAGGTAAGAGTGCATACCTGCAGTGCTTAATCTCCCCAGCATATGTCGAAGGGTATGGTATGCCTGCTTATAGTTCCTGTGACTTATTAGTTATAAAAATTCTCCTCGCTCTACTGCGCAAGTGCCCAGTTTAACTTGTCATATTTACCGAACTCCCCCAATCACTGAATTTATTCATCAGCAATATTCCCAGTGCACATTATTAGAAGGTACTGCTCAGGAAATGTACCACTCACCCACATAAAGTACGAGCAGATGTCCTTTTTTTAGGTAGTGAAACCTTCACATGGAAATATTCACTGCTCAGACATCTTCATATTTGCTCACATGAGAAGAAAATTAGAGGGAACATTGTTCATGAACATAGAAAACAAAACACTGCAGTACATTAAACAAGTTGTGATCATTGCACTGTCCTACAAGAGAACACATCAGCAGAAAACACTGCAACATTTATTCAAAGATCTGATCTTACTATAAACATAGTTAAATGACAACAAGAAGAAGAGTAAGAAACTATGGTACACCAGCTTATCATCATCATGAGACATGGTTGAGAATTCATTGAATACAAGATTATGCAAAGATTTATAAAGTGTAAAAAGTCATTGACTAACGTTTCACTCCATGGAATCTTGTACCAGCCAGATCAACTCAGCTCAATGTTAAATAAAACATTCTCAATCTTTACACAATCTTGTACCAGCCAGATCAACTCAGCTCAATGTTGATAGAATAAAACACATTCACAATCTACACAAAACCTTAGTACATTTCACAAAATATAACTGGTTCAGAATGTTATTTTCCTGTTATTTAACATGCATCACATAAGCCTTGGCTGTTACTTTTATATATATATATATTATGTAATAGAAATCTTGACACAATTTATGTTCAATGTATGTATGTTGACAATACACATACCACAAATGTAGTTTGATCTAAAATTATAACTATTTGTAAATTAACCCTTTAGCTGCTGCTCACCAGTTTACTGAACCTTCCCTAACACTGCTAAAGGCAAGTTAACTGGTATTTTTGAGGGTTTTTTTTTTTATCCCATCATTTAAAAATTATTTCATTTTGAAATTGCCAAGTTCCAGGTACCAGCATGCTTCAAACATCCCATCCAACCATTTATTTTTTGGTCTCAATAAAAAAACCACTACTGTAAAATCTCTTCTTTCATGTAGGACATGAAATGGAATAAGGACAAAGGAGAAAGTCATTCAATAAAAGAATTTAGCACAGCCGGGATCGCTTACTGAGAACAAGTTAACAGCTAAAGGGTTAAATCTCTCAATTTGAAATTTGCACTTAAATATGAAATTATGACTCAAATTCTTGAATATGAAATATGACCTAAATCAATCTTCTGAAATTATGATTTTTATGTATGTTTGATTTTTGCCTTCAGTATTTACATATATAAAAACTATTTCCTAAACAAGTTGAGTTCTCTGAATATTTCCATCAGCTGTTCTATTATGTTTCTTGCAAATTACTGTTCCATCTATATCACAAGATCCATTCCAATCTATATTGAAATCATGTCTTTCCTTTGCACACTTGTTTTTCTAACTCTTTTTGAAAATGTCTACATAATTTCTCCTGTAATATCTTCACAAATATAAACTCACCGGTCATCTTGTTTAGATGAAACACCATACAAAGATTGAAAAACCGTACCTGTTCAAAACACAATCATTGAGAACAGACAAATATCATTTCTAAATTTTAATAATTCAATCCTGGAATCACAAATAATTGGTTTACAATATGCCATAAATTGTTCATTTTTTGTGTGCCAGGTTAAAAGGCGCAGGTATTGCAAATAAGCTGTAAGCCATGACACAGCACATTCTGTTCTCTGAGCTACATCTTGTTTATCTGCAGGAGTTTGAGAACGAATGCAAGAAAAAAAGAAACAAACATACCTAACATTTGCTCTTGTGACTGATTGGTAGGAAATTTATTTTTGTAAGAAATGAGTCAATGGATAAATGAAATGTTTTAAATAGACTATCCCGCCGAAGACTGATGTGACGGGCCTTGGCGCAAATAAAACGACGTCACAATGCATTGCATTCTCTGGACTACATACTGCTGGAGATCTGGTAGGGCCATTGTCCTGCTACAACAGAGATCCAGCGAGAGTTTGAGAATGAACGCTGAAGAAGAAGAAGAAATAGACTATCACAACATTCATCATTACTTGTTAGCTCCAGTTGAATATTCTTCTTCATTTAAGTCTGTGATCTAACTAGATTGCCAACTCTTCCACCAGAGCATTGTCCGTGCCAATTCTCCCAATAGAGCATTGTCTGTGCCAATTATCCCACCAGAGCATTGTCTGTGCCAATTCTCCCACCAGAGCATTGTCTGTGCCAATTCTCTCACCAGAGCATTGTCCGTGCCAATTCTCCCATCAGAGCATTGTCTGTGCCAATTCTCCCACCAGAGCATTGTCCGTTCAAATTCTCCCACCAGAGCATTGTCCGTGCCAATTCTCCCACCAGAGCATTGTCCGTGCCAATTCTCCCACCAGAGCATTGTCCGCAGTCTTTTCCAGGACAAAGTGGCTCTATCACAGATTTTGCTTCAGCTGCGTATGGTCTGGCCAGATCTGTTGTGAAATATTTGCTGATTATATATGTTGTGAAGAAAGGTTTTGCTGTTGACCATTCATTCCTTATAAGTAGGTCAGAGAATATGTGAAGAGAATAGAATAAAACAAAGCAAATATCTTCACATCCTGATTAATATTTACCCACAAACCATTGACTCGTGTGCCTGCTGTAGATTTTTAAGACACTACCAACCTTTTCCATTTCACTTATCCTAATCTACCACAGATTGGGATAACAAAACCGTTGCATCAACGTCTGCCCAGATGATTGACATCTCATTTGTACATATAATGTCTAGCAATGGACCAATTTTTGTAATTATTAAAAATATCAATGCTGAATTATATATGTTGTGGTTGTAGCCACGCTAACAAGCCTTGATTTATTAGAATACTTTTCATGCATAATTAACTTCATTTCTGATTGCATCATTTCTGCTGCCATGTACACACATTTACATATTTGATCTCAATCCTTCCTCAAAGCAGGAAATTGATTTACTTCCATTTGTTGACGCTTAATAAGTTTCAATAGAGTTCCAGGAAACAATGTACAATAAACCTAACTCAATCCAAATTGAATAAACATTGACATCAGTAAAGGAAAGTAACAAGACTATTTTTTGATTCCTGGAAGGATTGAGGGAAAGTGTCCATTTTTGCACAATTTTGGTGCTAGGTTGATCTGTCTGTTAATTTTATTGCAGAAAGACAAACCACTTTCAAAGATTTTTCTCATGTTCTTTAACATTTTTAGACATACATAACTCCTCGTGATTTCCTCAAAGAACTGCATGTAGGAATCAAAACAAGACACTAACATAGAATTGAACAAAGACACTAACATAGACCGTAACAAGTCCATTACCATGCACTGAAGGACATGCCCTTGAGTATGCCTATATTACAATTAAAATGACCTGGCCACTAGTGTCCAGATTACGATTTAATAACTGACCACTAGTGTCCAGATTGCGATTATAATGTTCATTGTGAGCAGATTTCTTGAAATTGAAGAACAGTTTTTTTTAAATTTCTATACATTTGTTACACTATTTCCAGCATGCTTTCGTTGTCAAGGGATTAAAGTTATTCTTCATTTGAGTATATTCTCAAACTCCTGGTTCCAGTCTAGAGAGCACAATACATTCTGTAATGGCTTATACCTTGGTAGCGATATCTGCACTTTTTGACTTAACATCCGGTTTCAACACAGGTTTTGTATCATTTTGTCTCATTGGATGTCCACCTCCAAAGCACCATAGTCGTCTTTTATGACATGCATGGCAAGCAACACGGATGAGGAGAATCAGGATTGATGTACGGATTTTGTAGGATTTTGTAAGTAATGTATTGACATTACTTCTTGCTGATGTTAACTATGTGGTAAGCATGGGTTGACTAAGGAGGATTGGATGATGGAGTATGCTGTCCTAATCCATACAGGTTCCAAATGACTCACATGCTACACTAAAATAGTTCGACTGAAAGGCGCAGATATCGCAGCTAAGCTGAAAACTACAGCACATCACAAAGTAGACACAATGCACTCTAAGCTCTGGACTACATATTGCTAAGCTGCAAGAATGTGAGAATAAACACAGAAGTAGGTTATGTGGTGGAGCGGTTAGTGGGCCAAGCTCACAAACACAACTCGCTCAAGCTTGTTCATGGCCTGAAAGCCGAACGTCCACACTGTATTAATTGCGACCTAAAATTTCAACAACAGTTAAATGTATATATGTCGTTCTTTAATTAATTTCATTATAGTATAAGCAAGACCTGCCAACAAAATAAAGACCTGTGTACTGACAATCTAAACATGACTTGAAAAGCTGATTTTGATTATGTCCGTGCATTTCATGAATCGGCTGTTGCTTTTTTGGCATGCGACTCCACGTATAAAATAGCGACTAACAAAAATCTCGACAATAGTCAAAAACGTAACGAATGAAATCCAGTACAGAGGTCTTCTGCTCTCTATGGACGTGGTATAAGCACGCTTGAAATTATCCACCTATTCAATATATCCGAAAAGTAAAGTTAGCAAGGAAGCGAACTAGCTTCTTCACCGTCATATACAACATCTCTACCACTGTGAGGTTTCTTGCACTTAATTCCCCGCAACATGTTCATCTGCTATTATGTCACATCGAAAGAATTGTTCCATTCCAGAATTATTTCTAGTTTTGAAGAAAATGTATACCCAGACATTTTTTACCATTTTTGCCCATGTACACAATTAGCCTAGTCAGATGGTATGAAGTTGATGTTTATAAAACCTATTATGAATGCCTTTCTGTCTGTCTCACAGAGTTCTCCCTCCAAGCCAACAGTTTATGGTCTACAACTCAATTAATATGGTTTTTGATATGTTTTATATAATCTATATATATATATATATATATACATACATTTTGACTGATTTAGCACATGAATAAATTTTATATCGACTTTAATTTCTGTTGTCTGTTTTTATGTTGGTGATACTGTTTTATCTGTTTTTGGTGTGGGTGTCGCCCGTGTGGCAACCGGGGTATGAGCTTCTATTTGAGGGTGCTTCTTCTTCCAGATTAGCAGGATGTAGTCCGGAGAACGGAATGCGTTGTGTCATGGTTTACAACATTGCTGCGATATCTGCGCTTTTCGGCCTGACAAATCCTACTTGAGCATAGCTTTGGGTCACTGACCCTATATGGGATTGGACAGCCAACTCCATCCCATAACCTCCTTAGTCGCCTTTTACGACATGCGTGGAAGGTGAACAGTGTTGCTATTCTTTGCCCCCCCCTTTCGGGCCCCGGTAACACACGGGCGGTTGAGGGTGCAAAGAATAGGGTACTGTCTTCTTTTCAGGCATGTTGTGAAAGGTGACTAAAGAAAGTTCGGGGGATAGGCTACGACGAAGTTGGATGTGTCGAGCCATTTGCGCAAATAAAACGGCGACACAACGCATTTCCATTTTCTGGACTACATCCAACTGGAAATCGTGTAGGACCATTTGCCAGTTACAAGAGAAAACAAGCGGGAGTTTGAGAATGAACGCCGAAGAAGGGGATAGGCTGATAATCTGTCACGTGAAAAATCATCGGAAGTGTTCTGTCTGAATTTCTTACTTTTGTCGAATGGTTCTCGTGGATGACGAGAGATGCTGGCCAGCGAACCTTTTTCTCCTTGTCCTTTTTTGGCAGAATGTTATCTCACGAGGAATGCAAAGTGCAATCACCGCAGATGGGCCAACAGAGTTGACGGAAAAAATACTGAACTAGCTCGTCCAGAGGTATATACTACACTCCTGCCAGGACGTTATTCTGAGATACTGACACATTAGAATGTTTCCATTTGTCGATTTAGCATGCACCCATAACCCCCCCCCCCCCCCCAATACACGAATTTGCAACAGAAAACCTTACAATGTACACGCCCAGGTATCATCTCAGTTACTCAACTGAGGACCTGTGCTTTTGTCAGACATGGTATGAGCTGTCATCCTGCTCACCGCTAAATACTTCATCATCATCATGTGAGTGATAGTCATTTAGTCGTCTAGTGCAGGGGTGGGCAAACTATGGGCCGCACGTGGACCGCCATTGGATATTTTGCGGCCCTCAAACACATTTTTAAATACACGAACATTGTTAAAATATTTGCAAAACCTTTTATCCATATTAGAAAATATACTGTTATAGTGTAAGTCTGTTAGAAATGTAATTTATTTCACAAGTTATCTACATTATGTAAAACTACATTTCTTTACAATACAAATATTTAATTGATTACTTACCGAGAATTTTAAACAAAAACATACATAATATTATATGCAGCCCTCCAATAGCTTTACAATTTTCAATGCGTCCCTCTGCACAAAAAGTTTGCCCACCCCTGATCTAGTGTGTTAAAAGTGACTCTGTCAAGTTCAGAAAGCTATATAAATAACCAAAATATTGGAGGTTAGCCGACAACATGTAGAGTGCCTCAGTAACGAAACGAATAGACAAGAAATACAAAATAAAGTAAAGTCGTTACCAAAGAATACCTACCTACCATTAGTAAATAAAAATAATAATAGCTAACAATAAAACAGAACACGGACAATTTTCTACGTTACGGTCCTTCTTCTTCTTCTGCGTTCGTTCTCAAACTCCTGCAGATTAGCAGGATGTGGTCCGGAGAACGGAATGCGTTGTGTTATGGTTTATAGCATTGCTGGGATATCTGCGCCTTTTGGCCTGACATATCAGACTTCAGCATGGCTTTGGGTCACTGACCCTATATGGGATGGGACAGCCAACTCCATCCCATAACCTCCTTAGTCGCTTTTTACAACATGCGTGGAAGGTAAACAGTGTTGCTATTCTTTGCTCCCCTTTTGGGCACCGGCAACACATAGGCGACGTTACGGTCCTATTGGGACATTTTTCAAGAAACAAAAAAAAACTTGTATTGTTTGTTTGTTAGCTGGTGGATTTGTCTGTCTAGAGTCAGACACGCCCCTTTCAACCGTGGAATGGTTTTCCTTTAGTTATATCGGGGCGTATATTGTGGCCCAATGGCCTGGGTTGTCCTGTTAGGGACTGGTGATTTGACCTGCGGTCTGGTCTTGGTGTCCTTACACGGACAAAATCAATATTGGGGGAAAAAACTTTAAAAAAACACCAAACAGTAAATATATTATCCGCTAAAATGACGTGAACCTGTCTCTCTTACCGAGGAAACAAGGTCAAGTAACAATATGCAACGCTTGTCTAATAAATAACACATTGAGTGCTTTCATTACGTGGTCATGAATTTGAATACTATTGGCAGACAGGGATAGACAAATATCGATGGTTATTATAATAGATGTAAAGTAGTGGATCATATATTAGATCAAGTGGAAGCAAAAAAATGAGAAATACAAATGCAGAGTAGGGAGACACTGAAGAGTGATGTCAAGAAGGTGGAGAAATAAACGAGGAAGGGAAGAGAATATGAAGAAATGGGAATTGATCGCTGGGAGGCTATCTATAGACGCAGACTCTATGATGTCTGGTAGTAAACACTGCATATACTAATACACACACACACACACATATATATATATATATATATATATATATATCCAAACATATACACATATAAATATACAAACATAAATATATATATACACACATATATAAATATACAAACACATACTTACATATATACACATATATAAATATATATACACACACATACCCATGTGAAATACATATATAAACACATATCTTTAACATAATCACTACATAAATGTATGACAAGTATAACTTGTTAGTCTTGAACCTGTAAAGTGAGGCGTGTTTCCAATAGGAGATTACTCTTGTCACTCTCGTGTTGTATTTCACCAGTGCCGGTGCATATCTTGACGTGATGGATACTTATCTCAGAATGTATCACCATCACAATAGGGGTATCACTCGTACACCCGAACGCTATCCGCATACCCTCGTTCTGAAAGTGTTCCATCCATTGACATTTTCAGTTGACAGTGCGAGGATTCCCATGCCATAATTTATTACGGATAGGACCAGTTGCTGAAAAATCATAACCAGTAACATTTGTTCTATACCCACAGCTTCCATTGTATTCAACGTTGTCATGCCATGTTTACTTTTCTGGATAATATCATCGACATGGTATTTGTAGGACAGGCTCCGTTCAAACGTTACTCCCAGATATTATGACATTCCACTCGATAGTCTACTCATTGCACTTCACACCAGGAAATACTGATGTTGTTTAAGGAACATTACATTATGAAGGCCTTACTGTGATGAGAACCTAAGAACAACGTAACGTTATATATGAGAACATAAGAGCGATGTAAAATTTTACTTGAGAGCCTAAGAGGAATGAAAAGTTTTACTTGAGAGTCTAAGAGGAATGAAAAGTTTTACTTGAGAGTCTAAGAGGAATGAAAAGTTTTACTTGAGAGTCTAAGAGGAATGAAAAGTTTTACTTGAGAGCCTAAGAGGAATGCAACATTTATCGATGTATTTAATCCATGTATTTAACCGTACCGATAGTCTGAAAACCAACCGCACAGTAATAGTAGTTACCACAGTAATATCTTCTGCGTTCGTTCTCAAACTATTGCAGATCTCACCGAAGACGGATGTGTCGTACCATTGGCGTAAATAAAACGGTGAAACAAAGCACTTCCATTCTCTGGACTACATCCTGCTAGAAATGTAGTAGAGCCATTGTCCTGCTAAAAGAGAAATCCAGCGGGAGTTTGAGAATGAAAGAGAGATCCAGTGGGAGTTTGAGAATGAAAGATCCAGTGGGAGTATGAGAATGAATGAGAGATCCAGTGGGAGTTTGAGAATGAACACTGAAGAAGAAAGAAGAAAATCCTGCAGGTAGAGGATGTAGCCCAGAGAACGGATTGCGCTTTGTAATGGTTTACAGCATAGCTGCGATATCTGTACCATTCGGCCTAACTCATGCCTCAGGATGGTCTATGGATCACTTTGACCCTCTATGAAATGTGATGACTAACTCCATATAAAAAAATCCTTAGTCGCCTCCCACGACATGCTTGGTAGGTAACTGTGTAATAGTGTTGCTATTTCTTGTTCTCTTATCGGAACGCATAATCGGGCGATAGAGCAGGCTATGTATACAAATGGATGATAGACCTGTCTATCGATAAGAATGTTTCTGACGATAGACCTGGCAATGGATAAGTGTTTCTGACGATAGACCTGGCAATGGATAAGTGTTTCTGACGATAGACCTGGCAATGGATAAGTGTTTCTGACGATAGACCTGGCAATGGATAAGTGTTTCTGACGATAGACCTGGCAATGGATAAGTGTTTCTGACGATAGACCTGGCAATGGATAAGTGTTTCTGACGATAGACCTGGCAATGGATAAGTGTTTCTGACGATAGACCTGGCAATGGATAAGTGTTTCTGACGATAGACCTGGCAATGGATAAGTGTTTCTGACGATAGACCTGGCAATGGATAAGTGTTTCTGACGATAGACCTGGCAATGGATAAGTGTTTCTGACGATAGACCTGGCAATGGATAAGTGTTTCTGACGATAGACCTGGCAATGGATAAGTGTTTCTGACGATAGACCTGGCAATGGATAAGTGTTTCTGACGATAGACCTGGCAATGGATAAGTGTTTCTGACGATAGACCTGGCAATGGATAAGTGTTTCTGACGATAGACCTGGCAATGGATAAGTGTTTCTGACGATAGACCTGGCAATGGATAAGTGTTTCTGACGATAGACCTGGCAATGGATAAGTGTTTCTGACGATAGACCTGGCAATGGATAAGTGTTTCTGACGATAGACCTGGCAATGGATAAGTGTTTCTGACGATAGACCTGGCAATGGATAAGTGTTTCTGACGATAGACCTGGCAATGGATAAGTGTTTCTGACGATAGACCTGGCAATGGATAAGTGTTTCTGACGATAGACCTGGCAATGGATAAGTGTTTCTGACGATAGACCTGGCAATGGATAAGTGTTTCTGACGATAGACCTGGCAATGGATAAGTGTTTCTGACGATAGACCTGGCAATGGATAAGTGTTTCTGACGATAGACCTGGCAATGGATAAGTGTTTCTGACGATAGACCTGGCAATGGATAAGTGTTTCTGACGATAGACCTGGCAATGGATAAGTGTTTCTGACGATAGACCTGGCAATGGATAAGTGTTTCTGACGATAGACCTGGCAATGGATAAGAATGTTTCTGGCGATAGAGCTGTCTAAGTAGGAGAACGAGTCTTTAATCAATGCAGAGTGTTGAGAATTCGCGTATTCTACGTTTAAAAACTATTAACCCCCCCCCCATCCCCCCACCCTCCAATTTACTGTACATAGAAAACACAAGCATTATCGCTAAATCTTCTGGTATTGGGTAATTAAAATGTCTATTGGTATTTGGTTTGGCTTCATTCTCATAAGGTGACTGAACCATTTTACTTGATGTCTCTCAATATGTTCGATACATGATATTATACCAACTCTTTTCCTAATTTCTTCATTTCTTATTTTATCTAGTTTGGTAACCATTGCAGCTTTTCTCAGACACTTCATTTCACATGTGACGATTTAAATAAACAATCAAAATGAATCAACAAATAACATATTCTAGGTAACTTTTGGGGGAAGTGTCTGAGAGGTATTATCTTCAAGTCCTTCTTTAAGAATAGTACTACGTGCTGAGTCAATGAAAACATCTGAAGAATATCTATGGCTTATGGTTGTTGAAAGTGCATATTTTTCTGTGTTCGTTCTCAAATTTCTGCAAATCAGTAGGATGTCGTCCGGGAAAAAAATAGCGTTGTATCTTGGTGTACACCTTCATAGATATCTGCGTGTATCGACCGTACCAGAGATTTTACGATACAAGGGATGTAACTACATAAATATACAAATGCACATAAAATACAAAAGTTATCTAAGGGAGATAATTTTAGAAATATTGTTAGCGGAAGGAAACTCAGAACTGATATTGTTAGCAGAAGGAAACTCATTATTGCTTAGATATTAATATAAGAAAGCACAATTAAGACGAAATTTTATCCCCGTACAGCTAACACAAGAAGAACAATGTAACAAGCCACTTCTATCATGTTGTTGTATTCGTCAACTTATATAGAACTATTGTTCTGATTATTAATTTTTCAATTAATTTTATTATCTTTTGGTACATGCTAGTCAAGCAATTTTATATATGACATACATGGTGTTATTTATTATTTAGGCAGTGATTGTGTAATAATGTAGCATTTAATAATGTAGTATCGTTTAGTAATGTAGTATCGTTTAGTAATGTAGTATCGTTTTGTAATGTAGTATCGTTTTGTAATGTAGTAGTCGTTTAGTAATGTAGTATCGTTTAGTAATGTAGTATCGTTTAGTAATGTAGTATCGTTTAGTAATGTAGTAACGTTTAGTAATGTAGTAGTCGTTTAGTAATGTAGTAGTCGTTTAGTAATGTAGTATCATTTAGTAATGTAGTATCGTTTAGTAATGTAGTAGTCGTTTAGTAATGTAGTAGTCGTTTAGTAATGTAGTATCGTTTAGTAATGTAGTATCGTTTAGTAATGTAGTATCGTTTAGTAATGTAGTATCATTTAGTAATGTAGTATCGTTTAGTAATGTAGTAGTCGTTTAGTAATGTAGTAGTCGTTTAGTAATGTAGTATCGTTTAGTAATGTAGTATCGTTTAGTAATGTAGTATCGTTTAGTAATGTAGTAGCCGTTTAAGTCTACTCCATGTAGGTGGAATCTATGACAGTGCAGTAAAAAATGTTCAATTGCATTGTGTTTTTCAGTCTTGACATAGTGGTTCATGTATTTTGTGTAATGAGCTTCGCATTTTTTAACGTAATATTTTTCTGCTAACAGCCGGACCAACAGAGTTGTGTTTTATCCAAGACTTTTGGCAGTATAAAACTCTTAACAGAAAGTAAACAAGTCTTTGCTTATTGCTTTTTAAAATATTGACGTGATTTTTATTTGGTAATTATTTATATACTTGGAGTTGCATGCCAAAAGAAACCAAGGCCGACCAACCAAATGTTAAAAAAATTAACCTTCTGGGTTATGTTTACTTTCTGTACACAGGTCTTAACTGGGGCCCGGTCATGTTCTGACTGTCTATCGGTGCTCCCAACATAGAAGAGCAACCAACCAAGTCTAGGATTCCAACATAGACCAGATACAAACTAAGGCTAGGATCCTAACCTAGACTAGGTACCAATCTATGCTAGGCTCCTAACTTAGACTAGGTACAAACCAAGGCGAGGCTCCCAACATAGACCAGCAACCAACCACGGTTACGATCCCAACCCAAACCAGATACTAACTAAGGCTAGGCTCCCAACCTAGATCAGCTACCAACCAAGACTAGGGTACCCAGCTAGACCAGCTACCAACCAAAGCTAGTGTCGCAACGTAGACTAGCTAACAATCACGGCTAGGCTCTCAACCTAGACTAGCTACCAACCAAGAATTAAACATTTATTACTGAATGAGACAAGTTTTCACATCCTGCCATGTACAACATTTATTACTGAATGAGACAAGTTTTCACATCCTGCCATGTACAACATTTATTACTGAATGAGACAAGTTTTCACATCCTGCCATGTACAACATTTATTACTGAATGAGACAAGTTTTCACATCCTGCCATGTACAACATTTATTACTGAATGAGACAAGTTTTCACATCCTGCCATGTACAGCTTGGTTTTTCTGATAAATACCTATCAGTTGTACATATCTTCCCATGTAAATTTCTATTGGGGGGGGGGGGGGGTACCGAAAGGTCACAACTTTCCATATACACTGTCTATGAAAATCAAAAAGTCACACTTTTCCATATGTACCTTCTATTGAAAGCAACAAGTCACATTTTTACATATACACTTTCTACTGAAAACAGTCATAATTTTCCATATAAACTTTCTATTTAAAAACGAAAAGTCGCTCTTTTCCATATAAACTTTCTATTAAAAACAAAAGGTCGGAATATTCAATATACACTTTCTATTGAAAATCAAAATTTGCATCTTTCTATATGAGCACTTTCTATTTTTATTTTTAAAAACCCACAAAAAAATATAACTTTTGATGTACACTTTCTATGAAAATAAAAAAGTTACACATTTTCATGTGCACTTTCTACGTGAAATAAAACGTAACAGCTGTTCATGTATACTTTCTACTGTAAACAGGAGTCAGTCAACACGTTCTATGTACACTGTCTACTGTAAACATGAGTCACAGGAGTCAGTCAACACGTTCCATGTTCACTTTGTACTGTAAACAGGAATCAACACACGTTCCATGTACACTTTCTACTGTAAAGAGAAATCAACACACGTTCCATGTACACTTTCTACTTTAAACAGGAGTCAGTCAACACTTTCCATGTACACTCTCTACTGTAAACAGGAGTTAGTCAACACTTTCCATGTACACTTTCTACTGTAAACAGTAGTCAGTCAACACTTTCCATGCACACTTTGTACTGTAAACAGGAGTCAGTCAACACGTTCCATGTACACTTTCTACTGTAAACAGGAGTCAGTCAACATTTTCCATGTACACTTTCTACTGTAAGCAGGAGTCAGTCAACACGTTCCATGTACACTTTCTATGAGATACAAAGATAACATGTGAGGAATGTGAAGACGATGCTCTTTATCTACTACGATTTCAAATGCAGGTGGCTTTAATAGCCAGACCATCGACACTATAAGGTATGTTATATAATGGTAAATTCAGCCTCCTAAAATGACTCATTCCATTTTCCCCGTTGATTTTTCAATGATCATTATGATGAAACCGCGGAGTGTTCAGATAATCCTCCATAAGGAAGACCATGTTTGGGAAAGAATATGTTTCATGACTTTGATGAACTGTTGCATTATGTCCGACTCTGTGGCAGTGTGGTACAGGGAGCGTCTGTGACGGCCAAGATACTGGGTTCGAATCCTGCCACAGGCTATTGTGTATTCGGACCGTTCAGAAAGCAATGACAAATTACTGAACGTTTTTATAATGCTTAGAAAATACTACAGCCAAAAAAATGGGCTGATGACTATATCTTTAATAGGATATGCTATGAGCTATGGTTATGTCTTGTGTGGACAGCCTTGAAAATCATGGAAAATGTGAAACGAGTCATTTTGTAAGGCTGTTTTCCCATTAAATACTATAGGTATTATATACGTCGTGGGTCACACTTATAGTGTCAGGGATAGCTAGTTTCTGGTAAACTATAGTTAATATTGTGAAAATATTCACTAACATTGAGAAACGGAACTCGGGGTGGTATTTGGCGCTCTCCATAAATGTCCAATAATTCAAGAGCCAACGTCAAGGCTGTTTTAGGGTTGTCAGTGAGACGTGTGTTCTCCAACCCTTTCGTCCATGTATTGTGGTAAGAGGACAACTTTTTAGCCGGGTTGTCTAGAAGTACATGCGGGATGTTGAGCAATGTAGCAAAGACGTGGCCGTGAAATCTGTCAGTAATAACAACTCTGCCACGCTGGGTGAAGAAAAGACCCATAACCGTTGCATAAAATGATTTCTCCAAATTAGTACCAGCTTGGGGAGTTGGGAACGTTAACCAGTCCGAAACGTGGAGTCTTAGATGAGGCGGATGTTCTGGTATTTTGTTGTACCCAGCACGTTCTGTGTCGTTTCTTTTAATCCAGAGTATGTCAAAAACAGGGGAAAGAAATCTTTTGACTGGTCCAATATGAAAAGCCATATCAGGAGCGACTAGCAGGCGTGAAGTGCCGTTGAAGTATTTCTTGGCCTCGGAATATGATTGGTGGTCTCTAAAAACAAAAGTCAAGTTTTCATTACAACAATAATTTCTGATACATTCTTGGAAATGGGTTGTTATTTCATTTCTTACTAAAATACTTTGCGGGAATATGAAAAACTGATATCCTTGAAATTTTGTAAAAACTTTTCCTCGGATATCATCATGGCGGTAATATGCATTAACATTGCCACCGCCATGCAGAAATATAACAAGTTCTGTCGGAGAGTAAGTTCTTGCAATGCTAGCAGCCGTGTCCAATGCCTCAGTCTTCCAAGTAACTTCGTTGCAATAGTAAATTATTTCAATGCCCATACGTGTTATGAAATATATCTCTCCAATTGTAATCGCCGGATCTCCTTTATTTTCAGTATTTGATGTATCCAATAGCATACAATATTTAAACTGACCAATCACATCACTAAACATATTATAATGAATTCTCTGAGCTTCTCTAATAACTTCCAATGATGTTCTAAGTTTCTGAGATAAGTAATTTGATTGTACGGGATTATCTAGGAGGCGAGTTGATAAAAATGATGTGATTTCGTCGCTCTCGTTAGCCAGATAACCTTGTAAATTTGGTTGCAATTGCCAGTCTGCTGGACGTTTAGATGAGTCAGGGCCAAACGTGAGGTCGAAGAAATTGTCAGGTGTAAAATATTGCCCGTTCTCATTGTCAAATATAGACGACCTCTTTGCAAAACCGATAGACTGTTTCAAATCGAAGAATCGTCGAATAACAGATATGCTTCTATAGCCGTGGACCTGCGTGATCGGAAATACTTGAATTGCACACCAGATGGACGACAGGCAACAGATAGTGATTACCAAACAGGACAAGGGAGTTCTATAGATCTTGTTCAGCCATTCTTGCAGAGACATGTGGAAGATAATATCAATTCAGTTAAAATCTGATAAAAGTAATGGCAGAAAATGTAGATCTAAAACACACTTTAAAACACCAACAGTTTAGATCGTAGAAAAGTGGGAAAGGGGGTTTTAAAACCCAACCATTAATAAAAAGTCAAAACAGACAATGAGTACTAAAGAGCAAGCCAAAAAAAAAAAAGCCGATAAGTGTTGCCCATAAATTATTATTCAATCATTTTGTACCAATATTTTCAATTTCTTTGTCAACAACTATAAAGAATACATGCACCCACCCTGCTTAATTATGAGGACACAAAAAATCAATCTACTCATACTTAAAAAAATGTTTGCATAAAAAAAGTAGGCAAACAACTACATGATTTTTAAGTTTTGTTTAATTTAGAAAAATGTTTCAAATTACAATAATTTAATTGGTAATTGGCCGAATTGGAACGATATCCTCATCGAGTACACAGGTCGGTAGTGGGCGTTTCGGGCCGATCGTGTTCCCGAGTCCTATATCGCGACTACTGGGGCTCACCGCCATGTCCCTAGAACCTTGTTACTTCGAGCTATACTTTTTCAGCAGAACGCAGCAGGTCTATATACCGACGTAGCGGGAGACAGTTTCTGCGTCAGGAATCCAGTTGCTCATTAATAACTACTCGGATTAACTGGGAAATAAAGCCTGCGAGGAAGAGGAGATGGTTACCACCCTCATATAGCATAGCCACTAAAATGTGAGATCGCTAACATCTCACAGTCCTACGGCATTAATAAATGCAATGGGTTAACTTTTCTTAAATTGATTGTCAGTGTTGCAGGCACGAACAATAACATCGCTGTTTGACTATTAGTAAACACGATCTGAAAAATCTTCTTTTACCAGCTCAAATTGAAAGAGTCTTCTTCTTCTTCATCATCGTTCTTCAGTCAGATATCAGGTTACAGCACCAATAGCTTCAGTCAGATATCAGGTTACAGCACCAATAGCTTCAGTCAGATATCAGGTTACAGCACCAATAGCTTCAGTCAGATATCAGGTTACAGCACCAATAGCTTCAGTCAGATATCAGGTTACAGCACCAATAGCTTCAGTCAGATATCAGGTTACAGCACCAATAGCTTCAGTCAGATATCAGGTTACAGCACCAATAGCTTCAGTCAGATATCAGGTTACAGCATCAATAGCTTCAGTTGATATCAGGTTACAGCACCAATAGCTTCAGTCAGATATCAGGTTACAGCACCAATAGCTTCAGTCAGATATCCGGTTACAGCACCAATAGCTTCAGTCAGATATCCGGATACAGCACCAATAGCTTCAGTCAGATATCCGGATACAGTACCAATAGCTTCAGTCAGATATCAGGTTACAGCACCAATAGCTTCAGTCAGATATCAGGTTACAGCACCAATAGCTTCAGTCAGATATCAGGTTACAGCACCAATAGCTTCAGTCAGATATCAGGTTACAGCACCAATAGCTTCAGTCAGATATCAGGTTACAGCACTAATAGCTTCAGTCAGATATCAGGTTACAGCACCAATAGCTTCAGTCAGATATCCGGTTACAGCACCAATAGCTTCAGTCAGATATCAGGTTACAGCACCAATAGCTTCAGTCAGATATCAGGTTACAGCACCAATAGCTTCAGTCAGATATCAGGTTACAGCACCAATAGCTTCAGTCAGATATCCGGTTACAGCACCAATAGCTTCAGTCAGATATCAGGTTACAGCACCAATAGCTTCAGTCAGATATCAGGTTACAGCACCAATAGCTTCAGTCAGATATCAGGTTACAGCACCAATAGCTTCAGTCAGATATTCGGTTACAGCACCAATAGCGTCAGTCAGATATCAGGTTACATCACCAATAGCTTCAGTTGATATCAGGTTACAGCACCAATAGCTTCAGTCAGATATCAGGTTACAGCACCAATAGCTTCAGTTGATATCAGGTTACAGCACCAATAGCTTCAGTCAGATATCAGGTTACAGCACCAATAGCTTCAGTCAGATATCAGGTTACAGCACCAATAGCTTCAGTCAGATATCAGGTTACAGCACCAATAGCTTCAGTCAGATATCAGGTTACAGCACCAATAGCTTCAGTCAGATATCAGGTTACAGCACCAATAGCTTCAGTCAGATATCAGGTTACAGCACCAATAGCTTCAGTCAGATATCAGGTTACAGCACCAATAGCTTCAGTTGACATCAGGTTACAGCACCAATAGCTTCAGTCAGATATCAGGTTACAGCACCAATAGCTTCAGTCAGATATCAGGTTACAGCACCAATAGCTTCAGTTGATATCAGGTTACAGCACCAATAGCTTCAGTCAGATATCAGGTTACAGCACCAATAGCTTCAGTCAGATATCAGGTTACAGCACCAATAGCTTCAGTCAGATATCAGGTTACAGCACCAATAGCTTCAGTTGATATCAGGTTACAGCACCAATAGCTTCAGTCAGATATCAGGTTACAGCACCAATAGCTTCAGTCAGATATCCGGGTACAGCACCAATAGCTTCAATGAATTGTGTGATTCGCTTCAGGTCATACATGGAACCCCTCAAGTCTGGAAGCAGTACTGTCTCAGTAAACCATATTTTCTCCCTCTTTTCTTGGTAGAGTTGACGCATGCAGAATGTGTTCTGCAGTTTCTGGGCTCAGTCCACAGTTGCAAAGGTCTGTCTCGCCAATCTTAAGTTTTCGGAACATGTGAATTCTCAGTCTGTTGTGGCCAGTTTGTAGTCTGAAGATGATGGTTTGTTCCTTGCGTGACATTTGATGGTAGGTGTCATTAAATTGAAAGAGTGAAAATAGCTATTTATTAGTCACACCGCAAAAATCCCTTTAAACACCGTCTACAAGTGTTGGGTTATACTAGAAATTACCTCCATAAATCAGAGACTTTCTATTCCTTGACATCTGCTTATCCCATGCGTAGAGGAAAAGTCCAACAGTGCATATCACCAAGCCCAAGAAGTTGTAGGCTGTGGCAACACGTCGTCCTACGAGGTATAACAGTAGCACAACCAGAACCCGCTTTGTAATGTTGATCACAGCATGACTAACAACAGACAGCTTGAAATATAAACAGAGAGAATATAAGAACGCATATAAACAGAGAGAAAATAAGAACGCATATAAACAGAGAGAAAATAAGAACGCATATAAACAGAGACTTCTTCTTTGCGTTCATTCTCAAACTCCTGCAGATTAGCAGGATGTAGTCCGGAGAACGGAATGCGTTGTGTCATGGTTTACATCATTGCTGCGATATCTGCGCCTTTCGACCAGACACATCCGACTTCAGCATGGCTTTGGGTCACTGACCTATATGGGATGGGACAGCCAACTCCATCCCATAACCTCCTTAGTCGCCTTTTACGACATGCGTGGAAGGTAAACAGTGTTGCTATTCTTTGCTCCCCTTCAGGCCCGGCAACACACGGGCGATAAACAGAGAAAAAAAAAGATCTCCTATAAATAGAGAAAAAATACGATCTCCTATAAACAGAGAAAAATAAGATCTCCTATAAGCGATATTCTTCTTCTGTTCGTATGAAAGCTCTTACATGTTAGCTTCAAGTACTACAGGGAAAGGAATGCGCAGTGTCATGGTTTACAGCTTGACCGCGATATCTGCTCATTTCGACATGAGAATCATCATCATGGCTTCGGGTCACTGCGACTCTGTATATCCACCGAGACATATTCTTCTTCTTCTTCTTCTTCTCCTCCTTCTTCTCTCGAAACTCCTCAAACTGCTTCTTGTTTTCTGGTTGACAGGATACATTCCGAAGAGCGGTATACTTCGTGTCTGTCACTAATTTTTACATTTAGCTGCGATATCTGCGCAGCTTGGTCTAATACATCAGATTTCTATATCAATTTTAGGCGACTGATTTATGTGTGAAAAAATCGAATTAACTGCAAAATTCCTTAGTTGCCTTTTATGACATGTATTGCAGATCATATTGTTGCTTCCTTATTAAACTCCCACTGGATCCCTCTGCAGCGAGACAATGTTACTAAACTACCACTGGATTCCTCTGCAGCGAGACAATGTTACTAAACTACCACTGGATCGCTGTTGTAGCAGGACAATAGTCCTACTAGATTTCCAGCAGGATATAGTTTAGAGAATGGAAATACGTCATGACGGCATTTTACTCACACGAATGATCTGACACATCCGACTTCGGCGATGGTAAATAATACGTTCAGTTGTTTTACCACTTCAAAGAACCGTGGAAGTCTGTAACCATATTACCAATAGGCTAGTCGGCTAACCATACGACAGAACTCGTCCCCGTACTACACGCTGGTAACCAACCTGAAAACGAACTAAACTCAAACGTGCTTGACATTTTTTTGCCGTTGTTTGTGTCGCCATCGACATAGTTACAGCCATCCAAGTATTGAAGTTTACAATCATCTGATAATACCTTTGATCTGACATATTTAGTCTTTTCATGGCACTGTGCTTTTCAGCTTTGACAGCTACGTCTTGCTGGACGTGTACCTTTCGGTGCAGCGTCTTAGTAATCCGTCTTATTCTTGAGTCAGTCTTACTTTTCCGTCTTATTCTTGAGTCAGTCTTAGTTTTCCTTCTTATTCTTGAGTCAGTCTTAGTAATCCGTCTTATTCTTGAGTCAGTCTTAGTAATCCGTCTTATTCTTGAGTCAGTCTTAGTTTTCCGTCTTATTCTTGAGTCAGTCTTAGTTTTCCGTCTTATTCTTGAGTCAGTCTTAGTAATCCGTCTTATTCTTGAGTCAGTCTTAGTAATCCGTCTTATTCTTGAGTCAGTCTTAGTTTTCCGTCTTATTCTTGAGTCAGCCTTAGTTTTCCGTCTTATTCTTGAGTCAGTCTTAGTAATCCGTCTTATTCTTGAGTCAGTCTTAGTAATCCGTCTTATTCTTGAGTCAGTCTTAGTTTTCCGTCTTATTCTAGAGTCAGGATATGTTTCTCTATCCTATTAACTATTCACGAATTGTCAGAAGAACAGCGTAATTATGATGTTAGAGTTTTACATCTCACAGACATCTTGCCTTTTAATGTTTAGCGAGCTTCATCTTCAGAGAGTTAAAGTTCAAAGAGTTCTGTATACAATTTCAGAGAGTTAAAGTTCAAAGAGTTCTGTATACAATTTCAGAGAGTTAAAGTTCAAAGAGTTCTGTATACAATTTCAAAGAAAGCTCCCTGATCATTTGTTAAATCACAATTTCATAATTCTATACATACGATTTACCTGAGTGAGAACTACGCCAGTTGACAGGTAGGAGTATGTTACATGAAAAACACCTGACAAGAGACACATGATGACTGCGTAGACTGTCCTTGGTGGAAGGGAATCTACCTTCTCCAGGTACATCAAAATAATTAAGGCACATAACAGAACAGGTGAGACTGCCAGAAATTCGGATTTCTGCATCTGTATCTTGAGTGGATTTTGATCCCCAGGATTCATTTTCTTGATGGCCAAATTCCTGTCAAATACATTAACATTTATCTCAAAGAACTCACACTATTATCATCAGACAAAATCAGAAAAGGGAAGAATTCTAAAATAGCATATGTCGTACTAGGTATGTTGATTAGCCTCTTCGCACACAGGACACGTCCATAGGTGCTCAGATCTCGGCCTCAGTAAATCTCTCAGGATATAACGGCTGATGGTTCCGGTTCTATGTTGGTTCACTGCTCTGTTTGAAATCTTTGTCAGGTGTTTTCTACAGGCCAAGTTCATACTCACTCTAAATTCGCGCATTCTCGATATTGACTCGTGCTCATTCATCTCAAACTCATCTTATCGTGAGGACTCACGAAGAGCAATGAGTATGTCTGCTCGGTTCATATTCTGACCATCTGTTGTGATAGCACGTCTAGCTAATTGGTCGGTCCGCTCGTTTCTCTCCACGCCCGCGTGTCCGGGGACAAAGATAAGCGTGAATGTACGTAATGATGCCTGCATGTTAGCTCTCTCTAGTGATTCAACACATCCCTACGTACATCACCTGTTTTGACTTTCTGAATCATATTCATTGAGTCACTCAATATAAACGCATGGGAATAGGCTAGCGATTCCAGCTAGTTAAGTGCCTGCGTTATGACGAACGTGTAAGCTTTGTGGATGATGATTAATTATATCTATCTAGTCACTTTCACTACCCGCGGAGCATAGGTCCTGACAAAATGTCCATCTTGTCCAATATTCAGCTATTACTTCCGTTTCTTTTGATTTTTAAACATTGTTTTTGTACCTGCATCTAACTCCACATTATGTTCATAATTGAGTACACCCAATAACTATGTATCACACAAGCTCACATTCGCACTTTACAAGTAACCAATAACTATGTATCACACAAGCTCACATACGCACTTTACAAGTAACCAATAACAAACCTTAATGCAAGGATAAAGTTGGAGGCAAAGGCGGCACCAAATCCTAGTGACAGTTTCATATCAGAAAGTGGATTTCCACAAAAAGTTATTGCTCCTCCTACAATTATAGGCAAGCTTAAAACTGTCAGTGGAGACACTGTTGTACGATGGACGAAGAACTGTGTAACAGCGCTTGAGATTGGCTCCATCAGCTGGTGACGTAAGAGACAGCAACAACACAATCAAATAAACGATTCAATTGTTAAAGGAATAAAAATAAAGCAGATAAACAGCTCTTATTAATTTAAACCGTATATTTATGTTCAGCCAAAGCAAATTATAGAGAAGGTGATACAACTAAATATAAACATTTGCTCACCAGATGACTTTTTGTGCAACTATTTTTGACATAAAAGTAATACTCCATTCACTACCATATTACGTGCCAATGAGAGAATCTGATTACGTGTTACCATTCAATGAAAAGAACGAAGCAGCCTCTCGTAATGACACGAAATAATGTTGTGTTGTAAAGTTTTGTTGTAGTTAGGTCAAGAAAGGCCTCCGATAATCGGATGTTTACTAGTGAGTTGTCGCTCCTTCTCTATAGCTCACTGTAGATTAGTCTAATATCATTTCATTTTCTTTCAATTATTTATTCTCTCTCTCTCTCTCTCTCTCTTAGGTATATGTATGATGATCATGATGATGATGGTGGTGATAGTGGTGGTAGTAATGACGTAGGTGATGATGCTGATGGATGTGGTGGTGGTAGTGGTAACGTAGATGATGATGATGACGAAGGTGGTGGTGGTGATAGTGATGATGATGGTGGTAGTTGTGGTAGTGATAACGTAAATGATGATGACGAAAGTGGTGGTGGGGATGATGATGGTTGTAGAGGTGGTAATGATAACGTAGATGATGATGATGACGAAAGTGGTGGTGGTAGTAGTGATGGTAATGTTGTATAGGATAATGTACAGTATCAGACACCAGGCTACTGTTCGTTCGTCCTCCTGTAGTCTGATCTGCAATGATTGCACCATTGTCTCCCCCTACCTACCTACTCCCCCCCACCCTATTCACTCTACCAGCACTATTAAGCACTTCAATTACTAGTTAAGTCACAGTGTGTTAGTACCGAGACGGTGTGTTTGTTGCGAGCGATTGAGTAAGTGAAAAGGTGGTTGTTTGAGCGAGAATGGACAGTTCAGTTTTTTTGCACACGGTTAGTTTTTTGGTCAGCTTTAGTAACGGACAGTTTTAGTTGTGGTCAGTTTGAGTTATGAAGTTTTAGTGATGGGCAGTCTAGATTAGTTTTTGGTCAGTTGAGTTTTAGTTGTGGGTTTAGTTTTGAGCAGCTAAGTTTGAGTCAGAGCTAAGAAGGCAGAGTGCTGTAGTCTGTGTGACCGGAATTATACTAAATGTATTTATTGTCAGGAATTTTCAAGCTGACTATAATTACGTTGGAGTTTACTTATTGTTCAAGGACTACACTGAATGAATTTATTGTCAGCGATTGGAGTTTAATACGTGGAGTTTACTTTTGTTCAAGGACTACACTGAATGTATTTATTGTCAGTGATTGGAGTTTAATACGTGGAGTTTACTTATTGTTCAAGGACTACACTGAATGTATTTATTGTCAGCGATTGGAGTTTAATACGTGGAGTTTACTTATTGTTCAAGGACTACACTGAATGTATTTATTGTCAGCGATTGGAGTTTAATACGTGGAGTTTACTTATTGTTCAAGGACTACACTGAATGTATTTATTGTCAGCGATTGGAGTTTAATACGTTGGAGTTTACTTATGGTTCAAGGATTACACTGAATGTATTTATTGTCAGCGATTGGAGTTTAATACGTGGAGTTTACTTATCGTTCAAGCATTACAGTGAATGAATTTATTGTCAGCGATTTTCAGGCTGACCACCAATATGAGAATATAGACCACTGCTAATTGGTACTATTACTTGAATTTGATGTCGTCTATCTATGAAACGTTATACTACCATTACTGCTGCCGTTGTCTATGACAATATAGACCACTGTAAATTGGTAATATTACTTGAAGTTGGATGCTGTCTTCCATGAAACGTATATTATTATTATTGCTGCTATTGTCTATGAGAATTTAGACCACAGTTTATTGGTACTATTTGTGCCTGAAGTTGATGTCGCTTATTTGAAATTAAATAGTTGAACGTTTTTACTCCAATTGTCAGTCTGTTATATTAAAGAACTATGTGGACTATTTATGCAGATCGTCTGTCACTGCATCACCTGCAACTTACAGAGTAACAACCCAAACACCTCTCACAAATAGAACACGGAAATACATCACGCGCCTTCTTGACCATTCACCTTGTGATAATAACAACCAGACCAACCAACCATCACATACGATGAAAAGACTTTTCATTATACTGTTGCAGGTAATATCTATTATTATAAGGGTTCTCTCCATTACTATAAGCGTAATATCTATTATAATGTGGGTAATATCTATTATTATAAGTGTAATATCTATTATTACAAGGGTAATATCTACTATTATAAGGGTAATATCTACTATTATAAGTGTAATATCTATTATTACAAGGGTAATATCTATTATAAGTGTAATATCTATTATTACAAGGATAATATCTACTATTATAAGTGTAATATCTACTATTATAAGGATAATATCTATTATTACAAGGGTAATATCTATTATTACAAGGGTAATATCTATTATTACAAGGGTAATAGCTAGTATTATAAGGGTAATATCTATTATTATAAGTGTAATATCTGTTATTATAAGTGTAATTAATATCTACTATTATAAGTGTAATATCTGTTATTATAAGGGTAATATCTATTATTTCGTTTCATTTTTCTGTGGAACATAGGTTGCAACCCTCGCTCTTTAGCTATGTTTCTTTTGTCCCGTTCTGGTTATCTGTGCCTACAAGGACCCAATAGATTTGGCCTCTTCCTATAATGTTCTTCTCCAGGTGGTCATAGGTTTTCCAACTACTCTTTCCCTGTGGGTTCCAGTCCAGGGCATGTCTGGTTATGTTGTCAGGTTTCTTTCTGAAGCTGTGTCATATCCGTCTCCACTTTCTAGTGTGTTCTGTTTATCTACCTCCACTAGTGTATTCTGTTTATCTACCTCCACTAGTGTGTTTTGTTTATCTACCTCCACTAGCGTGTTTTATTTATCTACCTCCACTAGTGTGTTTTGTTTCTCAACCTCCACTAGTGTGTTTTGTTTATCTACCTCCACTAGTGTGTTTTGTTTATTTACCTCCACTAGTGTGTTTTGTTTATCTACCTCCACTAGTGTGTTTTGTTTATCTACCTCCACTAGTGTGTTTTGTTTCTACGTCTACGCCACGCCAATATGGCGCGGTATGTTTTCCACAGTCTCAGTTGTGCTATGTTTTCAAAGTTGTGTTAACATCATAACCAGTGTATAACATCAAATTGTGTATTTTAAGACAGTCTAGTTGAGGCAATCAAATGGATATATCTGCGTGATGTGTAAAGAGTGATTATATATAATAATGTTGAAGTTTATGTGATGAACAAATTTACTTCGGTGTCAATAACACATTGAAATCTCTCACTATTCACCATGTAGCTACAACAACAGGTTTGACGTGTCGTGTGAACACAGCACCAGTGGACTGCCTGGGGCGTGTTCTGGCTCCACACTCGACTGACAGCCTGTTAGGCAGTCATAAAGTAGGTGATATTGTGCTGAGACTATCTCAAAAAGCATAACGGTCTTGTCAACCTAAACACGTAAAGTCTGATATTCGGCGAATTTACGCGTACGAAGTACGATGGTTTATCGGCCCACCGGGTAATGTAGGCGAACGCCAGCAACGCGGTGTGGACCGCATCGGGCATGGTGAGACACGTAGAAAACCATGGTCATCCGCTGCAATCGTGCTTCACTTCCAGTTGTCTCGATTCGTCTTGCCACTGGTTTCAAATGAGGTCCGACAAGAGAGTGAGGGCGACGCTTTGCACAACTCTTCCTCACTTTAATCAAAATCCCCAGTGCAAGTCATTTTCACATTCACGAAAATTCACCCGAAGGGAAAAGCTTTTCCCACTGACTCTAGGAGCATGGAATGTACGCACACTCCTCGATAATGACTCTAACACAAATAGACCGATTCGAAGAACAGCCCTGATTGGGAGAAAGTTAGCAAGGTACCATATTGACATAGCAGCTCTGAGTGAAACACGACTTGCTGGAGTCGGTCAGCTCTGTGAAAGAGTTGCAGAATGAATATACATTCTTTTGGAGCGGAAGAGATATTAAGGAAAGACGTGAAGCAGGAGTAGGCTTCGCCATTAAAACAACACTCGTTGGCAAACTAGCAGGCCCACCAAAGGCAATAAATGACTGCCTCATGACAGTAAAAATCCCCCTGCTCTCTGGTAAAAAATATGCAACAATCATCAGTGCGTATGCACCAACACTGGCAAATCCAGAAGAAGTTAAAGATAAGTTCTGTGATGAACTTCATGCAGCTATCAGTGCAGTTCCAAAAACTGATAAGCTCATATTACTTGGAGACTTCAATGCAAGGGTGGGTAAAGACAATATCTCCTGGAACGGTGTAATAGGGAAATATGGAGTGGGTCAGTGCAACAACAATGGACTTCGTCTGTTACAAACTTGTGGCGAACATGACCTCCTCATTACCAACACCATATTTCAACTCCCAATCCGAAATCGGACCTCCTGGATGCACCCTCGATCAAAACACTGGCATCTTATAGATTATATAATTGTAAGAAGAAAGGACCGCCAAGATGTTCGAGTGACAAAATCCATGTGCGGTGCAGACTGCTGGACTGACCATCGTCTTATTGTGTCAAAACTAAGAATTCGCATACAGCCTGCCAGACGCCCACAAGGAAGCAAAGCAAAGAAACGTATAGACGTCAGAAAGTTATCAAATGTAAACACACAACAGTCCCTAGCCTCTACTCTGGATGAATGTCTGAAATCTGTACAACTAGAGCAAGATGTAGATACGAACTGGACATATCTGAGCAAGCAAATTTACGACACTGCTACTGAGGAATTAGGTCATTCTATCAAAAAACATAATGACTGGTTTGATGAGAATGAATTTAAAATCAAAGAAATGTTGGACGAAAAACACCACCTTTTCAAAGCATGCTTAAATGATCCAAAATCAATGTCTAAAAAAGAAGCACTCAATTGCAAACGGAAAATAATTCAAAATAAACTACGCCATATGATGGACTCATGGCTAAATAAGCAAGCAGATGAGATACAAAGATTTTCAGACACAAACGATTTAAGAAACTTCTATGATGCGCTTAAAATGTTATATGGCCCAACCTCATCGGGATCTTTTCCACTTCTCAATGCAAATGAAACACAACTAATCGTAGAAAAAGATAAAATCATGCAGCGCTGGGTAGAACACTTTGAGCACATTTTGAATCATCAATAAATGAAGAGGCTATCAACCGACTACCGCAGGTTCCTCTCAATGAAATGCTAGGTGACATCCCTACTTTGGAGGAAACTCGTAAAGCAGTTCATCAGCTTTCTAGTGGAAAAGCACCTGGCTCCGACTCAATACCAATCGAAATATACAAATATGGTGGTAAAAATATTATTGAGAAACTTCACATAATTTTCCAACAGTCATGGAAAAGCGAAAAAATTCCACAAAATTTTAAGGATGCTACAATTATACACCTGTATAAACGTAAAGGGAACCTCCAGTCCTGTAACAACTATCGTGGTATCTCTCTACTGTCCATTGCTGGAAAGATATTTGACAGAATCCTTTTGAACAGTCTTACATCTCATCTAATTGAAGGACTACTAGCCGAAAACCAATGTGGTTTCAGAAAAGAACGTGGAACAACTGATATGATCTTTGCTGAAAGACAGCATAAGAAAAATGTCAAGAACAACACTGTGACCTGTACACAGCAATCATAGACTTGACAAAAGCATTTGACACAGTAAGTAGAGAGGGTCTGTGGAAGATTCTGGCAAAGTATGGATGTCCACAGAAATTTATCTCAATGGTGCAGCAATTGCATGATGGAATGCAAGCTAGAGTTCAGGATGATGGAGAGTTATCTGAAACTTTTCCTGTCTCAAATGGAGTAAAACAAGGATGTGTATTAGCACCTACCCTATTTAGCATCATGTTCTCTGCTATGTTGAATGATGCTTTCAGAGATCTAGACCTGGGAGTAAACATCACCTATCGCATAGACGGAAAATTGTTAAACCTTCGGCGGCTTCGAGCAAAAACCAAAGTTAAATCACACACAATCAGGGATCTTCTATTTGCTGATGACTGTGCCCTAAATGCCAACTCTGAGGCTGATCTACAATGTATTATAGACAGATTCTCCAAAGCCTGTACCAACTTTGGGCTTACCATTAACACAGAGAAAACAGAAGTCATGTTACAACCAGCACTTGGCAAAAGCTATCTCGAGCCCTGCATAAAGGTAAATGGTGTAGCACTGAAAGTTGTGAACAGATTCACATATCTAGGCAGTACGTTATCACAAAATGCCAACGTTGATGATGAAGTGTATACAAGGATCGCCAAAGCAAGCAGTACTTTCGGCAGATTGTACGCAAATGTTTGGCGTAGAAATGGCATTAACCTACAGAATAAGCTGAAAGTTTACAGAGCAGTGGTACTTCCAGTGCTGCTATACGCTAGTGAAACATGGACTGTGTATAGACGTCATGTGAATAAAACAATCATTTTCATACAAATTGTCTCAGAAAAGTTATGAACATCAGATGGCAAGACAAGATTCCAGATACCACTGTCCTTGATAGAGCTGGTATCCCAAGAATTGATACGATCCTGATGCAGACACAGATTCGTTGGGCAGGTCATTTGGTGCGCATGCCAGACCATCGTCTGCCAAAGATACTTCTCTATGGTGAGCTAGAGAAGGATATACGATCTCAAGGTGGCCAAAGGAAGCGCTACAAGGACTCGTTAAAGGACTCACTGAAAGCCTTTGAAATAGACCACGATACATGGGAAGAACTTGCACAAAATAGATCTACATGGCGTTCTAAAATAAAAAAGAGCGCATCATCTTGTGAAAAAAAGAGAAATGCAGCAGCTCAACAGCGGAGAGCAGCTAGAAAGTCACGGATAGACCAAGATCCGTCTACAGTCGTTATTCCATGTCCAAACTGTCCAAGGACATTTACAGCTCGAATAGGGCCTTTTAGCCATCTACGAACTCATAATCAAGTACATAACTAAAATTGAATTTTCAAAAGTGGATGTAACAAATGGTCATCATCACTTGTGATGGACGAACAACGTAACGTAGTGTATTCTGTTTATCTACCTCCACTAGTGTGTTTTGTTTATCTACCTCCACTAGTGTATTCTGTTTATCTACCTCCACTAGTGTGTTTTGTTTATCTACCTCCACTATTGTGTTCTGTTTATCTACCTCCAATAGTGTATTCTGTTTATCTACCTCCACTAGTGTATTTTGATTATCTACGCCCACTAGTGTATTATCTTTATCTACCTCCACTAGTGTGTTTTGTTTATCTACCTCCACTAGTGTGTTCTGTTTATCTACCTCCAATAGTGTATTCTGTTTATCTACCTCCAATAGTGTATTCTGTTTATCTACCTACACTAGTGTATTCTGTTTATCTATCTCCAGTAGTGTGCACTCTTCCACAAGGATAGATGAATAGGATGGACAGAACGATTATAGATGGATAGTTACACGCTAAGAAAGATTGAGAAATGTGTCAATGGTGACCTTTGAGAATAGAAGACCTACGAGCACTCTTTACGCGTCATATTTTCGATTATTTTCTGTGTCAGACAATACATAGTATATACCGGTGAAACATGGAAAGTATATGCTAGAAATGCTAGGAGACTCAACCATTTTCACCTAAGCTTCTTTCGTAAGATACTCACCATCCATTGGTTGGATGAAATACCAGACAGTAATGTACTGTTTAAATCTAAGTCTGTAAGCATACATACAATGTTGATGCAAGCATACATACAATGTTGATGCAAGCATACATACAATGTTGATGCAAGCATACATACAATGTTGATGCAAGCATACATACAATGTTGATGCAAGCATACATACAATGTTGATGCAAGCATACATACAATGTTGATGAAGGTACGCTAGGTAGAATACATAGTTCGCATGACAGATAATTGTGTAACAAAAAAGCTGTTATATGGAGAATTCCAACCTGGCTCACGCAATGCAGGAGGACATCACGGTCTCAGTTCAAAATAGACACACATTAATGGGAGAATCTTTCACAAGACAGATCTGACTGGCTGCGCAGAATCAAGAGTGGTGCAGCAGCTGCAGAGAACATCGGACATCATGTTGAGCGATCAAAACACGTTTGAAGAGAATCAAGAGCTGCTCAAAGTCCCACAGACTCCCCCCACACATGCTCAGAGTGTGGTAGACAATTCAGGCACGCAAAGGACTCATTAGTCACAGCTGGGCACACCGCAGACATTCTCATCATCATCATCATCATTCCCGTTGAGCTGAATGGTCATCGTTGGCTTTGACGGATGAACAACAACAGCATAGTGACCAACAAAACATACTGTGCTATGGTGATACGTATACACTATTTCATATGTCCGTAAGTATACTATATATATATAGCATATTAGTATATATAGCATATTAATATGTAAAGTATATTAGTATGTACAGTATATTAGTATGTACAGTATATTAGTATGTACAGTATATTAGTATGTACAGTATATTAGTATGTACAGTATATTAGTATGTACAGTATATTAGTATGTACAGTAATATTTGTACAGTATATTAGTATGTACAGTATATTAGTATGTACAGTATATTAGTATGTACAGTATATTAGTATGTACAGTATATTAGTATGTACAGTATATTAGTATGTACAGTATATTAGTATGTACAGTATATTAGTATGTACAGTATATTAGTATGTACAGTAATATTTGTACAGTATATTAGTATGTACAGTATATTAGTATGTACAGTATATTAGTATGTACAGTAATATTTGTACAGTATATTAGTATGTACAGTATATTTGTACAGTATATTAGTATGTACAGTATATTTATACAGTTTATTTGTATGTACAGTATATTAGTATGTACAGTATATTAGTATGTACAGTATATTAGTCCGGTCCAGGACTATAGTAATACTTTGATGCACGTATACTAATACCTTGATGGCCAAAGTGGAGGATGCAAACATGAAGGTCATGCTGAGGTTGGTGCAGAAGGTGGCTAGGACATGAGTCAACCTGGCAGTCCTGAAACCTGTGCTCTCCTTTGTATGCTTCACGTCCACGGACACGTAGCAGAGGGCTTTGAGAGAAGAGAATTGCAATATATTATTCTGGTGTATAAGCCGAATATTGTATACGCCGAGTATGATACTTCTCGACTTGTGTAAGAAATGTAACAAAAGTCTTTAGTTTGTGATAGACTCCTGTCTTAGGTTTAAAGTGTAGTGCATCGATAGATAGAGGTCGTAATCCCCTCCTACACAACACACAAATTTAGTACACGTATAAGCCGAGTGTTGTACTATTCTATAAGAAATGTGTACACAACTTTTAGTCATTATATAAGCCGAATTGAATGTGTAAAAATATTGAAAATACACATTCTATGAAAACATGAGTTTAAGTATGAGTTTATATTTTAATTTTCAGTAATAAGTGTACAGAAGAAGTAGAAAAATAATACCATTAGACTGGGCCGTAGATTAGTTTTCGCGAGGGATAAAGTGGGACATTATTAACTGTAATATGTCATACAGGGATCTACTACATTATCAACTGTAATATGTCATACAGGGATTTACTACATTATCAACTGTAATATGACATACAAGGATCTACTACATTATTAACTGTAATATTAATCGTTTACCTATCTGCACGCAAGTTAAACCTGCAGCAAACCAAAGATTCCTCAAGAAGTCATCGCTATTGGTCAGCCACATCTCTGAGACAGTCAACAGGAAAGCTTTGCCGCAGAAGTGACACAAGAATGACGTGACCGTCCAGGCAATGAACACTGCGACATTGTGCAGCACTGTCCAATTGAAGAAAGACATCATTCCTGAATGAAACATACACAGTAATAACAGTTATAGGGAAATATCCAGGTACAGTAGATCAATTCGTGTTATTAACTCTGCTCAGTAATGGCAGATATAGAAAGGCATCAGTGCAAGTCCTAATTACCCAAAATGACAGTTATAAAAATACTTACAGGAATATTGTATCTATGCAAGTGTTAATTCTACCCAGTAATGACAGTTATATAAAAGTATCACGTCAAAGCGTATTGAGCTAAGTGTTACCGCAACATAAACTAATAATTGGAACATATACTGCAATAATAATATACATACCCATTGGGGTCGCATGGGTGCCACATCGGAGACTTCAACGCAAAAAGGGATTAAAACACCACTGTTTTAAGCCATTAGGAAAATATAGAAAAATCATGATTTGATGCACCATTCCTTGATGTAAATTCAGGATTTTCTTTGACCGGCTTTTTTTCATTGAAATTTATCCGATACAACATTGGAATCTACCTAACATATGTCAGTACATTTTTTTAAATAATGAGCTGGTTTTGCCTACAAAACAAGGAAATAAATGTTATTCGCTTTAATTTCTCTTTTGGATAAGAACTGTGATAAGAACTTTAAAAAACATCGAGGCTGGGGTGGGGGGAATAGCTTAATTTTAGTTAAATTCCTAGTACTAAGAGTCATTTTCTGGATTTGTAAGTGGGGTGAAGGGGGGTGGTTTGCACACATGTGACGTCAGGCTAATTTCAATGTCGTGTCAGGTATATTATGCCCCTCCTCCCTTATTTACAGTCTTGACCTGCCACGACGCATAAATATACCTGACACGACCCATAAATATACCTGACACGACGCATAAATATACCTGACACGACACATAAATATACCTGACACGACGCATAAATATACCTGCCACGATGCATGAATATACCTGACACGACACATAAATATACCTGACACGACACATAAATATACCTGACACGACACATAAATATACCTGCCACGATGCATAAATATACCTGACACGACACATAAATATACCTGACACGACGCATAAATATACCTGACACGACGCATAAATATACCTGACACGACACATAAATATACCTGACACGACACATAAATATACCTGACACGACACATAAATATACATGACACGACGCATAAATATATCCAACACGAGACATAAATATACCCGACACGAGACATAAATATACCCGACACGAGACATAAATATACCCGACACGAGACATAAATATACCCGAAACGAGACATAAATATACCCGACACGAGACATAAATATACCCGACACGAGACATAAATATACCCGACACGAGACATAAATATACCCGACACGAGACATAAATATACCCGACACGAGACATAAATATACCCGACACGAGACATAAATATACTAAACAAGGAGCATAAAAAAATACCCCATACAACATTGAAATCAACATTACGCCATTTTAAGACCCACCTCACACAACCCAGAGATCTATACTGATACAACATTGAACCTACCGGACAACCCAGAAATCCATCCATAAGAACGCAGAAATTTACCTGCCGCAGTATTGAAATATACCTGACAACACACTGACATCTTGCAGACACACCCCCGAAATCTACCTGACAACACACTGACATCTTGCAGACACACCCCCAAAAACTACCTGACAACTTTGAAATCTACATAAATTTACCTGGCACCATAAATCTATAGCACAACCAGAAATCTACCTTACACAGCGATTACGCCTACCTGTGCGAGTCCTCACAATACCTGCAGCTACCTGACTGTACAGAACCTACACTCGTTTAGCTCCACCAAGAATCCTGACTCCCCTTTCGCTGAACAGAACAGCCGGTACAGGTATGAAATGATACATCCTCGACACCGATCACATGCTTTTTAAAACTGCCCGCACACAGGTAGAACACAACAGGTGAGGTGACCATAACATGATTCAATGTCGGAGCATTTCCATTCGTCGCCTCTTACTAAGTTCATCGATATTTTTTTTATATATCTCTCTATCTTTCTATCTGTTTGCCTGCCTGGTCTTGTCCTGTCTGTCTATCTGTCTACATGTATATATATATATATACAGAGAGAGCCGCGGTTAGCGCGCTGGCTTCGCATATGAGTGGTCCTGGGTTTATTCCCCAGTTGAGTCGAGTTGAGGCGGAAATGTTTTTCAAATCGCAACGGCTCCCAGGTCGACCCAGCCTTAAAGGGTACTAAAGACTGCGGATGTAATGACTGCGAGGAAGAGGAGATGGCTACCGCACTCATTTGCAGAGCCTCTGAAATGTGAGATCGCTAACATCTCTTATATTTCGCTTATATTTCACCTACCTTAGTTTTCTTTGGACATAGGTGTTCATAGGTTCGAATCCTACTTGTGCCGTATTGTTTACAAGGGTAATTTTTCTCGAAATCTCTGTGGATTATCACTTGAAACTACAGAGTTACGTGCTATGAGTGGTACTCAGACAGGCGGAATGCCGCGTTGCTGTGGTGGGAAGGAGCATATATGGGAAACCGAGTACAGTGAAGTCAATCTTCTATGACGAACCCTTTGAACTCGACTTTTCTTTGGACATAAGGTACAAGGTCCTGGTTTACGCTGCTCATTTCTTTGAAGGTGAAGAGAGTGAACATTGGTGATTTCTGAAGACACTACATTTTCTCTAGCAGACTTGTAATGTCCATGTCGTTGTCATCAAACCAGTCTTGGTTTTCTGCACGTCTTCAGACCTAGAATGTGCTTACGAGTGCTGGATGATTGAGACTGATGTCCATCCATCATCCACACTTACATTTTCCAAGACCAACTCTTTTAGTTGTGTATTTATGTCCTGAAAGATACTGGTTGCTATGTGTTTCTATTTTTTTGTGTTCAGTTATTGTCAATCGCAAACACAGAAATAAACACCACTATTCTAATTGATAATCAACAACTTTAACAGTTGAAAGAATTCACTTATCATTGGAAGCATCATATCATCGAATGACAAAAACACCAAAGAAATTCAACATAGATGCAACACAGCATACCAGATCTTAGGGCAGATTCTCCTATTTTCCAAAACAAATATGTCAACATGAACAGCAAAACTGCACTATATAAAACGATCATCATGCCAACACTATGCTACCAATGTCAAACATGGACACTAACAACAGAATCTAAAAGAAAACTTGTTACAACAGAAATGACTTGTCTACGTAGAACATCGGAGTAACGATAATAACAAATAATAAGGATACAAAATCAGGAACGAAAACATCAGAAGACTAGCAAACACAGTGCCAATCCTGAATTATATGAGAAGACAACAGATTAAGTGGTTTTCACATGCTTCCAGACTACCTTCAGACAGCGCTCCTCAAAGCATTACTATACAGACACGATGGATACAAAGTCAGGGGTATACCTTGCAAATGATGGACTACAGAAATAAAAGAGTCAACGAAAATTAAAAATATATGAAGCACACACAAAAGTCATCTCCAGAGATCTCTTCTACCACTGACTCTGCGAGACATAAAGGGGTATACAACGAAAAGAAGGAAGTTCAATTATTTCATTATATTTTTCAGAACACAAATACCATGTACAAAATCTTGAACACAAACAAATTTCAAATATTTGGTGAGTGTAAACACTATGTAAAGTAAGGGTCTGGAAAATTTTGGTGAGTGTAAACACTATGTAAAGCAAGGGTATGGAAACTGTTTCTATCTATTACCCCAAATTGTATCTGTTTGTACCCATATTACCCATTCGAGTTAAAAGAAAAAATAAATTCCACTTTCCGCTGAAATCTGACTGTCTGATGTCTCCGACTGGTGTAACTTGTCAGAAAAATAATATGTTGCAAAAAATAATAATTATAATACTTGAATCTCAATTGATATACAATTGTATATATATATATATAATATATATATAATATAATATATATATATATATATATATATATATATATATATATATATATATATTATATAATATATATATATATATATATATAATATATATATATATATATATATATGAATATATAGAATATATATATATTCCATCTTCATTACCACAAACTTTCACTTGCGCACAACTTGTGGTAATTTATCTTTTACCACGACTATTGTTGCGGAGGAAACTTTGGGCAATTCCTTCTTAAAAACTCAACAGTTGTTAGAAAGCACCGAAACTAACTTCTTTTAATTTTTTATTTTGATTATTTTATTGTATGAGTATTTATAATCAGTCCAGGACGACGCTGGATAGTCTGGCATTGTGGTATTGGGGGGGACAGGTAGCCTATAATAAAAAAATGTACAGCGCACGAAACAAGGCTGCGGATAGACATGATAACCGATGCCACACGTCATGGAATAAATATAGTATGTAGCCTAGTAGTAGTAGTAGTAGTAGTAGTAGTAGTAATAGCAGTAGTAGTAGTAGTAGTAGTAGTAGTAGTAGTAATAGCAGTAGTAGTAGTAGTAGTAGTAATAGCGTAGTAGTAGTAGTAGTAGTAGTAGTAGTAGTAAGTAGTAGTAGTAGTAGTAGTAGAGTAGTAGTA